>CM076579.1:239405960-239738197 GCA_034641835.2 Pinus albicaulis | reverse complement strand
AATGCCCAACCCAATTATTCGCCATACTCCGCTCATGAAATGACTAAATAAATTCTAGGGTTTGGATTAATATGAAAAATTTCTACAGAATACTAGGGAAAGAAAATAACCTTTGCCTACTAATGAATACAGTCTGAAATATGAATTTCAAAGGTAAATATGTTCGGAAACAAAAAGAAATTATAATATTTTGAAGATTACCGGAATTTTGGACACTGAAGAGTGAACTGCCTTCGCCTTCTTAGCCACGGGGACGTCTGGATCAACGATATCCACGGAAACCACATCGTCTGGAGCCACAGAAATGGAGATAACCTTTCTCTTAGGGTTATTGATGGATGGTCGCGTAAGAACAAGAGTGGTTCTTCCTCCCTGTTGGAGAATTTCAGCTTTGACTCTGTTGCCTTCGCACGCCATTAATTCGAACTGTAAACCCCGTAAACTCAATTTCGAAACGTAGCCACCGGGTAAGTTGCACTTAGAAGTTATGCAACTGCACTGAGAGGAACTTCAAAATGCCCTCTTGAGATTTCGCTTAAATAAGGAGATTCTAGGGTTTAAGAGCCAAGGCGGACATCGTAAATTGCGACCTAGGGTTAGGGTTAGAAGAATAATAATAAGCAACAAAATATTACAATATTGTTAAATTTGCCCCGTCTTAGATAAGGTCAGCCGTTATCCTATTGTATAACCTAATAAAATAAAGGGGATTGCATGTTGGATGTTAAATTCGACCATGTTCAATGTCCACTCCTATCCTTTTAGAAATTAAAAAATAATGAGCTGTCACGAGAGGGGTTGGTGCACATTAATGAAATCCACCGTGTTTTAATATTTTTAATAATAAATTTTTAAATTAAAGTTTTATTAAAATGGTTCAAGGTGTTAATGTAATTTACTATAGAATATTTTAATAATATTTGTTTAGATTAAAAATTTATAAAAATGGTTAAGAATTTTTTTTTAATTGAATTAGAATTAACTCCATTCAATTTTATGGGTGAAGAGGTAGAGTGAGTGATTAAGAAAGCTTTTTTTAGTTGGTGGTACGTGGAGTGTCTCCCTTAAATGTTGGATGGAGTTATTTCTCTACATTTTTCTCCTTACTTAGTGATTCTTGGAGTGTCCATCTTAAATGTTGGATGATGTTTTTCCTTTACACCTTTCTCTTCAAGAGATGATCTTCATGGAATTAAAAAATAGTAAGGTGTCTCCAAAGTTGTTGGGTTACATTAATGCATTTTAGTTTTTTTAATAATAATTTTTTACTATGGAAATTTATACTAATATTTTTTTACATTAAAATTTTATAAAAGTAGATAAGAATTTTTGTGGAGTGTGTGGAGTGTCCACTTTAAATATTGGATGGACTTAATCCTCTATGGAAATCTCCTATCATATCCATAAAAGTATCAATAGTTATTAGAATTAAAAGAATAAATGTTATGTACTCGTTAATATGGTTAAAGTTAAAAATTAAATATTAATGGAAAAAAAGAAAAATATTAATGAAATTATTTTAGAACTCAATATTTTGTAATTTTGTAAGATGAATCATGACTAGCTTTATTTTTAGGTTCACGGTTGATTTTGTATATTAGTAACGATCAAGTATTATTAAATATTTTATAAAAAAATAAAGTATTTAAAATAAAATATAACAAAGTTTAATGAATAAATTTGAAAAAAATAAGGAAAGTGATGAGCTCTAGTAGGATTTGTGCCTGCAAACCCTTAATCACGTATGAGGTGACAATTCACCTTGACCATTCAACCTTCCATCTCTCACGTGCTCCTCACGGTAGGGAATGAGTGCAGTTGTGGGGAAGGAAGTGATCCCCTCCTATGCAATATCGTTGATGGGGAATCAAGTGCTCAAGATGCAACAATGACCACAAGAGGAATGGATGAAAGTGGTAAGGGCACCCAAATCATGGCTGCTCAATGAAAAGCACGCATGTGCAACCAATTCCTTCCAAGAGTATTAAAAAAACAAGGATTTGCAATCTCGAGTAACAAATTGAAGACTTATAGAAATTTTATGAAAGGCCATTCATTGATGTGCAAGTTTATTTGTATTTTCCCCACTGAACGGTACTTGGTGAAATGGATCCAACACAAATGGCAGACAAAAGGGCACAATAAGTTGAAGTTAGGGGTCAGGTTTTCTTCATGGTAATTTTTACTAGTCTTGAAGACAAGGAGAGGGTTTTTGAAAATGGGCCTTGTTTTTTCTACAACGTTGGCCTCTCCATGTGTAATATTCCCAAATACGAAAAGCAAGAATATAGTGCAAAATGTTGGAATAATAGTGTAAAACATCATATAAAATAAAGAGGCCAACATGGAGACCTTCTCTTCATTATAAAAACAGAAAAATATGCATAATAAATGGGCCATAAGATGTACAATAAGAAAGAACAAGCCTCTAATGGACAAAATCCCTCAGAAGAGGTGTTGCTACTATATATAAAGAGCTGGAAGGCTGCTACAACACTTTTTTGAAGGCACTGCTACATCAAATGGTTATACAACATATCTAAGGCTCATATGTTCTTCGAAATATAGATCCAATACACATATGAGCACTATAAAACCTCCTTTGAATAACCGCTTGAGGGTTTTCAATAAAACACCATGTACAAGATGGGGATCTAAGACCTAGGGCTGAAGACCCACTACAAAATACAGATATGGAAATTGTGGTTGATCTGATATAATCAACAACACAGCCTCCTCCAATAGAATTTCTAGATCAAAGGCTAATCCCTTCTCTAGAAAACCTCCTCTCCAAATGGTGTGCCAAACCACCCTCCCTCTCCTCCTACAGAAATAATGCATATCTAGAAATAAACTGTGTCGTAGGGGCAAATAAATGTATGGCCTGATGCCAAGATCTGTAAATATGCACAAGGGAATTCCTTACTATCGTCCCAATGGAAAGGAAGCCTTCTCCACTCAAAATAAGTAATGAGATGACCCAAAGATGGTCTCAATTGCTGCAACCTGCAAAACAACTCCACCCTCAATAGGATATGTTCTGTAAATGAAATATGAACTTTGGACTTAAGCCTAAAAGTGGACAATGTAGTACAATACTCCTCCAAGAGCTTCCCAATGGAAGAGGTGGGATTCCTGATCAAGAACACCCAGTGCTAAACAACATTCAATATGAGATAAAAATCTATAGAAAGATATATGTCTAAACTTACCATATATTCATAAAATTCATATACCAATACATAATGAAATATGGCTACCATAGTCTTCATTTTATAAGATACAAGCTTCCAAACCTTAATCCCCATTCATTTATGACCCTACTTTAATGCAAATAATCAAAATATAAAATTGTGTTGTCTTTCATTGATGGCCACTCCTCTACGATAGCACTATTGATTTGGTTAAAGTTGACCTAGTCAAGGTGTTCGAGCCCCTTTTCACACCTAAGGGTGCTCAATTAAGCTGCCAAGATCTTTCCTTTTCATATTGGCATTGATTTATTCATTATTAAGGAGAATTATGGACCTCCATTGTCATCTTATTCATAAAACAAAGTAGAAAAACCAAATTTAATATTCGAACTAGCTCATGGCTAATTGGTAATATTACATGCCTCCCTTCCCAAATGTTTCTTGTCCTCAAGCAACTAACAAGGTGAGCACTTCAACTCTTCTCCTCCACCATTGGTGACACTAAAATTTTATAAGCTTCCCTCATAAGCTAAGTTTCTACCAATCCATCCATCCATGAATTTCTCCTCCAAATTTCTTGTGAGCTGCAAATAATTCATCCCACAAGGAGACAATAGTTCCAAATAAAAAAACATGGTTTGCCAATTTTCTCCCTGAAACATGTACCTTAATTGACATGGAGAATCTCTCTCCCATAGGGCACATAAATTCCTCCGATCTTCCCTCCAAACATTCCCATAAAAACAATAAGTACATGATCAATGTATAGGATCAAAACTCAGTACATGCAAACAAAAAATTGCACAAATTGAGGTGGGTCATAGTCCCACATGTGGAAGCAGCGCAATATATCTCCTTACTGCATCAGATAGTGGTATGGTAAGTGGTTTCCCCACAACTTACTTGTTGCCCAAGTCTTCTCACAATGGCTGAAAGTGTGAGATAGGTTGGGTGCTTTTGGAGTGCACGCACAAAGATACAAGATCTCCCTATGTCCTCCAAGGGAGTGGTCATGTTCAGAAATGTTTATGGCCCAAAGCTGGCCATGAAGTTTATATGGAATAATGCTCCTCCTTGGAACTATGGCCTGCATATACACGGTAAAGGAATGCAAATAATCATCAAATGAAACATTATGTACATAAGTATGCTCTTTACCAAAACTTTTGTTCATACAAATGGAATGGTCCATAGATAAATCCCCCCTTATTCCAAAAGAGGAAAGAGGTGGTTGTGAAAACTACTTCATTCAGTTATGTCTCTCTTCCAACTCCACATGGTTCATGCATATTTGAAAATGTTGATACAGTTCGTCTTCATAGCCTTCCCAAGTATACCTCTCCATGATAGTTGTTACACAGTAATTTTTCACCGTCCCTACCATTCCCCATCCCGCACAATGGAGGACCCATTATGTGACCTGTGAACATTGTCATGCCTTGAAAACATCATCAATGCATTCCTCTAAGCATGAGCTTTATTTGCCCTTGAGACATATCCTTGCAAAAATCATGAAAAACATCCCTTTTGGCATTGGGAAGGCAAAAAGGGGCCCGCATCATTTCAATGGGGAAAATCCCGCAAAGAGGTCGCGCCTGCTCTCTCATAGAGAAAGAGGTCGCGCCAACCAATTTAAGGAGTGTTTTTTAAATAAAGATGGCGGAAGTTGTGTTTCAACAAACTCAGAAACCATTGCCTATCTTGAGTTGGGAGGTTTGGCTGCGGGAGTTCTATGGAAGGAAGTGGTTTTGCCACCTCCCATGGAACCTTCCTTGTTGATAGGGCCAATCCCACAATAATAGGGATCCCAACTCCCTCCTTCCCCATCTATAAAAGCCTGCTCAATTCCATGGCAAGCTAGTCTTGAAGTGCCTAAGCTTTGAATCTCCATATTCCCAAGAGCCTTTGTGCTGTAAAGAGCCCTCTTTTCCCCTTAAGGCCGACTCAAGTAAGGAGACCATCGTCGAGAGACTCTGGAGAGGTTTTCCCTTTCCTTGGCGAGCTTTGCGAGACGTGGACGACTGGAGACCCATCCGAAGGAGACCGCGACGTCAAAACTTGGTTGTAATCTCTCTTCGTTTGTTATTTAATAGATGATTATGATTATGGTTCCACTCTATTTTCCATCATGTTAATATGAGTAACATCCTTTCTGACTGATGTTTAGTTACGTGTGCCGGATTTTATGCTTGTATCTGTTCGTTTCTTCCATGTGCAGGTGTTCATCCGTGGAGATCGTGGAGGGATTGTAATCTGCCGAGGTTGAGGAACGGGGACGCTTCTTCTTTAGATCATAGCATTGGAATCCATGTAGGCTTCTATCTCTAGTCTTTTCATTCGTAACTAGGAACTTGCGTCGTAACATTGTTTGATTGTTGCTAGACCCCTGCTGGGCTAGTAGGGATCGCCTCTGTCCGCAGAGGGGATTTACCTCCTCAACAAATTGGCGACTCCGCTGGGGATCATCCAGATTTCACTGTCTCGTTTGTGTTGTCTCGCTTTGATTATTTTATGTTTTTCCTTGCTTGATGAACCTTCTGGGTTGGGTTCTTTCACTGTTTTTGCTTCTTGGTTTGCTTAGTTTGCATTGATCTGCTTCTGGAGTAGTTTTTTTTTAATTTTGGCCGAGAAACTCGGCTGGCGCGGTTTTTAACCCAAAAGTCGCACCAATTGGCGCATGTTGGTTTTGTTTAGCCTGCGCCAATTGCTTTCTGGCGCTAGTTTCATCCTTACAGTCGCGCCACTCCTATAAGGTTTTTGAGTTTTCTCATTTTTGAGCTCTCTGGATTTGGTCAGTGTTTTTCTTCTTGATTTCCCGACTGCCTAAGTGTGTTGGAGTCCTGTTTGACTGGGAATTCACCTCTGTCCTTTGGTTGTTTGCTTTTATCTACCGATTTCACGTTTTAAGCCCTAGGGCATCTAGTGGCTTAGTGTATCGAGCCCTCCTTGGGAATTTTGGTGTTTTGATTGTCCTGTCAACTATCTGATTGATTCTCCGCATCCTCTAAGTAGTTGTTCATTGTTTTGTTGCGATTTTTGGGTGATTGTTCATTCATTCATTCGAAATTCGTTTGTTCTTGCCTTGGATCTAGATCACACGGTCCATTGGAAGCTCTTGAGTCTTTTCTTTGTTTTGAGAGACTTTGGTCGATTTGGGGATCTGATTGCTTGTGTTGTTGAGTGAAATTTGTTTGTTTCGCTCTCTTGAAAATCGTTTCTCAAGTTGTTCCGTTTGTTTTCAAGTTTGTTTAGTGCATATTAGCTATTAAACATTGAAAATAAAAAAAAAATCTCTTTTGCTTTTGTTAATTAGTGCAAATTGTGATCTTTTCCATATCGCTAGTGATTAGTGTTTTGAATGAAAATTTTTCAATTTCATTAGTTGCATTAGAGATCTCATTGTTTGTCTTCCGTTCATTTCGTTTGTGTAAAAGCTCTCAACTCTTCTCTAACTAGTTTTCATCGAACGAAATGTTGCACCGTGGCATATAGCTTTGCATTTAGGAGTCTTTCGAGACACTACATACGATAGGGCCTGAAAATTGAAACTTAATTGAAGATCAACTGTAAAATTTATTCAATTAACCTAAGGCAGCATTGGAACTTAACGAAACATTTTTAGAAGGTCTAGGCTAGAGACGTGTTCCGGCGTCGTTAAACCTAGTAGCTGTCGTTTGCCTGTTGGCTTTAGATAGCGCTAGTACGGACTTGTGCTCCCCGTATCGTCGCGTATATAAAGGGAGACCCCTCTAGGTTTTCAATCCTTTATCCACAGGAAGCCGAGTCTGCCGCCCTATACCCGTGATACACCGAACACAGCATTCGGGGAGACTACCTGCACGTACGGAAAGTCCTTGGTCGATTTTTGTTTCATTATTTTAAACCAAGGTGTATATTGCAGTTCACGGATATTTGGTACACCCTTTGTGCCTAGTTTTTCCTGAGCAGTCATTTGGTCTTTTCTGACTCCCTAAACTTGAAAAGACCGTCGAGCGCTTGTCCTTTCACGCTTGTATCAAATCTGAAAGAGATAGAGTCATCTTTCTATTATTTCTCGACTCTTAAAATATGAAACGATAGAGTTTCTTACTTTTCAATGTGGTAAAAAATTAATCACCCACGATTACACGCCCGCTTAGATATTGCTTGTTGACCATTTGATCGTGTGCTCTTGACTCTTTTTTCAGCCCGTGTGTGGTTTTGAGTTTTGATGGCAACTTTTTCAGAGTTAACCAACCAAGGAATCCCCTCAGAAGGGAATCCTGGTCATTTTCCTCCTTTTGGAAATGTTGGTGCTCCTTACATGGCGATGTTGTCCCTTCCTGGGTTAACTGTTGGGTTGCCTGTTTGGTTGTTCTCAACCTCTGTTGTCCCGAATGTCTCCCATACTGTTCAATCAGTTTCTCCACCTGAACAACATCATGTTGATTCCAAGGTGGACCTCTCCCCTTCTTCGCCTGTTTCTGCGTCCTCCTCTTCTACTTCGCTTGGTGAAAGTCTGGATTCAAGTAACCAGGTGGCTAAGAAGAAGAAGAAGAAGACAAAGAAGAAGAAGTCTGATAAGCGAGAGGCTAAAAGTGCAGCCACTATTTCTGAAATATCTCCTCTTGACAAACCTTCCAACCCTCCACGGAAAGTCAAGTTCCCTTGCCTGTTGTGCACGGGAGACCATCTTCTTCGAGACTGCCCTGGCATCCCCAAGGTGCTCGAAGCATGGTCCGATGGCCATCCGCCGTTGCCTTTGACTTCCGGGAGCCAAGTTGGGGGCACGTCTTCAACTGGTACTGATAAGGCTCCTAAGAAGCAGGGTAAGATCACCAATCCATGTAAGTTGTGTGAAGGGCACCATGCCATTCACCTTTGTCCTTATATGGATGAAGCCAAGCAAGTCTTGGACAACCCAGCCGGTTCTACACCACGCCTTCCACCTGGTTATAATCGGCTTTCTTTGAGTCCTCCGCTAGCTGATCTTACGATTAGTCAAGGGTCATCCTTGGTCGATCCCACTCCCCCAGAAATTCAAATTCACGAATCCGTCCCTGACCAACCATTGGTCGTAGGATCGGTTGAACTGGCCCCGTCCACGGTGCACCAGATCTTTTCTGTCGAGAGTGGACCTCACACCCCCCATGTCCTTTTGATCTCTTCAGATTCTTCAGACTTGGAGAAAGATTCTCCTGTCCCTGTACTTCAAGAAGCCCCTCCTCCGCCTCCCATGATGGAGGCTCCAGAGGATATCCATCCCGCCTTCGAGATGGAGGTCATGGAGGATGCTTCTTCTACCGTAACATCAGGGGAAGACCTTCGCTTGTCGATGGTAGCCCCTCCGAGTAGTTTGGTCGCTTCCTTTGACTGGAATCGATTTGCAGGATTCCGCCTTCCGTCTTACGTGCCTTTCGAGATCACAGTACAGGCTCTTGGTCTGGTTGTACCCAGCACCATTATAGACGAAGGTGCCTCTGTTAGTATTCTGTCATCAACTACCTGGCAAGCTTTCGGTTCGCCGCCGCTTGCGCCCGTTACGCAGAATCTGTTGACATTCAATAGAAGAACAAGTCAACCGTTGGGGATCCTTCCAAGGTTACCTGTTACTTTGGGAGGTAAAACCGTCCATATGGACGTGATGGTTGTTCCAGGCCCCTTGGATTTCAATCTGCTTTTGGGGCGCGATTACACCTATGCCATGGGAGCGCTTGTCTCCTCCCTCTTTCGCGTGATGTGCTTTCCACATGAAGGACAGATCCTGACCATTGATCAGCTTTCGTTCTTTGGTCCTAATGTGGCATCTGGCCCGCCATCACCCCCTCCTGGTTTCTATCCACCCGTTGTATCTGCCTCACCGCAGGTCAACTATGTGGCCACCTACCCCGTGCCTGTGCTCAGTGAAGACGCCGTCGTGCATAGTGTGCTGGGGGCATTGGGTCCTGACTTCCAGGATGTTTTCCTTCCATCGGGAGGGGAACTCTTGGGAGCACCGCCTTCTTGTTCATTTTGATGTAAGTCGGAGTACGCTCATTGTCTTGTGTCGGCTCTAAAATGAAACAAGGTCGTCGAGCAGAGTTCCTTGTCTGTGCCAAGCTCCTTAAAACTATGAATAACAAGGCCTGAGGGATTGTTCTTTTAATGTGCACACTCGCTTAAAATAATGAAAAATGTTCCTCGCTCCGGGAGCCTTGATTAGATCTCATAAAACCGCGCCGAGTCTATCCTTTGGTCTGCATGGAACTCACTCCATCTGCCTTTCATATGGATTGAAGCTTGGGGGGCATGTACCTCGAATTGAGTCACCATGCTGGGGGTATGCTTACTTTTTCAAGCATAGTTTGTTTCCGTTTCAAGCTTGTGTAAAAATGAAACCGGTTTCAAGCATAGTTTATCTTTGTTTCAAGCTTGTGTAAAAATGAAACCATTCCCATTTTACCTCCTGTGATTGCCATTTTATCAGCCTGTTTTGCCAGATGAGCCTTGGTTTTCTCACTCCATCGTCACTATCTGCTTGGCCGATCATATGCCTTCACTTGGTTGTTTTACCCGTTCCTGAGGAACCGCTGCGATGAGTGGTCTTTGTTAGCCAACCTCTTGACCTTTATTTGTTTTGAGCAGTTCCATCATTACCGGAACCAGTTGCTACCCTTTATACCACTGCTCTCTCTAGAGTATCTACCTTTTAGCTCTTTTCTCAATCTCTAAACATGAATATCTATTGTCTTGGCTGCTTGATTCAAGATGGACTAATGCACCGACATCTACCCGCATACGTTTAACCTTTCTAGCCTCTGATGGATTGATTACGAAAGAATACCCTAGCCTATTGCGACTAGGAGGTTTTCTCGGATATTGTTTTCTGTCTTTTCGGACTGGGAACTGTTTCCACGAAAAGGGGCTCCGTGAGAGTTGGCTCTTCTGTCGTCTTTTCAAACTCTCTAAACATGAAAATACGTTGATTTATTCCTTTTTCAGACTTGTTAAACTCCGATGACATCAGATTCAGTCGGAATGACGTATTTGAGTTTCTCCTTCCTAGGGCTCGTTAAATGTACTAGGATGGATTTGTCTGAAGGAAGAATTTATATGAAAATAATATGGTATCCTCTTCAAGCTTGTGTAAAAATAAAGAGGTACTCACCGAAATGGTGGGGAAAATGGAACCAAAATCGTTGTCGTGTCGGCAGTATGTCGCTCTTGAACATGGCACTTGTCTGCATTCGTGTCGGGTTGGGGACATCTCATCTCATTTCTTCACTTTGCCTCCGTGGGTTTGGATAATCCCTTTTGACCTCTCATCTGCTCATTGCCTCGTCACCATGACCTCTGATCCGTTGATGTCAAATACTGCCAAGTCCACTGTCGTGCCGTTTATATGTTCAAGAGAAGTTGGCCTCTGCAAATATCAACCTTCCTCTATTTCTCATACGATCCTGATTCACAACAAAAACATCATGTTCCTCTGTCTCGTGTCGATGATGTGGGAATCATTATGGCCCACCTTCGATCAAGGTCACTTCCTGTCGACATCAACTCATTATCCAGGAAGTTGGTCTAGAGACTCCTTATGGTACCTTGGAGCCTGCATGCCTCAATGGCAGGTTCGCCGCATTCGACGTGAGGTTTACATCATTGGCCTCCGATCGAGTGATTCTGCGGGTGTTCGACGTCAACTCATTTATTCGCACGCCGTAGATTGTACCTGTAGTACCTTGAGGACCATTGTCATTATTGGTGGTTTCTCTCGCGTCTGTTAACAGCTTTCATCATTGGCTGGTAATCGGACGATGTTCTTGCATGTTCGACTTCAGCTCACATATTCACATGCTTGAACTTGTACTTTGTTGGGTCGAGATGGAGCGCAAGACCCTGGATTGTGTCTGTTGTAATCCAGGATGCGATTGTGGATTATTATCATTATGTACATGACTCACTGATTGGATGGCTGCGACCATACCTGAGTCTATTTGTTTGATCTTAGTTGGATGGCTGCGCCCATACCCTGGATCCGGATTATAGCATACTCTGTTTCGGATGGCTGCGTCCATACCACCTATACATCATGTACTTGAGATATCAGTTGTATCTTTCTGCGCAGGTTTTCCGACGGCGGGCCTTCAGTTGAACATGTTCTCGTAAAGCATTTCACCCCTCTCTCTCTCGGGCCTCATACTTTAGGGGGCATCTGTTACACAGTAATTTGTCACCGTCCCTACCATTCCCCGTCCCACACAATGGAGGACCCATTTTGTGACCTGTGAACATTGTCATGCCTTGAAAACATCATCAATGCATTCCTCTAAGCATGAGCTTCATTTTCCCTTGAGACATCTCCTTGCAAAAATCATGAAAAACATCCCTTTTTGCATTGGCGCGGGCAGACAGTTCAGCACTCGCGCCAATGGGGAAAATCCTGCAAAGAGGCTGCGCCAACTGGCGCTCTGTCCCAGAGCAGTAGTCGCGCCAGCCAATTTAAGGAATGTTTTTTAAATAAAGATGGCGGAAGTTGTGTTTCAACAAACTCAGAAACCATTGCCTATCTTGAGTTGGGAGGTTTGGCTGCGGGAGTTCTATGGAAGGGAAGTGGTTTTTCCACCTCCCATGGAACCTTCCTTATTGATAGGGCCAATCCCATAATAATAGGGATCCCAACTCCCTCCTTCCCCATCTATAAAAGCCTGCTCAATCCCATGGCAAGCTAGTCTTGAAGTGCCTAAGCTTTGAATCTCCATATTCCCAAGAGCCTTTGTGCTGTAAAGAGCCCTCTCTTTCCTTTAAGGCCGACTCAAGTAAGGAGACCATCGTCGAGAGACTCCGGAGAGGTTTTCCCTTTCCTTGGCGAGCTTTGCGAGACGTGGACGACTGGAGACCCATCCGAAGGAGACCGCGATGTCAGAACTTGGTTGTAATCTCTCTTCGTTTGTCATTTAATAGATGATTATGATTATGGTTCCACTCTGTTTACCATCATGTTAATGCGAGTAACATCCTTTCTGACTGATGTTTAGTTACGTGTGCCGGATTTTATGCTTGTATCTGTTCGTTTCTTCCATGTGCAGGTGTTCATCCGCGGAGATCGTGGAGGGATTGTGATCTGCCGGGGCTGAGGAACGGGGACGCTTCTTCTTCAGATTATAGCGTTGGAATCCAGGTAGGCTTCTATTCCTAGTCTTTCCATTCGTAACTAGGAGCTTGCGTCATAGCATTGTTTGTTTGTTGCTAGACCCCTGCTGGGCTAGTAGGGATCGCCTCTGTCCGCAGAGGGGATTTACCTCCTCAACAATAGTGTTGTAGGCCTTCATGGAATAAGTATGGCTGAAAAGGAATTCCTCATATGCCCTTTGTAGCAACTTCTCCTTAAGCTTGGAGACTCTATATAATAAGATAATACCACGCTATTATATCACTTCTTATTGGAATGAATAGCCTTCTTCATGTAGCTGGTTATCAAGTACCATGCATGTGAAAATATCCTTGGAATAATCCACCAACAGTTGTGATTTCCAATATGGATCAATCTTCCATAGTGACAGCACTGCTAATCTATCACAAAGAACATCTGTCATATGGATTCTCTTCTCCTTGACATCTCCATGCCAAAGGTATATGTTGGATGCTTTCTATCCTTCACATGCTTCTCCTCCCACAACGCAGAATCCAAAATGAGAGTTGGGAGGATGTCTCCCTCCTCCTTGAGTCTACCCAAGATTCTCAGTGTTGTAGCTTGTCCTTGTAATGCTCCCATCCCTCCTATATCTATCTATGGAGCATCATGTTGTGAGACATTTCTCACTAGATCTAGATCAGGTGGCCTCCCAGGTGGTTTGCCACAAAATAATAATGTCCCATGAACCAATCTCATAGGCATAATAGATGGGACTGTTAGCTCCTTGCTTCCGCTGCGCAAATCCATCTCTGATTTCTATGTGTAATTTTTATGTGAGGGATAGGTGTGCATGCCTTTAATCATTTCAGTCTTGCCACTCTTTCTATCCACCCATTCCATTTGCAAAGTCTCCCAATTTGTGGTGAATTTCCCCAAAGTAATCAATGATTGCACACCCAATATCACATTAGTGTCAGGTATGTCAACCATAAAGAAGTGATAAGTCAATTTATATGTCCTCATGGTGATTCATAAGGATGGAACATAATAAATGCATTACATAGTTCTATCTCCTTGGACCAAAATAGAAAATCGCTCAAAAGAATCAGTGGGTATTTCCCTCCTCTACACTAGTTGGGCATCAATAAAATTGTGGGTAGCCCCACTCTCAATCAAAATAAAAACCCTATGATCTAAGATGGAACCTCAAACCCTTAAGGTCAATTACTTAGGTACTCCTCTCAATGATGCAAGAGGCCCTACAATTGGAGAAAATGCCCCATTCCCATCTTCTGATGGTGTTGGTTCATCTCTTGTTGTGTCAGTGATGTGACCTCTCCTTGGTTCATCTTCTTCTTCCTCCTCATCATCTAATAATTCCTCTATGTAGTGTGCCTTTCCTGCTGCACATCTATGTCCGGGTGCCCAATATTCTTGGAATGTGAATCAAAGCTTCCTCCTCCTCAAATCTCTTTGGATATCATCATCAAGATGTTTTCTATTTTGGCTCTCCCTTGAAAGAGCAGACTTCTCATATTTTCCCTTTGATTGAATAGAGGGCTTATGCTAAAATGTTTCCTTTTCTTTTGGCAAGGCATATTGAAGATCTCTAGCCCTTTCAATGGCATCTTGAAGGGTAGTGGGCTTGGTAGACTTAACCAAGCCATGAAGAGGTTCATCTAACCCATCAATGAACATATAGACCCTTCTTTTTATAGATAAATCAAGAACCATAACAGGAAGTCTTAAAAATTCATAAATGTAAGTTTCTGGATTATCTGATTGTTTAAGCTTTGCAAGCCCCATGAATGGTGCTTCATGATATCTTCTATCAAACCTCTCCACCAGCCTCCTTGTGAACTTTGAATATGTAGTCACATTGGCATCACCCAATGTAGACAAGCCGTGGAACCAGCAATCATGTCCTTCACCCTCAAGGTGCAATGTTACGATCTTAATAGCCTCCATTTTTGGGATTTTTTTCAACTAGAAGTAGATGTCAAGCTTATCTACCCATGATTTGGCAGTGAATTTAGAGGACCCACCAAATTTGGGTAAGAAAACTCTACCCACGGTGCGGTGTAGATCATGATTCTGAATGAATCCACCAGTTCTATTATGATTCCTAGGTCTCCTATTGTCCTTGATTGGACAAAATTCTTGAAAACTAAAGTGGTCCTTACATCTCTGAGTTTGAGACTCATACTCCATGAAACAGTCTTCAAGGGATTATTTTTCTTGAAACCCTTCATTTCCCACTGCCAAGAATGTAGGCATTGTAGAGCATTAAGATACTTGTTCTTGCTACACTAGTTGATCACTCCAGTGATGAGAAACGTCGGAGCCTTCACCATGTTGAAATCCTTTAGGGGATTCCTTGTCTCTTTCCATCCTCATCTCCTTTATTTCTTTAGCAATGTCTTGCATGGCTTTGAGAAGAATCTTAGGAAACTCTTTCTCTTCATCTTCTCTTCGAGATAAAGGGGTTTTTCCCTTGTCTTCTTTGTCATTTGTATAATCAAACTTTCGGTGTCTTATTCTTTGATACCTCTTCTCTTTATCAGTAAGAGGATCTCCTTCTTTAGATGACATATTGGCTTTTCAAGATGCACTGGTTGTGTTGAGATTATGCTTTGATACCACTATAATATTCCCAAATGGGAAAAGTAGGAATATAATGAAAAATGTTGGAACTGTAGTGTAAAACATCATATAAAAGAAAGAGGCCAATATGGAGAACTTCTATTCATTATAACAGTAGAAAAATATGCATAAGAAATGGGCCATAAGATGTACAATAAGAAATAACAAGCCTCTAATAGAAAAAATCCCTCAAAAGAGGTGCTGCTACTATATATAAAGAGTTGGAAGGTTGCTACAACGCTATTTTAAAGGAAATTCTGTAGAAAATGGTTATACAATAGATCTAAGGTTGATATGTGCCTCAAAAGATAAATCCAATACAAATTTCAGCACTATACAACCTCCTTTGAAGAACCCCTTAACAGTTTTCAGCAAAACTCCATGTACAAGATGGGGATCTAAGCACTAGGGCTGAATACCCATTACAAAATATAGATCTGGAAAGTGTGGTTGATCTAATATGATCAACAATGTAGCCTCATCCAATAGAATTTATAGATCAAGGGCTGATCCCTTCTCTAGAAAACCTCCTCTCCAAATGATGTGCCAAACCACCTTGCAACTCCTCCTACAAAAATAACGCAGATCTGGAAATAAACTGCCTTGTAGGGGAAAATAAATGTATGGCCTCATGCCAAGATCTGAAAATATGCATGAGGGACTTCCTTACTATCCTCCCAATGGATAGGAAGCCTTCTCCACTGAAAATAAGTAATGAGATGACCCAAATATGGTGTCCACTATTGCAACTTGCAAAACAACTCAATCCTCAATAGTATTTGCACTGTAAATGAAAGATGAAGCTTGGCCTTCAGCCATTAGGGGAATTTTGAGGTCTAAAATGGGCCTCCTAAGAAAAATGTACAACAAAAATAAACTTTATAACAACCAATAGGATTCAAGATGATGATGTCAACCATGGGGGATGATTTACCATTTTTTAAATGAAAGGGTAAAAATATTAAAAAATAATAAAATAATAAAACTACTTTTTCAACTCGTATTTTCAACTTATCTCCCAAAATTTTTACTCAAATTTCGAGTGGGAGTACTCGTTGGATGCAAAATTTAATTCCTCATCAAAGGAGTACCCATGTTGCATACTTTCGATGAACCTTGCTACATGAAAAATGAGAAATACATAAAAAAACGTGATTACAATCACGTTTTTCATGTATTTCTCATTTTTCGTGTAGTAGGACCCATCAAAAGTATGCAACATGGGTACTCCTTGGATGAGGAATTAAATTTCGCATCCAACGAGTACTCCCGCTCGAAATTTGAGTAAAAACTTTGGGAGATAAGATGAAAATATGAGTTGAAAAAGTAGTTTTTTCATTTTTCCCTCTAAAATTTGATGATGTCATCAAATCTTATTTGATTTTTTCCACTATTATTTTATAATTTCCTTATGAGGCCCATTTTAGACCTCAAAATTCCCCTAATGCTGAAAGTGGTAAATTTAGTACAATATTCCTCCAAGAGCTTCTCAATGGAAGAGGTGGGATTACCAATCAGGAACACCCAGTGCTAAACAGCTCTCAAACTCAGCTAAAAAACTAGAAAAAGATATATGTCTAAACAGACAATATATTCAGAAAAAATTGTATACCAATACATAATGAAATATGGCTTCCATCCTCTTTATTTTATAAGATATGAGCCTCCAAACCCTAATCCCCATTCATTTATGACCCTACTTTCATGTGAAACATCTCCATCTAAGACTGTGTTGTCTTTAATTGATGGCCACTCCTCTATGACAACATTGTTGATTTCGTCAAAGTTCACCCAGTCAAGGTGTTCCAACCCCTTTTCACACCTAACGGTGCTCAATTAAGCTGCCAAGACCTATCATTTTCATATTGCCATTGACTTACTCATTATTAAGGAGAATTATGGACCTCCATTTTCCTCTTATTCATAAAACAAAGCAACAAAACAAAATTTAATTTTCCAACTAGCTCATGGCTAATTGGGAATATTACAGCTCCATTGGGAAGAATGTTACAATCTGGATGAGGGGAAATTCATGGAAGCCCTGGTGTGGGTTCATGTATTTGATTGTCAGGTATAATTTTGGGATCAATAAATACTATAAGGAATTGGAAACTCTCATTGTGTACTTCCTATGGTGGGATTTGTGTGTACATGAATATAACAGAGCCATTCCTTGAATTCATTGAGCTAGAATATCAAGATGAGGTATGGAGGCAACCCCTAGACTATGAGCACAATCATTTCTAGTGTAGAATATGTTGTGAGTATGGGCAGATGTATCGATATTTCCCATTGAACCAGCGAGATGCCTCAGAGGCTCAAGCTACTAAATACTCAACCAAATTGTGGGAGGATCCATAGGGTTTCCAAGAAGTTCAAAGGAAAAAATGAAATCTGAGGACCTCTCCATCTTCGGCCAAGTAGTAGCCCTAAAAGGTCCTAAATAATACTAATAGTATGGAATTCTAACAGAGGAAGATGAAACCCCCAAAGAGTGGAGTGACCCATCTGACAAGGACTATAAAAAAAAACTCCACAAAATGGAGGAAACAAAACCAAATGAAAGGCATAAGAATAACCGTAGGAGAAAGAAGCCCTAACATAGCCATTGGAACAAGCCAACATGGAGATTGATGGACAAAATATCAATACAGAGGAACATGTTATGAGTAGGTTGTTGAACGAATGGTTCCATCTCGATAAACGATTCATCCCAGAGGATCAAAATACATTATACAGAGAAACCAACCAACAATATAAAGCCAAATAAGGGGTGATAGCTCTGGATAAAATTGGCTAATTGGGTTCCCAACCAAGTCATGGGGATGATCTGATTCTCCTAGGAAAAGGAAGGGAAAGACTAGGAAGGAAGAATTTGCATGAATCGATTAAGATGGTAGGCGATATGCTAGTTAACTAGGGAATGTTGGTGGCACTGTCTATGGTCTTCCACCAAATAAACAAATATTATCAATGATTATTACATCCTGGAATGTAATAGGCCTCATTAGTAGAGGAAAATAATGGTACCTGAAAGACAAACTAAAAGGAGATAAACATAGTATCATGATTTTTTAAGAAACAAATATCTCGGAAGATAAATTGAAGGAAATTGTCAAAGGTTTCAAGCTCGAGTATGAGATAGTAGCTCAGAATATGAGGGGGGGTGTTGG
The DNA here is from genome assembly GCA_034641835.2 of Pinus albicaulis. Taxonomy (NCBI): domain Eukaryota; kingdom Viridiplantae; phylum Streptophyta; class Pinopsida; order Pinales; family Pinaceae; genus Pinus; species Pinus albicaulis. The sequence continues at coordinate 239,720,096 of CM076579.1, read as the reverse complement.
TGTTCTAGCCATTCTTTGCAATTCTGTATAAGTCATATTTTATTATTGGGTTAGCCTTCCCATAATTCTCATAGGTAAATTCTCACACATTAGGACCGAATATTGGACCCTATTGTCTCGAGTATATGGGCCTCACATTCTAGGAGAAAAACGGGGTTTTCTTCAAAACCTCAGAAAACATAGAGGGTTATATCTCAAAGGATTCAGGATTGTGGGCAAATAATTCAACATAATCTTGTCACTTGATGAGAAAAAAGGGGGTCTCCATTGTTTATATGTTCAAATTGTATAAATTTGAATAACTGATATATTATTCACTGAGATTCTCCTTATCACACACTATTTTAGCTTCATGCATAATACAGAATCTCTTCTACCATTGATCATCACATGAAGAAATAACATCAATTGCATGCACACATTAAAACCACAAACAATCACACTTATGAACACAGTATTTAATGGGAAATATTAAAGCTGAAAACCCCAACTATTTGTATATTATATGTCATGGAGATCATGTAACAATCATAGTACAAAGCTCCTCACAAGCTCTCAACACAACCTAGAATTTCTACACACTATCAAGCTAGATATAGCAAAACACATGCTCCAATCTTTTACCACTTGATAGCCAGTCTCTATTGCGTAATCAAAGATATGGGATGGCTTCATTAAATAGATAAACCACCTAGCTTGTACTGTGCAATCCTCATGGGCTTCTCCACCTATCTGTGTGTTGCAAATAGCAACTATATAGTCACAACTGATAGTTAACCTGCTCTTTCACCTATCTCTGCACTGGTCTCCACTGAAACTGTCCATGCACTGAAGTTAACTGATGTATTCTTTAGTTGATTAATTAGTGAATTAATTAATAATTAATTCACACCACTCTCACTAATTGTATCAATCAGTTAAACTGAATACAAATAGCTCAACTATGTTTAGATTAGTTAAACTAAATACAACTCCACTAACTTCCTCAATCAACTCCACCAAACTCTGTCACATGAGTTCTAACTGAAGTATCCATGCAATAGCTCCACATAACCCTGAGGAATAGCGTAATTCCTTCTATCAACTCCTGTGCCACATCTATGCCCTTAACTGAAGTGCTCCAAGAGAATAATATAATGTTTATAGTCCAAATATTATTAAGAGCTAATAATATTCGACATATCTATTTTTAGATTGGCAATCTAAAAATAGATTCCGCCCAATATGTCTAAAAATAGAAGTCCATATATTTTTTCCGACTTGACCAACCATCCACAAATATCATCCTGCGACTCATAGAATATGATCCACATGTCTAAAAATAGACATAGTCTAAAAATAGACTTTGTGCCAAAAATAGCCTGCGGGCCCACTTAGTGAAGGCGACTTCTTTCCACTAAGCTCATAATCTTGTTGCAATCTTAAAACTCCCTCTAAACAAGATTAGGATTATCTACCACCCCCATCCTGCCTCTGTGGTATTCGAATTTTCTCCTGGTGTGCGCCTTCGTCAAGATATCAGCATCCTGATCCTCTGTGGGAATGTATGAAAGTAACATGATCTTCCACTGCACACAATCTCTCATATGATGATACTGGATGTGAATGTGTTTATATATATCATTAAATACTTTATTATCCAAGAGTTTGATGCAACTCTGATTATCACAATAAATCACAGTAGGATCCAAGTGTGAATCGAACAACCCGACCAGGATCTTCCTCATCCATATAGCCTCGCATGTGGCCAAAATCGCTGCCATATACTCGACCTCTGTTGAACTGAGTGCCACTGATCTCTACTTCCTGTTGTACCAAGAAACTGTTGTCGACCCAATACTAAAAATCCCTCTAGATGTGCTCTTTCTGTCCATTGGGCTCCCTGCCCAATCTGCATCCATGAAGCCACACAGCTTCACCTCATCTGACTTTTTGTACCATAATCCATATCCCGATGTGCCTCTGAGATATCTCAATACATGCTTGCCTGCCTTCCAGAAGAGCTTGGTTGGCTTAACCATAGCTTGTGAAAGTTGGTTAACAACATAGCATATGTCAGGTCGTGTATTGACCAGATACATAAGCGACCCCACCAACTATCTATAAACAGTGGAATCCACTACCTCCGCTGAAGTAGCATCCTCCTTCCTCCATCCACCAGGAAGAGGAGTATCAACAGGCTTGCAACCATGCATTTTGAGCTTCTCCAGTATCTCTCGGGCATACTTGCCTTGAGAAACAAACAGTCCATCACTGTGCTTCCAAATTTCTAATCCTAGGAAATAATGAAGGAGGCCCAATCCTTCATCTGAAACTAATTTGCAAGATCAGCCTTGCATGAGTGTATCAACAGTTCAACACCTGTAAAAATAAAATCATCTACAGAAAGTACAATGATTAGCAACTTACCCTCCACCACAATCTGGTATAGGTTAGGATCCGCCTCACTCTTGGAGAATCCAAGTCTGGTGAAATAAATGTCTATCCATGTGTACCAAGCATGAGGTGCTTGTTTCAACCCATACAACGCTCTCTTGAGCTTGCACACATGTGACTCGCTGCTGAAGATCTCGAAACCTTTGGGTTTCTCTATGTAGACCTCCTCGTCAATGACTCTGTTTAGGAATGCAGTCTTCACATCTATCTCATGAATATGCCACTCCATCTGCTCTGAGAGAGCAAGAATCGTCCGTATGGAAGAATACCTTGCGACAGGTGAAAAAGTCTCCTCATAATCGATCCCCTCAATCTGTGAAAAGCCTCAGGCAACAAATCTTTCCTTATACTTCTCCACACTCCCGTCATATGCCTGCTTCACTTTGTAGATGCATCTTGAACCCACCACTGATTTCCCTTCTGGCCTCAGGAAAATCTCCCATGCACTGTTTCTGACAATCGAATCATACTCTTCCACCATAGCATCTACCCATGCGAGGTCCTCCACAGCTTTCTCGAAAGAGGATGGCTCCGTCACGATACACTTGCTCATAAGAGCCATGTATCCGGTATACCAGTCAGGTGACTGTCTCTGTCTGCACTGTGATGTAGGTGATCCTACAACCTTCTCTACATCTTCAGCCAGTCGCTCAGCTTTTGTAGTGCACTTTCACCCTCTGATGGTTGGCATTGCTTGAGTGGTCTCTTCTACTCCATGAACCTCATCTTGTGGCTGATCCACATCCTGAGACTCATCCTTAGGAACTAATAGCTCCTCATCTACATGCAAGTGTGGCTCCCTCTCAAGCGAACACTTCATGGCTTTCTCCTCATGAAATTTAATATCCCGTCGCACAACAGTCTTGCGACTATCTGGAAAATACACACGATAGTTGTGGGGCGTATCAGTGTACCCCACAAATATCCCAACCTCTGCGGTCGGCTCTAGCTTCTTCCTGGCATCCTTCGTCACATGAATGTAAACAGGTGAACCAAAATTCCTCAAATGGGAAATATCAGGCCTCTTACCAGAAAACGCCTCCTTGGGTGTACTCATGCCAAGTATCTTGTGAGGACAACGGTTCTGTACATATACTCCAGTATTGCATGCCTCTGCCCACAAGTGAATGGGTAGGCCCTGATCATGCAACATCGCCCGTGCGGCACCCACGATTGTTCTGTTCTTCCGCTCAGCAACCCCGTTCTGTTGTGGGTTATGAGGTGCTATGAGCTCTCTGTAATTCATACACGCGCAAAATTCCTTGAATTTTCCAGAGATGAATTCACCACCATTGTCTCTCCTAAGAGCCTTCACCTACTTCCCCGATTCTTTCTCAACAAATGCCTTGAACTCACAAAAATTTGAGTATGTCTCACTCTTCTCTTGCATGAAGAAGATCCAGCACTTAGGAGAAAAATCATCAACAAATATCACATAATATCTGTGCTTTGCTGTCGAAGCTACTGAGAAAGGTCCACACACGTCTGTGTGAATTCTCTCAAGGATCGTCGTGGCGTGACTATCCTTCTCGTGAAAGGTGGCTTTCACAAATTTTCCCAAGGTATATCCCTTGCACTGATCTGACTGCGCAAGAGTGTCTTTAGGAAGCCCAGTAGAAATATGATGTAGTATCTTCAAAGCTCCATGGTGAAGGTGGCCCAATCTCTGGTGCCACAACTCGCCATCATCCCAGCTCACCACTCCTTCTGCCTTGCTTTCCATTGCTACGTAGCCATCTACCTGCAATTGATAAAGGTTCTTAAATTGAACCCCTATCCTCTGGGTCTCACCAGTTGCCTTCTTGCCACGAAGCCTTTCCCTCGCTAAAGACAACATCATATCCCTTGTCTTCTAACATCGCCACATAGATAAGATTCTTCTTCAATCCTGGAACATGCATCACTTCCTTCAATATGAAGGGTTTACCAGACTCCCTCTCAAAGGAATTGGTACTGATACTGGTTGCACTGTATCTACCATCATCGCCCATCTCAATGTGCACTCCAATATCTTTCTCATCCAGATCAGTAAACAAATCTCGATCTCCTGTCATGTGAAAAGACGCACCACTGTCCAGAAACCACACTGAACCCGTCACACTTGAGACCAAGCATGCGAACAGTGAAAAATCTAGCTCAAACTACGAGGCTAAGGCCTCTCTAGCTGCAGTCCCAGTAGCCTGCTTATTTTTCTTCTTCTGCGGACAATTTGTGGCATAATGTCCGTGTTGGTGACAGTGAAAGCACTTCACCTTGGACATGTCCTGCTTCTTGCCTTTCGCACCGGAATGAGAAGCTTTCTTGCTCTTCCCCTTCTTTGCTTTGGCATCCAAAGCGCAATTTTCTTCATCAGATGCCTTTGATGAAGATCCGTCCCTGGTACTCCGCCTTATCTCCTCTTGCACAAGATCCGACCAAAGTCGCTCCCATCCTGGCAATTTCTCCCGACCATTGACAGAGTCCTGATAGGAATGCCAACTCTTCGGAAGCCCAAGGAGAGCCAATCTCACCAAGTCCTCATCATCAACAGTAACCCCCACACTTCCCAGCTCATCCCTGCATTGGATGAACTTCGTGAGGTACTTGGGCATACTGTCGCCTTTCTCCATTTTTATGTTTCTGAGTTTATCCTTGAGCGCCAACTTCCTCTGGTCGCTCTTGCTTTGAAATAAATATGTCAAAGATTTCCACATCAAGAATGGAGAAGCCTTACCATGAAGGCTGGATACTATGTGATCCTTCACACCTTCCAACAGAATCCTTCGACACTTTGCTGTCTTCTTTTGCCATGCGTCAAGTACGGCAACATCACTAGAAGTAGGCTTTGGAATTTCTACATCTATGAACTCCTTCAACCCATTTTCATCCAGCACCGCCTCCATCCTGTCCTTCCATGCAATATAATTCGAGCTTCCCTCAAGGGCATACTCCAATCTCAATCCGTTGAAAGACATCTCAACTTCGACACCAAGAAAACACTGCTGCAAATTCGAATTCCACCAGCACAAAACTCAACTGCTTCAATGTTTTGCAATTGCTCCAATGATCAATATCGCTCTGATACCATGTAGAAATTTGAATAATTGATATATTATTCACCGAGATTCTCCTGATCACACACTATTTTAGCTTCATGCATAATATAGAATCTCTTCTACCATTGATCATCACATGCGGAAATAAAATCAATTGCATGCACACATTAAAACCACAAACAATCACACATATGAACACAGTATTTAATGGGAAAGCTTAAAGCTGAAAACCCCAACTATCTGTATATTATATGTCATGGAGATCATGTAACAATCATTGTACAAAGATCCTCACAAGCTCTCATGCACACCCTCAATTGCTACACACTATCAAGCTAGATCTAGCAAAACACATGCTCCAATCTTTTTCCACTTGATAGCCAGCCTCTATTGCATAATAAATGCTATGGGATGGCTCATTAAATAACATAAACCACCTAGCTTGTATTTCACAATCCTCATGGGCTTCGCCACCTATCTGTGTGTTGCAAATAGCAACTGTATAGTCACAACTAATACTTAACCTGCTCTTTCACCTATCTCTACACTGGTCTCCACTGAAACCGTCCATGCACTAAAGTTAATTGATGCATTCTTTAGTTGATTAATGAGCTTATAATTAGTGAATTAATTAATAATTAATTCACACCACTCTCACTAATTGTATCAATTAATTAAACTGAATACAAATAGCTCAACTATGTTTAGATTATTTAAGCTGAATACAACTCCACTAACTTCCTCAATCAACTCCACCAAACTCTGTCACATGAGTTCTAACTGAAGTATCCATGAAATCGCTCTACATAACCCTCAGGAATAACGTAATTCCTTCTGTGAGCTCCTGTGCCACATCTGTGCACTTAAATGAAGTGCTCCAAGAGAATAAGATAATGTTTATAGTCTAAATATTATTAAGAGCTAATAATATTCGATATATCTATTTTTAGACTGGCAATCTAAAAATAGATTCTGCCTAATATGTCTAAAAATAAAAGTCCATCTATTTTTTCTGAATTGACCAACCATCCACAAATAGCATTCTGCAACTCATAGAATATGATCCACATGTCTAAAAATATACATAGTCTAAAAATAGACTTTGCGCCAAAAATAGCCTGCGGGCCCACTTAGTGAAGGCGACTTGTTTCCACTAAGCTCATCGTCTTGTTGCAATCTCAAAAAAAATGAAGGCATTCAGAGATACCATCTCAAAATTGCACCTAGTGGCCATGAAAATAAATAATGGATTCTATACATGGAATAATATGAAGGGGGGATCAGATCAGATTACGTCACACATTGACCGCTTTCTGAATTCTGAGCAGGTGATCAATACTGACACTTTTCTTGAGGCCTCTATTCTTCATTGCATGGGATCAGACCATTGGCCAATTAGACTAGAGATGGACATAAAAATAGGCTCTAAGAATTTCCCCTTTCGATTTGAATCCTTCTCATTAAGGGACTCACCATTAAAGTAGAAAGTCGAAATATGGTGGAAAGAAAGTGTAGTGCAAGGGAGAAATCACATGTATACTTTCTAGCTTAAGCTGAAGGATCTCAATACTCGGGTCAAGAATTGGAATCAGGAGGATTTTCACCACATAATTGTAGGTTTTAACCCTGTACAAAAACTATCTACAAATGAATCTTAAAAAAAGAAAATAAACAATAACGAGAGCATAAAACATAAAACAAATATACATAGATATTTCCCCCTGAATCCCAATACAGGATGACCACCATGATTTTTCATTATATTCCTTTTAGTGTTACAACACATATATATAAATGTCGCAGCATACATCAACACCAACCCATTAACCTTGGATTAGAACATAACGATATTTCCCTTGATTGGATCTACAAAATATCAGAGGCCAAAAACCATCATGCCCCAAAACCATGTGCGAACCCATGCACAAAACGATGGTCGAGTCTTCCCATCGAAAAATAGGGCCCCAAAAAATTTTCCCAGGGTTGCCGCCCACTTTGACCCCCCTGATTTCTTTGAAACTAATCGTGGAAAGAATATAACACATACCCAACAATAATGAATGACGAACATCATTTGAACAATAAAATATAGGAGATTCAACAAAATATCATCGATGAGGGAAGATTGAAAGAAATAGCAGAGTAGTAAGGGAGGTTTCTCAACTAGCTGGAAGAAAGAAGAAAACAAGAAGAGATGTTGTCAAAACATAAACTGAGAATACGATGGCTTCAAGAAATGGAATGAAAGACTTGCTTCTTCCACAAAGGCATGATTCAACATCACCAACACAATAGGATATTCTCTCTTAAATATGAAGCATGGAATAGATTGGTTCAACATGACGAAATGGAAAATATTTCAGTCAGACACTTCCAATCCCTGCTCTTTGAACCTGCTCAAGAAATATGGGAAACCATCCAGAGAACCACACAAAACATCACTTAGCGCATCTCCAAAGATCATAATGTGTCCCTCATGTAGGCTGTCACATTGGAGAAAATTTAGGATGTTATCAAGGCCATGTTCAGAAATAGAGCTCATGGAACAGATGGCTTTATCGATAAATTTTACCAATCTCCTTAGAGCTTCCTTCAGAAAGATATCTTGGAGGTTTTTGAGGAATGTCGATGAATCCTAAAGGTATGCCCTAGCCTTAATGCTACTTTCATTGGTTTAATCTTTAAAAAGTATAAATCTGAATTTCCCCAAGGGTTTTGGCCCATTGTGCTTTGTAATTTTATCTATAATATTATTTCCATGATCATTGTTAAGCTCCTTAACCCCTTGTTCCTAAACCTTATCTCACCTGAAAAAACATGTTTCGTGGAAGGTTGCAAAATCATAGATGTGATTGTCACCTCTCAATAAATTTTTCACTCTCTAAAATGACCTAAATCCCAAGGTATGATGGTTAAATTAGACCTGTCAAAAGCCTATGATTACCTTAGCTAGACTTGCCTTATAAGTATCCTCAAATATTTCATTTTTGACCATGAACGGATCAAATGGGTCTTTTCCTTAATCACTTCTCTTATTCTTTCCATTTTCCTTAATGGATCTCCCACTAGATATTTTAACCCCTCTCATGGCCTTAGATAGGGTGATAGGATTTCCCCCTTCCTATTCATATTAATGGCTAAAGGCTTGGGAAGGAACTTGAAATCCATTTTTCTAACTTCTCAACTTAAAGGAATTTGTCAATGGGGAAATGCATTTCCCATTAACCACCAGCAATTTATCGATGATATTATGCTCTTCTGTCATGTATCTCTGCGGGAAACTAGAAGAATTAAAGATATCTTGCAGGAATTTATGGAAGGTACATGGATAAATGATGATAAGTCTTTCATTTTCATTTTCTATACCTCAATGAATACCCAGTCCTTTTTGGCTCATTTTTTGCACTTTGGAATCAGGTCCTTACCCACCAAATATCTTGGTACGTTGTTGGCGTTTAATTTGTTAAAAACCTCGTGTTGGAATTTTCTGATCCAAAAGGTTCAACTAAAGCACAATAGTTGGCCTTTTAGGGCCCTCAACCTAGTAGATCCAACAGTCCTTTTAAATTTTGTCTTCTAATCCATTTTTATTTATTAGCTCTTGAGGATGGCTACTCCAAAGACTTCTTTTGCAACAATGGTCGACACCTTTAAAAAGTTCTTATGGGGAGGAACGCATCAGATGAATAAATGTGCATTGTTCTCTTGGTAAATATTTTAAAGCCCAAGATGGAGGGAAGACTTGTTCTCCGAGACCCTTTCACTTTGAATAAAGTTATGGGTACTAAACTTTGGTGGTACTGTATAAGAGGAGAGCCATACTTATGGAAATAAATTTGGACCAAAATGTATGGAATCCCTATACACACAAAATACATTCTCCGATATCGGGACACCTTGAAAGGCTCATCAATATGGAACTAGGAAGCACATAAATGAGATCTCATCTCACAACATTTCTTTTCGTAAATTAGAGACAGTAGAAAAATTTGTTATGACAGGACTCTTAGAAATAGAGAGAAAAATTTTTTAGTAGAAAATATTCGAGTGAGCTTTCCTATATACAAAAATTTGAAACTTTTGTACATTGGACCAATTTTCTAAAGCCACCCTCACAAGCGGTGGGTGGAGGAAATGGAAAGAGACTCACGACTAGCAAAATCCTCTTGATTTAGATCAATGGTAGTAGTTGGAAAAATAGATGCAATCCATGAAGCTCCCAATTCACAAAGGTACATACATCCTCAGGTGTGAATATTCCACTCAGGTTAATTTCACTATCAAGGAATAATACAATTTTCATGTTTGTTGGGGTCAAAATCATCTGAATACTATTTGGAAAAAAATGTGTACTAGCGGTTTGTGGCTAAAAGTTGTTGAATTTCTATGGCTAACGTAAAGAGGGAGAATACTCACTTGGAATCACCTTCAAAAGAGGGGTATCCACATGCCATCCTATTTCTTCTTAGGTGGTATTTACAATGAGGATTTGGAACACCTCCTAAACTCATGCTATTTTGTTGATGTTGGCTTGAGGGGTCCTGATCTAGGTTCAGAGTTTATCGCGTAACCCACAAACCCTCCAAATACTAGCCCTTTCAGAAATAACCTACTTGCACATATCAAAGTCTCACGTGAAGCAGTATTGGGGGTATTGGAACCAGGTTTCTGTGCCCTAAGGAAGAAAATAATGTAGTCGCCCTAAGAATATTGATTGCAGACTTATATCAATCATAAACAGACGTGCGCAATATAGAAGAATACTTATCAGATTATAGACAGAATCACAGATCTCTTTGTCGCAGATATATCATAAAAAAATTAGATCGAGATCTAAACAATGCGTAATCACTTAATCAGATTCATCAACCATCAATATAACTTCATGCAGAAATAACATATGTCTTCGCACAGATACAAGTAACCCTAAGAGATGTAAATTGAACTTAGATAGAACAATAAATAGATAACACAAAGAGATAACATAATGCTTTCTGCCAAAATCAATCCTTGTATTAATTCATATCCTTTAAGTACATTAGAATTTACCTTTACACTTTAACCTTTCACGTACACAACGAATGAACTCCACACACAACCAGTGGAGTCTACACATAGCAAGGACTAGGTCTCCACACACACAGCCATCAGGAGCCTTTCTACCCAACTCGAACTAGAACCCTTACTAAGTGTTACAGATGCATAAACTTAGATCAAATCATTAATAATAGTCTATTCTTAAGTTAATTACATAGACTCAATCTATCAATTTATATCTTTCTAGGGCGTAGATACTATGGTCTCAAACCATGGTTTGAAGCCCAAAATTTACCCTTAAATCCTTTTACATCAAAATAGGGACTTTGACCCACCCCAAAGCCCCTTGACTCATTTTCACAACACACATATACAAAACTTGTACAAAAGGATACCAAAAAGTGTACCCAAGAGGACCTCGCTCCAATAGGTCCCCAACACAAACATGTGACTCATCCCCAGTCACTATGGCATCTACTCCTTTAGCTTGACTTGGAGAGAACTGACACAAGATTTAATAAGGAGCACCATTTCGGGACTCTACACAGCATCTGCCTATGCTTGCAGAACCAACCTCTCAGTGGTGGGCCTTTTAGTGGCCAACTCGATACTTCATTGCATCTATTGAATAACTTTCAATGTAGTGTCCAATGTATGTGAGAGCTGAATATCCTCCTCAGCCATGGTTGAATGCATGCCTCTAGCAATTTCTCTTTACGACGTAAGTCCTCGATCTATGTTTTAATGATTCGGCCCTCCGGTAGGTAAGAAAGGCATTGTGGAAGAATAATTTTAGGCGCCACCATATAGATCTTAGAAAATAGTTGCTATTTCTAACACATCTCATTGCACAACTACTATAAACAGGTTCATTCTGAACTAATGTCCAGATGCCCATGGCCTCATTTAAAAGGTTGTCACACTACGTGACTACGACAATAATACTATCAGTGGCCTGCTTGACCTAGGTAGCTCGCTTCGTGGGGAGCTCAGGGGGAGTTTCTAGATGCAACTTCATTTTCAAATCAACGATTCGATGTTCAAAATACACACAGACATTATGGAATTCGACGTGCAAGGATTTCAAGGTGGAAGCCAGTCCTTTGAATTTATCTTCTCAGGAAGTTGTGTCCAGGACTACTAGAACTTCACTGCAGACTTGGTGGATTTTCGCTTCAATCGCAACGCGCTGGGATTTGGTTTCGTGAAAGGATTCTTCTACTGCTTGTTATCTCTATTGTGTGTCTGCACCCTGCTTCTTTGACTCAATAGTAGATGTGTGAGAAACGGCTTCACAAAACTAAATTTCATCGGAAATCATAGTGTGCATCAAGTTCAGCTTTCATGCAAGTAAAAAAAAAAATTTAATATTAATATGACCTTCACTGTGGAATTGGGTGTGTCGATTGTCATCTACATGGATGGCTAGTGCAGGTACTTTTGCAAGACGAACATCCCAGCTTGCTAGTAATGCTATGTCCAAAGGTTTCATGCTGGTTACATGTGCGCTCGTCTAGGTCTGGCTCACCTCAACAACACTCACTTGAATAAACCTATCTTACATTTTTAGTTCATGAATCCCAACCTGTATGACTTCAAGCACAAAATTATACCACACTTCCATATATGTCCAATGATCCTCGATTGTAGACGTGACTTTGTTTGCAATCCCATCTAAGTCATCCTCAATCACTGTCAAAACCTCTTCTCCATTATCTTTACAACCTTTTCTCTTCTGCCTCATTATTCCAGTGGTCTGGGACCCACATTTTTTTCCTTTACATGTATGCACTTCGACTTGCTCCAATGTAGCTTTTGGCGTAGTACCATTTTTCTCCAGTTTAGTGTCTTTTTCCAAGTTGATAGTATCGCCGGTTGTGGTTGACGTGGATTCTTTAGCTATAGGTTTCTCATTCATATTCTTTGTTGTTTCCTCTGGTTGAGTACCAGTGCATGGATTTGTCAGTTTTTTAGCGATACAGGATCCAACCACACTGGTGGCCATTCTATAGTGATGTGGACTAGATCATCTTTCGTGATTAAATATGGTAATTTGTACCAAACTCTCTCCACGGGGCGTTTCGTGTGGATGTGAATATTATGGAAAGTTTCTTTAAAGTCTAGGATCATTTTGTACTGATCATATAGTGTGGGAAAGAGCCTCACCTTAGACTTGTAAATTTATGTAGATGTTCTATGCTTGATGAAACTTTACTTTTATTACAGCAATCACATAAACAGTTAAGTAAAATGTTGATAGAACATACTAGTGGATCTATAGAAGATAAACCAAAAACAGAAGAATGTGTTGGTGCATTACGGTGGTTAGTAGGATGCTTCAACCAGAAAATTATTCTTGGTCAGCCAACCCACAATGTGTCACAACAGTCCTCAAATCAGTCACTCAGTCAACTCAAAGTCAACCCCAGAAATGTAGTCCAGAAAAGTCAAAACAGGGCAGCAGCAATAAAGTCAACGTAGCTCCAACTTCAGTCAACCTTTTCACCTCAATTTTTGTGCCAAAGTGTATGGCCTTCCAAGATCAAACTCTCCACCAAAAATCAGTCAATTCGGACCATGCTTTGACCAAAGTCAAGGCTAGTCAAACTTGCCTAGAAACCCTAACTGCAGAAATTTTGTCCTTTTTCCAGTTTCAGCAACTTCGTCCTTTTTCCCACGTGAGAACTGCTTCTCAGATGCTTGTATCCAACTAGAGGAGGATATGTGTGTGGATGAGAGTGAGTGAAATTCTCTCCAACATTGACTGTATATATATCCATCATTGAGGTGTGTGACACATCTGCTCGGGGTGTAAAACCTTAAGGAAAACCTGCACATATTTGAAATTATTAAAAATAAATTCAAAATAAATGTTCCACTCATCAGATTAAGATCAATTTTATATCGATCTTACACCTCTCTGAAAGAGGAACCCAATAAAAATATTGGTATCAAAACATGGAGTTTGGACCTAGTTGTCCAATTTTAACACTCCCTCTTAACTAGGAAGAACTCCATCCACCTGTGAAAAAAAATATCGTGCGTCATCCCGTTGTAAATTTCTTTGTTGGCCTCTTAATTTCAAAACAAAAGTGGGTCAGTCACAAATACATCATCCCCCAGTTGACAGATTCAGCCCAGAGGTCCGAAACCTCTATCAAACTCAAAGAGTCTCATACCAACCCGAAGTTGGTTTACCTGACCCGAAATCAGTTGGAGATTCGAAACCTCACTATACTTGATCCCAGATCAAATGGTTGGACCATGCCATCATAGATAGAGAGTACGACAATCTCTGATGTGTCCATTAGTATTTTCTACTAGTCTTTAGCTTTTTCGACCTCATTAGCCAAATGAGAGGTACTTCCCATGAGCCCTGAACTCAATGGCTAGGATGCATACAGGGCACGGATAATGAGAGGTGAACCAACTAAAACATCATAACAATGGGGAAGAAGCACCACAAGGTTCAATAATCCTAGCCCCGTGAGTGCTTATAGCTCCCAGAAGCTATCCCCAAAGCCCCCTAGAGCTCCCAATGCTCATCGTCCAATGAGACCCACAACATAGGGTCATTCCATGATACCAAGACTCTCACAGAAGGTTAGGAAATTTACCTTCCCTAGGGGCTTTGTGATAATATCCGTGAGTTTCTCGTCAATTCATATATGATGGAGCCTTACGGTGCCTTGCTGTACCATATCTCAGCTATAGTGCTACCTGATATCAATATGCTTGGATCGATCGTGGAAGACTGTATTCTCAGACAAGAGAATCTGACTCTGGTTATCACAGAGTATCACAGTGGTATCTAGGACATGTCCAAACAACTCACTAAAGAGCTTACACAACCAAAGTGATTCACAATTGGCCATACTTGTTGTAATGTATTCAGCCTCGGCGGTGCTCAAAGCCACTGACTTATTCTTCCTTCTCATCCGTGAGATTGAAGCAGAACCAAGATTGAAGCAACATATTCATGTGCTCTTACGATCCACCACACTGCGAGCCCAATCAGCATCAGTATATCCAACGAGTGTCACACTCCCAGTAGTGTATATCAGCCCATGGTTTATCGTGCCTCGAAGGTATCTCAGAAGATTCCAGACACCAACCCAGTGAAAGTGATGAGGTTCAACCATCTGTTGTCTCAAAGTGTTCGCTGCAAAACATATATCTAGACGGGTGTTGACTAAGAACATCAGGGCCCCTACGAGTTGACGATACTCAGTAGGATTTGACAATACGGGCCCAGCAGCGCTGCCACTCAACTTCTTGAAGTTGAGTTCCATTGGTGTTGACATGGACTTGTAGTCCACCATACCAAATCTTTCCAAAAGCTTCAAAATGTGTTTTACTTGAGAAAGTAAAATCTCGCGAGGTATCTGCTCCAGCTCCATGTCTAGGAAGTAGTGCATTAGTCCTAGGTCCTTCATCTTGAACTCAACAGTGAGCTCCCTCTTGCACTGAAGAATGAGAGGGTCAACACCTGTCAGGAAGAGGTCATTCACATAGAACACCAATATGAGAGGCTTTCCCTTAACAAACTTGAATTAAAGGTTCAGATCAACATTACTTCGAGTGAAGCTAAGCTTCATCAAGTAGCTATCTATCCTCTCGTACCAAGCTCTCGGTGCTTGCTTCAGCCCACAGAGGGCCTTCTTCAACCTCCAGACATGGGTTTCCTGATCCTAGACTTCGAACCCCAGAGGTTGCTCCACATATACCTCTTCCTTTATCACACCATGTAGAAATGCAGTATTCACATCCATCTGATGAAGACTCCATCCTTGCATAGCAGCAAGGGCTATAATAGATCAGATGGTGGCATATCGGGCCACAAGTGCAAATATGTCATCACAATCTATTCCTTCCTTTTGAGATAATCCACGGGAAACGAATCTTGCCTTGAACTTTTCAGTGTTTCCATCAGATCCATGCTTGATTTTGTAGAGCCATTTCGAGGTGACAACTTCTTTTTCCTTTGGTCTTGGAACCACATCCCAGACATCATTATTCATAATGGACTCATACTCTTCGTGCATAGAATCCTTTCAGACTTGATGCTTTATGGCTTCCTCAAAGGGTCCAGGCTCAGATTGTACAATAGTACTCATGGCTACTAGATACCCTTGGTATCTATTCGGCTCCTTGCTTTCACGTAATTTCCCCTTTGGGGCAGCATTTCCCTTAGCATCCTCGAGAGTGTCCCTGAGCCCTGATGGTCTCTTTCCTAGTGAAGGAGGTGGATCAATCAGGTCCATCGGTCCTTTAACATCAGACATTATTTCATCCTTCGGCTCCTCTTGATTTCCAGGCCTTGCTTCATTATCTTTCTCAGATCTTGGAAGATTGAATACTTTCCTTAGGGAAGTATCTTCGTCAAAGGTGACATCATGGCATATCCCCACTTCCTTTTGACCAGGCACATAGACTCTATAGGCCTTCGAAGTTTCACTATAGCCCACAAACATTCCTTTCTTCTCGAAAGCATCCACTTGCTTCTCTTTTCTTTCGGCACATGAAAGTAGACGATACATCAAAAAAATATAAAATATGAGACATCAGGTTTCTTACCAGAGAAAACCTCTTCGGGAGTTTTGGATTCTAGAGTGGAATGCGGGCATCGGTTTTGTATGTACACGACAGTGTTCATAGCTTCCCCCCATAGAAACTTTGACAAACCTTGGTCACATAGCATGGCATGGAAAGCTTCCACAATGCTCCGGTTCCTTCATTGAGCAACACCATTTTTCTCAGGAGTATAGACAATTGTGGTCTCCCTCTTAATGCTAGCTTCTCTTCAAAATTCCTTGAACTCATTTGACTCATATTTAGTTCCATTATCTGTTCTCAAAATGTTGATATTTTTCCCTGTCATGTTTTCCACCGAGGCTTTGAATGTACAGAACCACATGAAAGCCTCATCCTTCTTCTTTAAGAATTATATCTAGGTTTTGCAAGAGAAGTCATCTATGAACGTCATATAATATGAACATCTTCCCAAGGATGTCATAGGCAGCATACCAGATAGATCAGAATGGATCAATTCCAAGATATCAGACGTCTTTGTAACACTAGAGGGGAAAGGTCCCCTTGTATTCTTTCCTTCGGCACAACCCTTACATACACCTTCCTGATTATTTGGAAACTAGGCCATCCCTATCACCACCTTCCTTGCTTTGGGAAGGGCTTTGTAGTGAAGGTGTCCAAACCTTCAGTGCCAGAGTTCAGTCTATCTAATAGTATCACATGTTGTTGCTCCTAACGAACTTCCTGCAACATGGTAGAGTGTATCAACTGTAAAACCAATCGAGATAGCTTCCTCAAATCTCTTCTTCGACATGAGCACCTTTCCATCAGTGAATGCCACATTGAAACCTTTGTCTTCCATGGCCGATATAGACACAAGGTTCTTCTTTAAATTTGGTACGTAGAGTACATCCTGGAAGTGAAGGAATTGTCCTTGAGACAAGTGGAGGGTCACAGTCCCTATCCCTTTCACGATATATGTGGCATTATCTCCAAGGATAATTTTCAGATTAGTATCCTTCTCAATCATATCAAAAAGTGCTTCCTTGAACCCGGTGATATGCCTTGAGGCACCACTATCTATCAACTAGACATCCATAGTTTCGGGTGGGGATGTAACAGAGAGAGCAGATACAAGAATGTATTCATTTCTGTTATCAACAACATGTGATTCCTCATACCCAGAGTTTCTTGACCTTTTGAAAGGTTGATCATTTTTTCCGGAGGAAGCCTTCCTTTTTCCCTTGAACCTATTGTTCCTTTGATTGACATTCCTTCGGTTGTTGTTGTTGTCATCACTATCAAGAGAATCCTTCTTGAAATGACATTCTCTAACATAGTGACCAGGCCTATGACAAGTAAAACATTTTCCCTTCTTTCCTTGGGCCCCTACTTTTCCCTTATTATTTGTACCACCAAATTTCTTCTTTCTAGAATGAGCAGCATATGCAGCATTTCCTCCATTTCCATACTCCTTCATTCTTGATTCTTCTTGAGCGCATCTTGACAGTACTTCGTCAAAGTCAGGTATCATATTATTATTTAAAATGGTAGTGCTAAACACATGCCATTCAGATGAGTGCCCACCAAGTGTGGTGAGTACCATCTCTCAGTCAGTTATTGCCTCCTCAATAACTAGCAGATTATTCCTGATTTCAATTAGCTTCAGAAAGTATGACTGGATAGACTCATCCCTGCCTTTCTTTAGATTCTTCAATTGATTCTTGAAGAATAGTACTTGATTCACATTTTTGGCCTTGAACATGAGGATCAATTTATCATACATCTCTTTGGATGTGCCCAACTCAGAGATGTAGGCCACCGGGCTTTTATGAATGGATTACCTGATCATCAGTTTTGCTTTGATCTCCCCCTTCTTGAGCTCTATTTTGGTAGAAGCACTAGTAGTGGATAGAGGTTCTTGGATTTTACCCTGCACACAGTCCATGACATCTTGGTCTTCCAATTTGAGATCCAATATCATTTTCCAAGCATGGAATTCATCCTTCCCAGTCAATTTGTCTTCCTCATTGAAGCTATAGCTTATGGAACCCATTATCCTTTCCAGTGATTGCTAAAAATAGGGCTTGTATTCACCTTAGTTCTGATACCATGTAAATTTATGTAGATGTTCTATGCTTGATGCAACTTTACTTTTATTACATCAATCACATAAATAGTTAAGTAAAATGCTGATAGAACATACCAGTGAATCTATAGAAGACAAAATAGAAATAGAAGAATGTATTGGTGCATTATGGCGGTCAACGAGATGCTTCAAATAGCAAAGTATTCTTATTCATCCAACCCAAAATGTGTCACAACAATCCTCAAATTAGTCACTCATTCAACTCAAAGTCAACCCCAGAAAAGTTAACGCAGTCCGAAAAAGTCAACACAAGGCAACAGAAATAAATTCAACGCAGCTACAACTTCAATCAAAATTTTGACCTCAATTTTTGTGCCAAATTGTATGGCCTTCCAATATCAAACTCTCCACCAAAAATCAGCCAATTCAGACCATGAGTTGACCAAAGTTAATGCTAGTCAAACTTTCGCAGAAACCCTAACAACAGAAATTTCGTCCTTTTTCCAGTTTCATCAACTTCTTCCTTTTTCCCATGTGAGAATTGCTTCTCAGATTCTTGTATCCAATCATAGGAGGATATGTGTGTGGATGAGAGTGACTGAAATTCTCTCCAACATTGACTGTATATATATCCATCATTGAGGTTTTTGACACATCTGCTGGGGGTGTAAAACCTTAAGGCTGACCTGCACATATTTGAAATTATTAAAAATAAATACAAAATAAATGTTTCGGTCATCATATTAAGATCAATTTTATATCGATATTACACCTCTCTGAAAGAGGAACACAATAAAAATATTGGTATCTTCATCTGAGCATCACAACATGGAGTTTGGACCTAGTTGTCCAATTTTAACAAGTCTGCATGACCTGATACAATGAAGCATCGGAAAGTACGCATAAATTATTATTCTCCTTAATGTGTTTGGGGTCTGATGAGTTCCACAATGTCGCATACTACACAACCTCACCCATCTAGGGCTTTATTTTGGGAAACTGGGTATCCTCAGATGTCTTCCACCCAATTAAAGCAATAAAAAATTGTAGCTAAGCATAATGGAATTTATTTCCATATTCCTATTCTTCATGCACATTCTCTAAGAATTCCATGCACAAATAACTCGACCAATTGTAGATCACCCCCTTTTCACATTGGCTAGTGAGAGAAATCACTTGCATGGGAACCTCCTTTGGTCTACATTTGTGCATCATCTTACAGGCAAAGATGAGCATACCAAATTGAACAGTACGGTTGTTGATCTCACTCATGACGAATACTCTTATCTTCCGCGAGACTTTTTATTTAGTTTTGATATGTTCTACTTTTCTTGTGCTTTCTCACCAAAATTCACAATTGGTTCTATGCCTTTAGCAGGTAGGCCAATGATCCTATGGATCAACAAAACATCAATGGGAATGCACTCTCCCAACCATAGTTCATCGTCATACATGAGTGCGAGAAATTTTCAAACATAGAAATCATTGATTGCGCTACCACCAAAGTGAGGGATCTAAAGAAAATTCAATAGGCCTACCTTTGTGGAGACACAACTCCCATCTCTTCAACTCTAGGCAAAATATTCCCCCTTCATACTGGACATGGTCAAGGTAGAGTTCTAGCATGAGCTCCATAAATTTTTCCACACCCATGATGTTCCAATCCTCAATTCTAACTTGCGGCACTTTCACAATCATGTCCCATTATATAAGGAAATTTTTTGGGATCAAATGCATTTGGATGCTCACACGCATCTTGTCAAGATCTTTGGGAATCCTAATTGTCGATTTACATTGCACAACATAGGTTGGTAGCTGCGAGAATGGGGCCACTTCGACCACATATTCTTCTTCCTCCAGAATCATCTCGGGAAACTCTGTCATTAGTATTTTTAGGAACTCAGCTACAGTGGAGCATGGATTTGGAGTCTTCTCCCTTGGGGATTTTCTTATTCCAGATGTATGACACTTCTTATACTTCATGGGTGCAGGTGTTTCAGCAATTGGCGCAAGAGGGACATCTAGCGCAGCAGGGCCATCTCCAAATCATGTACCTATCATACTAGACGGAATTACATAACCCAACCCTCTGCGGCACAACTCTTCCTGAAATCGTGGATCCAAAATATACATAGACATATAGTATGCAGTGGAAATCAGAGAGCTCAAGGGAAATAATTCACTCAAAAATAAAAAGGAACTATTGTGACCGCATAGGACAGATTTATACTTGTGGCACATCTTCAATGATTCCTTCTCCATTAATGTGTCTCCATAAATGAAAAAATGGTCCCAAATATGGCATAACCCCTTCATCAATTACAACCTAGATGATCCCATAAACAATAATAACGTTTTCTTTTCCGGATTTACTCTTCCAATAGCTAGTTTTTGACACCTTTGCGACGTAGTCAACCTCCTCATGCAGCTACAGCACGAGTTTTGCACCTTGATGCGCATCCATCATCCCATCTGTGCAGATCTGATTCCTCAGCCATATATTCATTTGGTATGCACTGGATCATCCTTGTACCTATTCATTCATATTCCATTGATATACCCAGGAAAGTATTCTCTGCTCAATGTCACCAGGTACACTCCACCTCCATCAGTGATTTCCTTAATAACATATGGCCCTAACCAATGCATCTTCAACTTCCTTGGGTGGCGTGCAAACCTATTATCATATAACAAGACCAAATCATCTTCCTTAAACACCTTTTTCCTAATGTGCCTATCATGCCATGCCTTTTTGCATGCCTTCTGAATTTGCTAGTGATAATTGGAAATAAAGAGATCTTCTTCTAGAGAAACCAACTGTGACAATGGTTCCTCCATAGCATCTGCTTCTGCCATATTTTTGAATTATGTAATGCGTAGACTAGGGACAATGAATTCCATCAGAAAGATGACTTCTTGCCAATATACCATTTTTAAAGGTGTCCTATGAGTCAACTTCTTGCATGTGGTGTGATATGCTTAGAGAACTGTAGGTATGCACTCATCCCACTCATTTCAATTAGCATTGTACACCTTGGTAAGCATAGTCTATAATATCTTATTGAATGCTTCAACCACACCATTTTCTGGGGGATGATGGGGGAGCTCTTCTGATGATGCATCTTGAACTCCTCTGTCAATGCTTCAATGGTTTCATTCACAAAATTCTTACCCTGATCACTTATTAGAATCTTAGGACATCCAAAGCGATTCAAAATCAAATAGGAACTATGCAGTAGTATCTGTAGTCCAATACTTTATAGGTTTAGCTTCTACCCATCTGGTTACATAATCCTTCAGATTGATAATGTAACACAAACCACTCTTCTTTCCTGAAGGATTGATAGGTACAACAAAGTCTATAGCCCATTTCTCAAATGATTGCATTTCCATCTGTGGATGAAATGGAATATCATGACTGTGTGATGCATTTCCAGTCCTCTGGCATACATCACATGCATGAGAATGCGCATAAGCATCATTGTGTAGTGTGGGCCACCATAATCCAACTCGCAAAATATTCTACACGATTACCTTACCTGCATAATTTCCACTGGAAACCTGTCCATGAGCTTCATTGAGGATCACACGTCTTTCATACTCCATGAAATATCTTCGTAGAACTTCATCCGCACCCATTTGTACAACTTTCTAGAAATAATGGTGAAGTTTATTGTGCATGCCACGAGCTCTTTCTTCTTCTGAGTTGTATATTATTTAGGCGCACATCCAGTAGTCAAAAACTAAATAATATGAGGTAAATTATCATCAACAACCTTTATCACAAAAATTTGTACATCTGACAGTCCATCCTCCAATTTCATAGTTTCTTCACCAGTCTCAATGCACGACAGATGGTGTGGCCCAAGATTCAGTCTTTTGGGTTTTACAATAATCTCAAATTCATATTCCTGGAATAACAACAACCACCTCCAGATCTACCCCCCGAACACAGGCTTATTGACCAAGTAATTTAAAGTAGAATTATTAGTCAGAATCTTGAAATGGCCTCTTAATAGATAATGGTGGAATTTAGACTTCCGCGCATATACCATTTCTAGTCCTTCTCTTTCCGTAGTTTAGTAATTCCATTCTATGCTTGAGATTTTTCTTCTTGCATAGGAAATAGGGTGATCAATTTGTCCTGCTCATGGTTGCACTAAAATAGCTTCGAGCGCAATACATGAGTCATCAACATGCACATGAAACACCTTTGACCAATCTGGAAAAACTAGGATAGGTGCAGTGACCATATTTTCCTTCGACAATTCAAAACTCTTCTTACAATCCTCATCCTAGCATAATGTCGCATCCTTCTTGAGTAGCTTCTCCATGGGCATAGTTATCAACCATAACCATTTCCTAAGACTTTGTAGTCTCTCACAATAATCTTCTCTATCCTTTAGTTGATTGGTCAACATGTCAATCAACCTGCTAACCTCTTCCAAGGCCAAATGGATGGAGAGTGAAAGGGTGAAGGAGTTTTACCCTCACCTTTTGAACAATTGATAGTATCTTTTGGCAAGAATAAACTATAAAGGACAATAAGATTCATACGGCTTCAGTCTCATTCCATTGATATACCCAGGAAGGTATTCTCAGCTAAGCTATCATTTAGTTGATTGGTCAACATGCCACTCAACCTGCTAGCCTCTTCCAAGGGAAAATTTATGGAGAGTGAAAGGGTGAGGGAGCTGCACCCTCACCTATTGAACAATTGATAATATCTTTGGGCTACAATAAGCTATAAAGAACAATAAGATTCATACGGCTTCAGTCAGATTCCATTATCCTTGATAAGACATCGATTCCCACAATCAATATAAATAGCCTAGCATCAGTATTCATAACATAAAGTTAAATCACAAATAGAAAGAGCCATCTCTGAGTCTAGGAGGGCTAGATCCTAGATTCAAAAGTGGTTTGATGTTGTCTTTTATAGCTTATTCTTGCCAATTATTTAGTTGATTGGTTAACATGTCACTCAACTTGCTAGAATCTTCCTATTGAGTTTCTTCTCCAAGTACATCTTCCACTGCTTGGAGGTTCCTTCATATAACATGGAAAAGGCCTCCCATATCTCCCTGACTATGTTCTTGCTAGCTATATGAGAGACGATAAGTCTCTTGGCATTTTCCATATTGGACTTGTACTTTTTATTCTAATCTCGATCTGTAAGCACATCAACCACATTGTATACGAATGACTTGAGATCATATTAGTCAAGAAGGAATCTAATTCTTTCCCTCCAGATCACGTTGTTGGATGATCCCTCCAACTGATCCTAATCTATAAATTCGTGAGCTACCATCTCAGTAGAAAAATGTTGAACTTCTCCCTCTTTCTCCCTATTGCGTAGATTCTAGGCTGGCTTACACACTCTCTGATGGAGATAGTAACTATGTCAGTTATTTTCTTCCCATCAAATGATAAAAAACTAAATTCCTCGGCAAGGAACTCACTGAGGAATAATTCCATCACTATGTGCCCTTTTTCTTCATCTCACGCTTCTTTGCCTAGAAATTGGTTACAGAAAAACTGTGTCCCTCTGGCTCTCTGTGAAGGCTATGTGCGAAGGCTCTATGATGCTCCCTCTACCTAAGGAAGATCTTAGTCCAAAATTATTACCTCTTTGTCGACTCACTCAAAAAGAGACCACCTCGAAAAGTCATCCCTTCTAGGTAGAACTGCATAATTCCTCTCGAGATTCAACCTGTTGTTGTTGCAACAATTCAACCTTCTCTTCAGTGCTAGATCTAATCTTCCTATTTCACATCAAACGCTCTAATACTATTTGAAAATTCTTAGATCTCAATGATCTCCAGAATCCTAATACAACTAGTTGAATTTATTTCTCCTATTTGTAAATTACATTACAAAATTATTTCATATTACTTAATGAAATATTGAAGCAAATTACTGAAGCAACCTACACTTAATTACTTATGATTTTGAAACAAGGAAACTGAATAAAGAAAAATATACACATAGAACATTGTATTTTTGGATGAAAGTCCCTAAAAAAATCCAATGTAGGAAAACCGATGCGACAGATTTGAGGGTTTGATTTTATTAAGCAGTAAGAAATTCTTAATACATCTCTAAATACCACAAAGGTTATTTAGTTACAGAGAAATAAATACTGGCAGAAATATTGTGAGTTTTACCTCACTCAATCACTGAAAAATCTCGGCTAATCCGGTCATTGGATGAGGTGCCCCTAGCATGCCTTGTGTTGCCTCTGAGCAGTCCCTAGATCGACCTCTCTAGGCACTATGTCACTGAGCTAGGTGATCGATCTACATCCTGGGATCACTGCTCCCATCCTCCCGGTCCTACTTCTCCAAGTACATCTTCCCTTTCTCTCATAGATCCAACAACTATCATGGATCTAGTAGCTCTCACAGAGAGGCTAGTGGAGGGCCATGGAGAGGCAGCAGCAAGGGTGAGAAAAATTCTGACATTTTGTAGAAGAATCAGTTTTAGAAGCTAGGAACCTGGGTGTGATATCGTGAGGTTGAGAGAATTGATTTTAGGATGCATATCGATCACCTATATGGGTGAAAAAGTGCCTAGAGAGGTTGATGCAGGGACTGCATAGAGGCAGTGTAGGGCCTGCAGGTGCAGCGCATCGAGTGACCGAATCAGTCGTGATTTTTTCAATGATTAAGTGAGGTAAAAATCATAATAGTTATGCCAGTATTTGTCTAACCTTTGTGGTATTCATAAATGTATTCAAAAATTTTTGTTTCTTAATAAAATCAAACCATGAGATCTGCTGCATCGGTTTGAGTTTTTCTGGGGACTTTCTTCCAAAAATAACGGTGTACATGTGTATATTTTTCTTTGCACATTTTTGTTGTTTCATAATCATAAGTAATTAAGTGTAGGAAACTTCATTAATTTGCTTCAATATTTCATGAAGAAATCTGAAATGATTTCGTAATGTAATTTACAAATAGGAGAATTAAATTCAGTTGGTAGCAGTAGGATTTTGGATATCATTTAGATCCAATAATTTTCACATAATGGTTCATTTTAGTTTAAGGTAAAGATGATTTCTCTCCACTCCACTAGGTCCAATTTCAAAATTCGTTTGATTCCCTTTCACAAAAAAAATTGAGTGACTGCTACAGAATTGTGTTTCTTCAGTTACTTTGAGAACCTGCTCCTTAGGGACATAGAAATTATCAAGATTCTTCTTCATCTTTTTTTCCCATAGAGCCACAAGTCACTGAAGGATAGAGTGTTTGTCGGAAGTCTCAAGTATAACCTTTTGTTCAATGTTTTGGGATTACACACTGCCTTAATTTTGTATATTCCAATTTCTTCCTCTTTCACATATACAATTTTAACATTTCCATCTGAAAAGTGCTACTTCATTCTTTGGAGGAGTTTTAAGGCTAGAATGTGATAGTCTCAAATGGAAATACCTAGAAAAAATATTTTTCGGAGACATATGGATAAGAAATTCCTGCTACCTCGATTGCTCTGCATATTTTGGCTTTCAGCTCAAATGCACTCTTGGTATGGTCCAATGCGTGGATTTTATTACCTTCATTCCTGAACTTAGATGGAAAAAACCTCTTGAATCTTTCAGAAAATCCTCATTAGAGTAACTATTTTACTACAAAGTTATCCATTTTCCTTTTCATGGTGGCAAAGGACTCTGAGCATGTATTGCTACTTCTCGGTAGCACCATCATAAGAGACGATTTTACAAGCTCGATGTTCCTCTCTTCAATTATTTTACTAAATCCACTTTATCGTACTGTAAATATCAAGCATTAAAAATTTCACAACAAAAAATAAAACAAATTGGAGAAGAAAAAAAATAATACCGAAAAAATTCTCTTAGTTCCCATGTTGCTTGCAACTACTCACATGTTTGATCTGATAAATTTTGTAGCATTTTTCACATGAGTCACATGGTAAGAGTTTTTCAATACTCGTATAAGACTCTAAATTGTTTCAACTTTCTTAGGTTACACATTAGTTGTAGAATTAACAGTTTTAACAATAATATCAATACCTAGGTGAATCTCGATTTGAAGCTCAAAAGGCCCCCAGGACCACAATGCTCACTATTTGCTACATATGGAACACCTTCCTTTTGATATATCATAGCTTCCACCCATGTTTTTCCCCTATCCATAGATACTTCCACTCGTTCTATTCCATGTCCTCCTCTAGATAAAGCATATCCACACATAATAATCTTCTTCCCTCATTCACCTTAAGGGATATCTTCAAAAGAGTAGATAACACACTTAACTAGAGAATCCATAAGTGGATGTCATGAAGACCATTTAATATTACTGTAGTGATGGAATTTTATAATCTTTTTGCATGAAGAAAGCATGACATTCATTTGCATTCACTTATATCTTAACAACAATTCGAAGGGGGTAGCCATGGTCTGTATTCAACACCTCACCATTCATTTCATATGCAATCACTACCAACACATCAATTATAAGACTTGTGGCCTGTAGCCTCACTTATGGCATACCACATCTAGAGAAGCAAAAAAAAATTCTAAATTCCTTCGCTTCCAAAGTTCCAACAATACAAAGTTAAGGAAATAATTAGTGCAAAACCCCATGTTAAATTATGACAACAAAATGTAAATAAGTAATTCTGGGAAAATTACTTATTGACCATTAATTGGTTGTATAATGAAATGTAGTTGGAATAATGAAATAGACTAAGTTAAATAAGGTGGCCCGAGAGGCTTGTATGTATGGATAATCATTTGATTAATAAGAGTTTCCAATCGCTTGCCCTGTGGAAGTTTCATTGACACCCTGTCGAGGTTTTACCATGTAAAATTGTGTGTATTTACTTGTGTGTTGTGTATTTATCCTTCAGTTCATGCCATTAAGTTATATGCATTATATTTCCTTCTTATTTATTATTTCCCACAACAAGTGGTATCAGAGCCTTTGAATTGAAGAGAGAAAGTTGAAATAAAGAGAGACTGCTTAGGGATTAGATTCTGCCCAAGTTCGTTGTGTTAAAAATCGATTGCCAAGAGCCGTTTTGCCTGCTAGCTGAGTGAAAGTTTTCGAGTTTGCTGTGTTATTTTTCCAGTTTTTCCCGATATATTTGTAATCAAATGTGAGATTGGTAAACACTTTTTTTGAAGTTCGACTGCATTTCTTTTTCTTCCACAGAGCTAGAGAAGTGTGACACCCTGTAGAGCCACCAATCTGCAGCCTGCAGTTGGAGAAAGGAGGTCGTGTTAGAAAGAAGCATGGGTTGAAGAGAGAAGGAGAAGCCACCATGAACAAGAGACCACTGGAGAGGTCATTGCATTGGAGACGCCAGCAGAAGAACCAAGCCGATAGTGAAGCAGAAGAGACGCAGCACCATAGAGCCTGTATTGAAAGGCCATCACACCATCACCGGCGGGTTTGAAACGCTGTCAAGGGAGGAGGTTACTAATTGTAGACGAAACAAGTTTGAATATTTTTGTCCGTAGTGGCTATCTAACCAATCGAAGAATACACAGCCACAGTATTAGAGGTCAGTATCAAATCCGGAGAGAAAATGGGTATTTTTTTTTTTTACTTTACTGTGAGAAGAAACTGTGAAGAAGTATGAAAAAAATCATTTTTCAAAAAATCTGTTGATTTTAAAAATCTAAGTAGGGTTTTCTGAGTAGATTAAAGGAATTGGCAGGGTTTCAGAAAAAAATCGATGTAGGGTTTTCTGAGCAGATGAAATAAATTGGTAGGGTTTCAAAAAAAAATCTGAGTAGGGTTTGAGCAGATTTAAAAGAAATTGTGAAGAAATTTATATTTTTTAAAGAAATTATTTGCCATATAAAGGGCTCATTTTTTTGAATAAAAGGGAAGAAATATATATATATATATATATATATATATTCATAGTAGAGAAAGACAAATTTGAATCTCAAAAAGAACCCTAGCAGAAGAGGGGAATATTGGGAAAACCAGAAATAAACCCTATCTCAAAAAGAGGAAAATAATTTGTTTGAAACCCTTGTTGGAAAGAGAAGGAAAAACTAGGAGGTGAAATGGAAAAAATTTCAAATGCAAAATTTGAGGTGGATAAGTTCACCAGAAAAAATAATTTTACATTGTGGAAGTTGAAGGTTAAGGATTTGCTAGTGCAACAGCGGTTGCAAAAAGCACTAGGCAGGGTAAACAAAAAACCAGCTAACATGACAGATTTGGACTGGGAGGACATGGATGCCCAAGCCCTCAGTTCAATTCAGTTATGTTTGGCAGATGATGTTCTTTTCAATATTGTTGAGGAGAGGACAGGTGCAAGGTTGTGGGGAAAATTGGAAACCTTGTATATGAAAAAGTCTTTGACAAATAGAATACTTTTAAAAAGACAATTGTACAACCTTCAGATGAAGGAAGGTACAAGTATTGCAAAACATTTAAACATTTTCAATATGCTTAATTGGAAATTATCTGATATGGAAGTGAAAATGGAGGAAGAAGACAAGGCAATAACCTTGTTATGTTCTCTTCCTGAGTCATGGGATCACTTCATGACTTCTATCAGTCTAAGCACTGTAGATACCTTATCTTTTGAATCTATTGTTGGTGCTCTCTTATCTGAGGAAGTATGAAAAAAAATATAGTGTTGAGACTTCTGCACCGTAAGCCATGGTAGCCAGAGGTCGCTTAAAGGATAGAGGGGAGAGAGCAAGGGGTTATTCCAAATCGAAGTCAAAAGGTGGAAAGAAGTGTAAAGCAAAATGCTGGTACTACAACAAACTAGGACATCTCAAAAAGGATTGTTGGAAATGGAAGGAGTCAGAAAACAACAACAAGGAAGCAAATCAGGTAGATTCAGGTATGGTTGATGAGGTTTTAATTTATGAAGCTCTCCCTATTTGTAATAACTCACAAGATGCTGACTATTGGCTATTAGACTCTGGTGCTTCTCATCAAATGAGTCTACACCGAAATTGGTTTTCATCATATGAAACTGTAAATGGTAATTTTGTATTCGTGGGAAATAATGCATCTTGTCAAACTGTTGGGATTGGAAATGTGAAAATTAAACTGTATGATGGTACAATTAGAACATTATTTGATGTTAGGCATGTACCTGATCTAAAGGAAAACTTTATTTCCTTGGGATTTTTGGATTCGAATGGTTATAAGTTTACAGGTCAGAATGGAGTGCTAAAAGTCTCGAAAGGAGCCTTGGTTGTTATGAAGGCTGAAAAGGTCAGAAACTTGTACAGACTCAAAGGAAGCACTCAATTTAGTGAAGCAGCAATCATGTCAGATAAAGAAGAATAAGTTTCTCATCTATGGCATCAGCGGTTGGCTCACATGAGCGAGAAAGGTCTTTAGGTACTGATGAATCGCAAGTTGCTTCCTGACTTGAAATCCTTGAAGTTGATATTTTGTAAATATTGTGTGTTTGGAAAACAATGTAAACAAAGGTTCAAGACTAGAAATCATAATAGTAAACAAATTTTAGACTACATTCATTATGATCTGTGGGGACCATCTCCTATTGTGTCCTATGGAGGTGCCTTATATTTCTTAACATTTATTGATGATTTCTCCTGGAAATTTTGGGTCTATATGTTGAAAAAGAAAGCTGATGTATTTAATATTTTTAAACAATTTAAAACAATGGTGGAAAAGAAAATAGGAAAACCAATTAAATGTTTAAGAACTGACAATGGCAGTGAATTTACCTCTTTATAATTTGAACAATTTTGTAAGAATGAAGGGATAGTTAGACATAAAACTGTTGTTTATACTCCTTAGCAGAATGGTGTTGGTGAACTGATGAATCAAACTATTATGGAAAGATCCAGAAGCATGATTAGTAATGCTAATCTGCAAAAGGAGTTGTGGGCAGAAGCAGTATCTATTGCTTGTTATTTAGTTAACAGATCACCTTCGATTGCAATAAACTGTCAAATTCCTGAAGAAGTTTGGTCGAGTCAGTCTTGTGATTATTCGCATTTGAAGATTTTTGGTTGTGATGCCTATGTTCTTATTCCTACAAATCAGCATTCAAAGTTAGATTTAAAATAGAAATGTTGTGTCTTTGTTGGATATGATTATGCAGTGAAGGGATATAGGTTGTGGGATCCTTCTTCACGGAAGATATTCATTAGTAGAGATGTAACATTTGATGAATCATCTCTTTTAAAATTAGATGTTGAAAAAGTTTAACAAAATCAAGTATCACCAAGTCAGAAGATTCAATTGGAGACTGTACCATTTCCAGAAAGTCAAAATGAAGGAGAGACTTCTGAAAAAGGTGCAGAAGCAAAGGAAACTGGAGAAATTATAGAATCCATTCAGCAACTAGTCACTCTACAAAGGTCTACAAGGGAAAGAAAAACACCCAAAAAGTATGAACACTCTTCTTCATATTTTTCATTGATTACTGAAGATGGGGAACCTTCTTGTTATCTGGGAGTAGTAGATGATGTAGATAGCAACATATGGAAAAATGATATGGAAGAAGAAATGGACTCCTTAGCCAAGAACAATAACTGGGATCTTGTAGAACTTCGTGAAGGGAGAAGTGTTGTTGGGTTCAAATGGGTCTTTAAGTTGAAAAGGAAAGTTGATGGAAGTATCGAAAGATATAAGGCGAGACTGGTTGCAAAAGGGTATTCTTAGGTTGAAGGTATTGAATTTCATGAGATATTTTCACCAGTAGTTAAAATTGTTTCTATTTGTACTGTGTTAGCACTAACTACTTTACTTGACCTTGAGTTAGAATAATTAGATGTTAAAATAGCCTTTCTTCATGGTGATTTGGATGAAGAGATATATATGGATCAGCCAGAAGGTTTTGTACAAGGTCACAGAAAAATATTAGTTTGCAAGCTCAGGAAATCATTGTATGGCCTGAGGCAGTCGCCTAGGCAATGGTACAAGAAGTTTGATTCCTTCATGGTGAGCTAGAATTTTATCAGAAGTGAGTATGTTCATTGTGTATAATTCAAAAGTTTCAATGGAATATTCATTATCTTGGTGTTGTATGTTGATGATATGCTTATTGCAAGCAAAATCATGGAAGAAATCAGCAGGTTAAAGGCTCAGCTCTCTAGGACGTTTGAAATGAAGGATCTTGGAATGGAAAAACATATATTGGGCATGGAGGTACACAGAAACAGGATGAATGGTAAGCTTTGGTTATCACAACAGAAGTATGTGGAGAAAGTACTTGAAAACTTAGGTATGAACAATGTGAAACCTGCTAATGTTCCATTAGCTTCCCATTTTAAGCTTTCTTAGGATTTAAGTTCTAGATCTAATGAAGAAAAGAAGTATATGTCTTGTGTACCATATGCAAATGCGGTAGGAAAATTAATGTATGTGATGGTATCTACAAGACCCAAAATTTCACATGCAGTTGGAGTTGTCAGCAGGTTCATGGCAAATCTAGGGGAAGAACATTGGCGAGCAGTGAAATGGGTGCTTCGATATTTGAGAGGCACAAGTGACCATTGCATCAGCTCTGATGGTTGTGAAGGTATAGTCTGTGGATATGTGGATGTTGATTATGCAGGTGATTTGGACAAAAGGAGGTGTACTACAGTTTATGTTCTTACTCCTGCAGGTGGAGTAATCAGTTGGATGTCAAAGCTTCAAGAGACAGTTTCTTTGTCCACTACTGAAGCAAAGTATATAGCTACTTCACATTCCTGTGAGGAGGAAATCTGGTTAAAAGGTTTGCTTGATGAGATTGGAAGGATGTTGGAGAAATTAAATGTGTTTTGTGACAGTCATAGCGCTATTCATTTGGCTACAAATCTAGCATATCACAGCAATACCAAGCACATCAATGTAAGGTATCACTTTGTGAGACATGTAATCGAAGGCGGCAAAGTAGTCCTCAAGAAGGTCCACAAACAGGAGAGTCATGCAGATATATTAACGAAGCCAGTTATAGTAGAGAAGCTGAGATGGTGTCTCTCTTCTCTTGGCTTGCAGAAAAGATGATGAATGGGCATGGGAAAGGGATTACGAAAATTGTTGTCAAGATGGAGTTTGTTAAATTATGGCAACAAAATGTAAATAACTAATTCTAGGAAAATTACTTATTGACCATTAATTGGTTGTATAATGAAATGTAGTTCGAATAAAGAAATAGACTAAGTTAAATAAGGTGGCCCGAGAGGCTTGTATGAATGGAGAATCATTTGATTAATAAGAGTTTCCAACCCCTTGACCCATGGAGGTTTTCTTGACACCCTGTCGAGGTTTTACCATGTAAAATTGTGTGTATTTACTTCTGTGTTGTGTATTTATCCTTCAGTTCTTTCCATTCAGTTATATGCATTATGTTTCCTTCTTGTTTATTATTTCCCATAACACCCCAAGCTAGTAGCATCAGAATTTCATTTGAATGGAAAAAAAAATAAAAACAAATGACCCATGTATTCACATGAGACTCTATTAAGTGGATGCTCGATGGAATGCTCGAGGGAAATTTGGAAGAAAAAAAAAAAATTCAAAACAACTGAAAACCATTCTTAAGTGGATGCTCAAGGGAATGATAAAAGTGATGAGTTTGAACAAGGACCCCTTTTTGAAAGGACTTCCAAAGCATTGGATCACTAAATACATTCCATGAATGTAGCCAGATCCCTTTTCTACAACATTTGGATTTTCCCGCTTATAATAATCAAAATAAAAATGTATTTTGTAAAAAAAAATTCAAATGTGCAGGCCTCATGGGAGAAACAAACTTATTTGTCATCAAACAGTGAATTCATTCACTACTAGTGGTTCTAAGAAACCTCATGTACAATGTTAGTATGAATCTTTCATCGTCAAAGATCACTTTAGCTACGCATAACAAATAGCCCTAACATCATTTATGGCTGCAAAATATCTTTAAGTCTGTTGCACAAATTCAGATCTAAGCACAAAAAGACATTAAGCAGATAAAATATAATATGGCTCCATGCATCCAATAGACAAGACAAGAACAAAGTGTTTAAAAGAATGATTTGTATTATATTAAAGAATGGGGAACCTGAGAGGAAAACAAGAAAGGTGTTTTCCAGTTCTCCTCAATGGGAGGGGTTCTTGAAATTCTTCAGTGTTTTAGATCTAAAATTACTCTCTCTTATTGTGGTAGAAAAACCCTGACAAACATAGAACTAAATGGGAGCTCACAAAGAAAAAATGGAAAAATGGTGACCAAGAATAGATCAAGTGTGATCTAATGCAATGAAGGTGACTAATGAATGGGGAAAACCCTCCTATTTATAATAAAATATTGGGGTGGTCTAGAACTTGGTGCATGAATAAAATATTATTAATCGAATTCTAGAAGCACCCTTTAGGAATATTTTATTATATTTGTTGGAGGGAAAAGGATTCTTGACTTGGGTCAATTCCTTTATTTATAAATAATAAATAAATAAATGTTTTATTTATCGTTTTAGGGAAATGATGGGAATATAATTAAATAAATAATGTTTTATTTAATTATTTATGGATGATTTAGTCAAATTTAACTAAGAATATTATTTAAATAATGATTTAAATAACTTATTCTTAGGAAATAATTAAATAAATAAGGATTTATTTAATTAAGTTCCTTGTTTTGGGTTAAATATGACAAGGAAATATAAACAAATAAGTTATTTTATATGGTGAAAGCAATTTTACTTAAGGTAAAATTGGTCTTACATGGTGTACTTGGGTTCATCTAATAATAATAGGTTATATGACCAAAAAATGGTGTAACATATAATACTTATGTTAGTTGTATGAAAGCTGCATATGACCTTCAATGATCTCTCTTCCAATTTTATCGAGAGAAAGGCAGAAAATATAAATAATTTGTTTTACTTCTACTTATGTGCACCACGTCTAGTTAGTGCCATCATTTTGAATCCTCCTTGTTTGAAAACCAAAACAGAGGAGGTGGCAATCTTTTGGGAAAATCATACTCTAATTCATGAGATCCACATAGGTACTAAACCAAGATGCCATTCCAAAAGTTGCAACAGTCACATTTCCTAAACTTGTTCTAATTTATTCATAACATTTTCCCTAATTCATTAACTGTTGTTACTCCATGCCTCATATGCCTACAAGAATAAAATATATCAACCCAATTAAGATGGTTATTGAAACACCTTCTTCTACAAAGGAAAATGATCCTTGTAATTCACTATATTCTTCAACTCAACACCATACATCAGTTGTGAATGAATTCTTATGACAAAATGTTCATTCTTGGAGAAAACGTCCATGTGAAGTTATGGAATTCAATACCTAATATTTATCTAGTTTTTGGGTGGCGAAAACTTGAGGTGCAATAAATATAGGTTTCATGGAATCATAAAAAAAGGAACTTTGGAGGCTGAGCTGTAAGAACCAAATTTGCATCAAAGAACGATTTGATTGTTCTTGTGTCCTTCAGGCAATTAAAAATATATGCCTACACATTATACCAAATTTATTGATCTTTACCAAGATACATTCTTTCCTTTATGCACAAAATTCACCTCATGTTTAAAATTTTTTCTTTTCTTTTCCATGAACTTCACAGAAACCCGATTAACTGCACACTCCTTATTTATATTGCTCTGAATCTGCTTATGTGCTTTCTAACAATGATGGTTGTAGGTAATCTTATTCTTCCTTTCGTATATTTCAGGTTGTTCATTATCGTTTCTTACTATATATGTTTCTATTTTAGAGTTTAAAATGGTGGAGTTGTCATCAAAATGTTGAAAGAGAGGCCTCAATGAATCTATTGAAGTATTTAAGGCCTTGACTATCTACTATTAGACACCTTCAATTTCTGATTATTGATTGCTTGGAAAATTACCAGCTGATGCCTGGGAATATGATAACCCAAAGCTACCAAAAACCATCTTAACAAATATGACAAAGAGTGAAATAAGACTTATCTTTAGATATTCTCAATTGTGAGATAAGCATACCCAATGTTAAGGGCAACAAATATTTTTTAACCAAAGAAGCCCAACTTCTGAAAATGCAAAATCACCATTCCCTTTGAATGTATTTCACTTAGAATTATTAATGTTACCATGGTCTTGGTGAGGGGGTTCTGTCAAGCACTTTCAATTTGAGAAATTATCACCACCAAAGTACGGTAGGAGAAGGGCATGTGTAAGGAATATTGAGGGAATGAGCATATAAATCAATTAAAATAAGGGGATATTGGGTGAAATAGGGGATTTGTAGATGTCATCATGTCACTAAGCTTAATAATGCTACCACAAACCTCCATGTTTTCAAATAAATAAAGAGGGTTTAAAGAATTTATTACCTCAATTTTTCCTTAAACCAAAAATGAACATGGTTGATTAGAACCTTTTGATGCATCCAAGCAGGATCATATGGCTTGTATAGGACTACCTGTCAATACTGAAAACACCAAAAATATAATTTTTGATGTTATTGTGGGAAGGCTAGTCACTGCCACTATTGATAGAAGGATTGAATTTGGAAAAAAATGCACTTATACCAGTACTGAAAGTGAGAAAATTGTAATGCTAAAGCCCTTGAAAAGGTGGAGAAGGACACTTGTCAGTGCTAGTAATTCTGAAATGGTTGCAGCAAAAATGAAGAAGAAGGGGACTAGGGTCAAGTGGCAAAGCCCCAAATATATTGTTTACATTTTCCTTTTCTAAAAATACCTTGTAGATTCCTTTTGAGCCCGGGATGTTTGATGCTCATCGATGTTTTCAATTTTGAACGAGCCTGAAAAACATAACGAATAATCAAATACTACCCTGTGTATTTTTCTCAAGCGTAGGATGGTCGATGCTCGCTGGTGTTTTCAATTTTATAGAGTTTAAAAACCTTAAAAAACCTCTTAGGGGTTCCTTTTTCGTAAATAATCTTCCAATACTAGATAAATAGATAAACCTATGCTTGATAGATGTTTTTCTCATAGTTTAATGACTACAAGAAAGAATAAATCAACCTCAAAATTTGATTGCTTTTATTTATTTATTTGTAAAGCGAAAATAATTAAAATAAAGAAGGTTCAAAGATAGGAAGATCACCACCCTTTCTTACCATATCCATCGCGCTATGCTGAAGCATGTTTTCGACAAACTCCACTTCTTGAAAGGATGCAAAGGACGCTTAAAAATAATTTGATGCTACTAATAATTTGTTGATGGTATCTATAGGTGGTCCTTCTTATTAGTAAAATAAGAAATTGGACTATGCAAAATTTACTGAATTTTATTCGCTTTCCTACCCTACTTGAGAGAAAGAAAAATCTCTCCTCAAGTGGATGAGTATTTCCAATGTATCCATGTGTGTAACAGGTATACAAATGCATTCAAATTCAAGTTTAAAATATAGTATTTAATGCATACATGCGTTTGAAGAACCAACTATTTTTTAGGTGATATCAAGAAGTAATGAAGAATAAAGGGGTGATATGGGCTTATAGTTTCTTGAAACCATATTTCCTTAAAATCAAAATGTTCTAGGTTTTCATCTTCATTTGGTTACCTTGGCATATCCTCCTTTACTGTGCCATGGAAATATTCTATTATCAGATGGTTGTCCTCTTGTATGGTTAAAGGATATGCATATAGGCATGTCAAAAAACCTTCTATCTCAGGTTCTAATGGTTTTTCTCCCTCTAAAGTGGTCTAATATTCTTTAATTTCCTTTATAGTTTGGCACAGGGAATTAGAACAGGCTTGTTGATTTTCTTGTCGTTGCTGAAAGATAAATAATTACTTGACTGTTGTAAATATTTTTTCTCCCTGCTAAGAAAATATCCAAGTTGTTACTAGGATTTGAGATATTTCTTCCAAATTTCTCACCATCCTCGAATAATTCTTTTCTGGTTTCTTATCTTGCACATTGATATATCCACGCTCTCATAGAATTTGAGGTGCAACATAGTTTATGCCAAAATAAGTCATGAAATAAACTGTAAACCAATATATGTCTTCTTAATCAACACTTTCAAATTCCACAAAATAAATCAACCTCTCTAATCCAAATCAAGCGTGCAATCCTAATGACATTACTCATGAAACAAAACCTTATCTTATAACCACTATGGTATTCTGATTCTGGATCCTTTCGGTCTGACATACCTATTATATTTTTCAGTTGTCCATAGGAAAAGAGAAATTAGAAAACCATATGATGTGAAAACCTTTGAAATAGAACATAAATCCTAACCCAGAGTCCTTCCAGGTTGACAGACCTAATGTATTGTTTAGTTATCTAGAAGGAAAAAGGAAATATGAATTCCTATAGTCCACACGCTCTTGTACTGGCTCCTTCTAGGTTGGTAGGCCTACTGCTCTACTCAATTGTCCAGAGGACAAGAGGAAATCGCGGACCTCTACATTTTACACAAAACAATAAATAAAAAGAAAAAAACTTTCCTAACTCTCGCTCCCCTTGGGCTAGTAGGCCTAGTGCTTTGCTTAGTTGTCTAGGGGACAGAAAATCTTAAGATCTTGTTACATCACCAAAATAAAAAGGACTGCAAAATTAACCAAATTCTCCTTCCTTACATAATGCATAAACATGCTTAAATAAAGATAAAAGGATATTGAATCTAATCTCAGATCCTTGCAAAATGCTAACTTTAAATCCACTTCGTTTCAGTGCAAATATGCTTTGAAAGAAAACTGTAGATAGAAATATCAAATACTGCTTCAAAAAACCACCAAATTGATATGAATAATGATAATGTGCATGTTGATCAAACAAGGTACTAAATGTGGAGATAGTATATATATTTACTTATATTTAAGGCTTAATTCCCATTTAACAAAACTTGTGTGTGTGCCATCATTATTAGGAAAATACTAGATCAATATGAACTCCAAATAATATACAAGATCTGTAACAAATTTTGTGTTATCAATGCCACAAGACCACAAAGAGAAATAACACAATAAAAAATAGCTTCCATAAAAATACCCTGTAGTCATGATTCTTTAAAATATATTCATTAAATTATCTGTAACATACACCTCCCCCCACATCTACCAAATTAACTGGCCAACTAGGTTAAACGTGATTTAAGAGAAGTTAAGAGCAGACTCAACCTCCTTGGTGGCAGTAAGGAAATGGAATCCACACTGAAAACCATAACACAGTCTCCTTGTTGTCCTAGCCATCAAGTTGACTTGTCCCTGGGTCCCACTTACTTTTGCTGAACAAAACCCTTGAAAGCTCCCTTGATATGGGCAATGATGCATCTAGGAGGCTCTAGAGACTCCCACAACATAGGCATGTGTGCATCTAGGGACTCAATTTCCCAGACCCATTCCTACGTGTACAAGATTTAAGGCACTTTTAAGCCCGAAATCCAAGATACTTCCCATAACTTCCTATAGCTTTTAGAATCCATCAAACACAAGATGAAAATTCCAAATAACCAAAATTTGACTCGAGGACTACACATGAACATCCCCATCCAGGACTGACATTCTTTCAAATGCTTGGCATGAATGAAATCTACAGGTATAGGATACAAGACATAGCATGATGAATGAAAACTCTTGAGAGACATTACAAGAAGGATCACCACCCTCTTCCTTGAATTGATATGACATCAATTATATCTTACATCCATTATTTTAACAATTACTATTAAATACATGAAATAACCATGGCATGAACTAGTGATTTAGACATGCATATAACCCACATAAAAATATGGAAATAATACTAATATGACAACCATTAAATTCACACATTAATAAGTACAAAAGCAAGAGAACTTAGCTTCTATTAAACATAGGCAATAACCAATGAGGTTCAGGACTTCCACGTACCACTAGACCATAGACATGCATGAGAAAAATCTCTCTTGATACAGTCAACCCCGTACCATATTCCAAGCATAAATGTGGGATCTCATGGATAAACCAACCCAAAAGCAACCAAGGGGATCGAGAGGTTAAACAACTTCCACCCTCACCATATCATGACGACACAAAAAGTGTTATGATCACAAAACCGAACTGAACTTGGAATGCCATTCAAAATTGATCACCATCCTTGAGTAATTTTCTATCTCCCTATCTCTCAAGCTTTACCACAATCCAATAATGTATCACTAGGCCCTAAACTGAGATACCAACCTCAGTCTTTACTGTGTATCCTGTCAAAACCAGTCAAGGTATTCCTAGGCCTTTGGGAATTTTCCTTGAGACCACCTCCACCCTAGATTCTAGAATCCATCTAGATATTCGAAAGCTCAAAACTGAGATCAAAATCCCAACACACCATGGCATGCGAAAAAAGGCAAGGAAAAGCTAAAAACCACTATCAAAAATTGACAAAACCATGCCACCGATAGCAACAGGACCAAATACCAACATGCATAAGGCATGCATATCCAAACCAGCTAGGAAATCATGCATGCAATATGTTACCTGCAAGTATTCATGTTGAAGTTTCTAGATCCTACTCTTCCTTGCTTGATCCTTGATTTCCTTTCCTTTCCTTATGCTTCATTTGCTCGCTTTCCTGCTTCTCTCAATATTAATTTGATCCAAGAAAAATCTAAGTGTCCAAGAGTGTGTGAGAGACAGATAATAATGAGAGACCTCCAAAAATGAATTGACAAAAGGTACCAAGTGATCCTCAGAAACCTTTTTATCAATTAGGCCTCTATTTTCTTCATTTTTCGTTATTTTCCTTAATTTTCCTCCTCACATGCAACTTGGGACCTTTTACCTTCCATTTCTCCTAATTTCCTTTATTTTCATAAATAAATGTGCCAAAAATACTTTTTCCTCTTTAATGCCTTAGACATTACCTTAGCCATAACCACAGATGCAGTGACACCCACTAGGATATCTCTACCCAACACTCATCTTGGAATAAATTTTTCTTAACCATGGTCTTATTTTGCATTAATTAACTTTTATTACGTGAATATTTTTTCCAGATATGTTACATAACCCCCCCTCCCTTGGGGAACACCATCCTCGAAGGGTCTGAAACCACACCTGTACCTTAGAAAATCACTGAAAAGAAAAACATACAACTCATGGAGCTTTATAGCTTAGCTTGATGCAGTATTTCCAATGAGTAACCTCCTCAAAAGAAAAAACCATGATAACATGACCATATACATCGATACCGCTTATTGGAGATTTATAATTTATCTCATTCCAGTAATTAAATCCATATTTGTAAGTACAAATATAAAAACATCACCAAAACATATACCAAGCATATACCAAACATAATACCAAAACTGCTTTGCCTCAACCGACAAACAATGAGGATACATGGTCTGCATCTGATCCGTCGTCTCCCATGTAGCTTCATCGG
Organism: Pinus albicaulis; assembly: GCA_034641835.2. Lineage (NCBI taxonomy): Eukaryota > Viridiplantae > Streptophyta > Pinopsida > Pinales > Pinaceae > Pinus > Pinus albicaulis. The sequence continues at coordinate 239,679,669 of CM076579.1, read as the reverse complement.
GCCCAAAGTGCTTCCACTGTAGTTTAACTTTCTCGATGACTCTGTTCTTGAGCATGAGTTGCTTCTGCTACAATATGCACTGAGGTTCTGGTTGGAATTCTCCTTCTTGCTCCACTTGCAATATAGACCAATCAATAACATGATCAACATCCCTTATATACCTTTTAAGTAATGAAACATGAAACACATCATGGAATTTCACTATTGGAGGTAATGCAAATTGATATACCATTGGTCTAATCCTCTCAAGGATCTAAAAATTGCCCACAATACCGTGCTTCCAACTTGGCACATGATTTGATTCTCAAGGATATTTTCTTGGGCTTGATGTGAAAATACACATGTTTCACAACTTAAAACTCCTTAAATACTCTGTTTTGGTTTTCATAATGCTTTTTTCTATCATGTGCTTCCTTTAGATTCTTCTTTCTAACCTGAATTTCTTGCTCCATGTATGCGAACATGTCTAGTCCAATCAACACCTTGTTAACTAGATCACTCCAACTGATGGGAGTATTACAACTCACTCCATATAGTGCCTCAAAGGGAATCATGCACAATGACTCTTGATACCCATTGTTGTATGCAAACACAACCAATGGTAGGTACTCTTCCCAGTTCCGCTGTTCATGCATCACATACATCCTCAACATGTCCTCCAATATATTGTTGACCCTCTGAGTTTGTCCATGTCTCTATAGATGATAAGTTGTCCTGAAGGCCAACTTAGTGCCCAAACCTACAAATAATTACTTCCCAAACTTGGAAGTGAACTTTTCATCCCTGCCTGACACAATATCCTTTGGAACACCATGCAATCTAAATATCTTTGATGAACAATTGTGCTACATAACTAGCTAAATACTTAGTGTTCAATGGAATGAAGTGTACTACCTTTGTCAACCTATCAACAACAACCATGATATAATCATGTTGTCTCATTGTCCTGAACAAACCTATAATAATTTCCATGGAAATGACCTCCCATTTCCATTCTAGAATCGCAATAGGTTGTATTATTCCACCTAGATGCCTACACTTTACCTTTACTTGTTGACAGTCCAAACACCTGGCCACAAACTCTGCTACATCCTTCCTTAGATTCTACCAATAATGGAATCTCTTCACTACATTCAATGTATTCTGATAACTTGCATGAAAAGAATATGGTTTTGCATGAAATTCCCTAAATATCATCTCCTTGAGCTCATTGTTTTCTAGCATACATATCTTGTCTCTAAGCCTAACCAATCCATCTATCATGAGATAGTAGTCCACATTATGTACACCGATACTAGTACTTTGTTGAAATATGTACCTAAGCTCAATATATCTGACATCCTACTGACCTGTCGAGAAGATCCTATCATGTAAATCCGTCTCATAGAAAATCATAGTTGTAATGTGATTTACCTCTATCTGCTTGCTAAGAGTATATGTGACCCTGTTCTCTTTACCTTTGATGTACTTGATCCCAAAATAAAACTCAATGATTGTAGCCATCCATCTAGATTTCTTGGCATCCAGATTCGGTTGGTCAAACAAGTACCTCAACCCATTGTGATCGATCATCAATACAAAGCTCTTGCCAATAAAATAGCACCTCCACATCTTTAACGCATGGATGATCGTTGCTAGCTCAAGATCATGCATCAGATGGTTTTGTTGATGCTCATTCATTTTTTGTGACTCGCATCATATGACCTGTCCATCCTACATAACGAATCCACCAAGCCCTGTCTTGAAATCATATGTACATACTATAAAATCTTTGTTAGGATATGCTTTATTTAACATCTTGGGTGTGGAGCCTGATTTTCATCCTAATTCAAAGATCCTTGTTTTAGCCAGATGTATACCCCAGGAAAAATGTACACCCCTACAGCGGGGGGGACTTGTTCCCCCCACGAGGTTCGAAGTGGCTAACCCCCCGGCTAGGAGGTCCAGGGGCCAGCGGTCCCCCCGCAGGGGTTTCGGGGGCAACGCCACAAAAGCTAAAAACAGATGTAAAATTTCCTTGTAAAAGTATAGTAATTTCTAGTCAATCTGGGCCATTCATTAGGTAGATGATCTAACGGTAGAAGTTATGTTTAGTTTAGGGTTTTTTTTCCTTAGAAGGTAACCCCTCGCTTTTCATGAGGGTATTGTATTGCGGCTGTGTATTCTTAGAGTGAGAAACCGATAGGGAGACTGTGAGAGAGAATAAAGGATGTTACAGTGGATCTGATGCAGGTTGCGTCTCTTCATTTTGTTGGATAATAGAAAGGATGGATTGGTTGTTCGGGGTGGACGTAACCCAAACTGGTTGAACCACATATATCTGCGTCTCTCTAGTTTTATGTGTTTTGTGTGCTTGTGTTTTCCGCATATTATATGTGTTGCATTTCTCTGTAATATATAATTTTCTAACAACTGGTATCAGAGCCGAAGGTCTATTTGGCTGATAAACTCACAAGAAAGAAGGGTTCTTGGTTCGAGTTGGAGCAATGGAAGAAGATAGTAATTTTAGGGTCGAGAAATGTAAAGGCCAAAACTTCCCACTGTGGAAGATGCAGATGGAAGATTATACGTATTAGAAATATCTGTACCTACCATTGAGTAGACAAACAAATAAGCCGACGGCTATGATAGACGCAAAATGGGAGATTCTCGATATAAAGGCACTCAGAATAGTACGATTGTGCCTCGCGGCATCGGTAGCCTTCAATATTTCGAAGGAGTCAACAAAACAAGGTTTGATTAAGGCGTTAGCGAAATTATATGAGAAACCCTCGGCCTCAAACAAGGTATTTCTCATGAAATGTTTATTTAATATGAAGATGTCAGAAGGTGGATCTGTTGCAAACCATTTAAATCATTTTAATACAGTTACCAGTCAGTTAAGTTCTGTAGGGGTAAACTTTGAAGATGAAGTTAGGGCTATTTTATTTCTATGCTCATTTCCAGAAAGCTGGAATGGTTTAGTTATGGACATTAGTAACTCTGTCTCTGGATCTAGTACTTTAAATTTTGATGATGTTGTCGGTGCTATCCTTAGCGAGGAAATGAGACAGTAAAGCTCCGGTGAGACATCGGGTAATGCTTTGAGTGCAAATTCTAGGGGAAGAGAAATGGAAAGATGAAATAGCTTAGGTTATCACAGTAAATCAAGGAAAGACAGATCCAAGTCTAGATTGGGGATAGTGTGCTGGAAATGTGGAAAGAAAGGACACCTAAAGAAATATTGTAGATCTCAGAAGGGAAAAAGAGATGCACAAAAAGAAAATAATCATGAAGAAAATGTGACAGGTGATGTGTTACAATTTGCATTGATTCTTTCTTTTGAAAATGTTACTGATTCCTGGTTAGTAGATTCAGGGGCCTCATTCCATGCTACACCTGACAAGAAATATTTGCATGACTATGTTCAAGGAGATTTTGGACAAGTCCATTTGGGCGATAATAAACCCTGTAAAATTGTTGGAATGGGTAAATTTCTTGTCAAACAATAGAATGGAAACCAATGGCTATTAAAGGAGGTAAGGCATGTTCTAGATCTGAAGAAAAATATGATTTCAATAGGGAAATTAGGCAGTGAAGGTTGTGTGACAACTTTCACAGATAAAACTTGCAAGGTCACCAATGGAGCCCTGGTAATAGCAAAGGGTGAAAAGGTTGGTACATTGTATTTATGAAATGGTATTTCTAACTCTATTATTGATTTAACTTCCAAAGGAGTAGATGTAGCATTATGGCATCATAGGCTCGGACACATGAGTGAGAAGGGGATGAATATTCTTCACTCATGAAATTTGTTGTCGGGTTTGAAGAATGTCGATTTTTATTTGTGTGAGAATTGTATTTATGGAAAACAAAAGAGAGTCAGATTTCTCAAAGTTGGGAAAGAAAAGAAGAGCGAAAAATTATAGCTTGTGCATACATATGTATGGGGAATTTCTCAGGTATCATCTCTCGGTGGCTCTCATTATTATGTTACTTTTATTGATGATGCAACTGGAAAATTTTTTATTTATTGTGTTCAAAATAAATATGATGTATTTGATACTTTCAAGAAATGGAAAGATTTGGTTGAGATTGAGACAGGAAGTAAGTTGAAGTGTCTCAAATTAGACAATAGAGTTCAATATTGCAGCAAAGACTTTGATAGGTATTGTTTAGAGCATGGAATTCACAGAGAGAAGATAGTTCCAAGAACACCACAAGAAAATGGTGTGTCAGAAAGGATGAACAGAAAAATCATGGAGTGTGCAAGGTGCATGAGATTGTGTGCAGGATTGATTTTATAATTTTAGGCAGATGTTGTAGATATTGTTGTTTATCTCATAAATAGAGGGCCTTCAAGTTCCGTCGATGGTGGTATTCTAGAGGAAACATGGACAGGTTAAAAGGTAAACTACTCTTTTTTAAAGCCTTTTGGCTGTGAGGCCTTTGTCCATATTAATAAAGAAAATAAAACAAAGCTTGAGGCAAAATCAAAGAAATGTACCTTTATTGGATATGGTGTTAATGATTTTGGTTATTTCTTATATGATTATGAAAATAAAAAAATCATTAGGAGCAGAGATGTAATATTGAATGAAAAGGTCTTGTATAAGAATCAATTGTAGGAAAGGAAACAAGAAAAAGAAAACAAAGAATACATAGTTCTTGATGAGATCACAGAAAAAGTAAAGGTGCCTGAAAATAATAACAATAAATAGCCACAACAAATGCAACTACCACAACAGCAGTAGGCACCTCAAACACCTTAAAGTGGTGTCAGAAGATCTACCAGGATAAGTAGACCCCCTGAAAGATACTCTCCTTCATTATATTATTTATTGTTGACTAATTCTGGTGAAACTGAATGTTATGAAGAAGAAATGCAGGCTAAAAGTAGGAAGAAGTGGGAGCTAGCCATGGAAGGAGAGATGGACTCCGTAATGCATAACCAGACTTGGGACTTAGTCAGGTTACCTGCAGGTAAAACTACATTGCAGAATAAATGGGTTTACAGGATAAAGGAAGAAGATGGAGGAAAGCAAAGGTACAAAGCTAGACTTGTGGTGAAGGGGTTTTCACAGAAGAAAGGTATTTATTTTGATGAAATATTTTCTCCTGTTGTTAAGATGACTTCAATCAGAACTATTTTAAGTCTTGTAGTAGCAGAAGATTTACGTCATGAATATTTAGATGTAAAGACAACATTTCTCCATGGATAATTGGAGGAAGAGATCTATATGTAGCAACCAGAAGGATATGAGGTCAAAGGGAAGGAAAAATTAGTGTGCAGGTTAAAGAAGAGTTTGTATGGCTTAAAGCAGGCTCCAAGTCAGTGGTATCTAAAATTTGACAGGTTTATGTGTGAAGAAGGTTATACTAGATGTCACTCTGATCAATGTGTTTATCTGAAAAAGAAAAATGATGGCAGCTATATTATATTGTTATTGTATGTATATGGCACACTTTTTGCAGGGTCTAACATGCAGGAAATAAATGTGCTCAAAAGAAAATTGGAAAATTCACTTGCAATGAAGGATTTGGGAGCTACAAAACAAATCCTTGGTATGAGAGTAAGTAGAGATAGGAAAAATCACAAATTAACATTGTCTTAGAATGAGTACATACAAAAGGTGTTGAAAATATTTAATATGTAGACTGAAAAACTACTTAGTACATCTTTTGCTAGCCATTTCAAACTTAGTAAGGATATGTGCCCCAAGACCCAAGAAGAAATGGACTATATGCCTAAAGTTCCATATGCATCAGCAGTTGGAAGCTTAATGAATGCAATGGTATGCACAAGGCCTAATATTTCACATGCAGTGGGAGTTGTAAGTAGGTACATGAAAAATATATAAAAATAACATTGGATTGTAGTGAAATGGATTCTCAAATATTTGAGAGGTACCACAAATCAAGCATTATGCTTTGGTGGTTCAAACATGTCTCTACAGGGATATGTTGATGCAGATATGGCAGGTGACAGAGATAACGGTAGGAGCACTACAGGATATGTATTTACTGTAGGTGGAACAAATATTAGTTGGGTTTCAAAAATCCAAAGTGTTGTTTCACTTTCAACAACAGAAGTAGAGTATATTGTTGCTACAGAGGCTAGTAAAGAAATGATTTGATTACAAAGGTTTATGGATGAAGTGGGTAAGAATCATGATATGGGCACATTAGATAGTGATAGATAAAGTTCCATTCATCTTGAAAATAACTCATCATTTCATTCCAGGACTAAACACAAACAACTCAAGTACCATTTCATATGGTCAGTATTGGAAGATGGACAATTGAAGCTAGAAAAGATACACACTAGCTAGAATCCTGCAGATATGCTAACAAAAGTTGTAACCATGGAGAAAATGGGAATATGCTCAGTTTCAATTGGTCTTCAACAATGACGATAAAGATGAGAAACAACCAGGTCCAAAGAGGAGTCATTGTCCGACAAATGAAGTAGCTGTGGAGTTGCTACAATCATTTTCGAAGTGGAAGATTGCTGGTTGTGGAGCCTGATTTTCATCCTGATTCAAATATCCTTGTTTTAGCCGGATGTATACCCTAGGAAAAATGTACAACCCTGCAATGGGGGGCACTTGTCCCCCCCACGGGATTCGAGGGGGCTGACACCCCGGCTAGGGGGTTTGGGGGCCAACGGTCCCCTGGAGGGGGTTTTGGGGGCAGCGCCCCCTAACCTAAAAAAAAATGTAAAATTCCATTGTAAAAGTATAGTAATTTATAGTCAATCTGGGCTTTTCATTAGGCAGATGATTAGACAGTAGAAGTTATGTTTATTTTAGGGTTTTTTTTCCCTAGAAGGCAACCCCTCGCTTTGTATGAGGGTATTGTATTACGACTGTGTATTGTATGTGTATTCTCAGAGCGAGAAATAGATAGGGATACTATGAGGGAGAACATAGGATATTATAGTTGATCTGATATAGGTTGTGTCTCTTCATTTTGCTGGATAATAGAAAGGAAGGACTCACTGTTCAGGGTGGACGTAGCCCAAACTGGGTGAACCATGTATATCTGTGTCTCTCTGGTTTTATGTGTTTTTTGTGCTTGTGTTTTCTGCATATTATATGTGTTGAATTACTCTATAATATATAATTTTCTAACATAACACTGGAGCACGTGTCAACAACTTATAAAGCTATTCAAAATTGGCCTCACACTACTTTGTCCATTCGAACTTCCTACCCTTCCTCTGCAATGATGTAATCAGATAATAAATCTATGAGAAGTTCTCGATGAACCTCCTATAATAAAATTCCAATCCCATGAAACAATTCCCCTCATCTACATTTCTGGGAGCTTCCCACTCCATGATATCCCTTAACTTTTCTGGATCCTCCGCTATGCCCTCCTTGGAGACAACATTTACCAAGTAGTGTACCTCAGTCTAAAATAAACTACATTGGCTGAGCATAGAACTTACGCTATCTCAACAATCTCAACATTATTTCCAAATGATTGACATACTCTTCCTCCTTCTTGGAATATACCAAGATGTCATCGATGAACACAATCACAAACTTGTCTAGATAAGGATGTTGTTAGCCATCTATAAATTTTTCATATACTATGATGGCTAAAACAGGTCTATTATTCTTCAAGAAACAACTTTGGAGATCCTCAAGAAATCCATTCCATTGATAACCATCATTTAAAAGTTCCTCAAAGAAGTCCTTCTGTTACAAAAAAGATTGTTCTCAGACCTTTTCTCAATCATTTTCACCTTCACAATCTCCTCTAAAAAAATTCCCCCCATTTTCACTCATTGCACAAATTACAATTCCCTCTAAAAATCCTCATTTTCCCTTTTATACCCTTATTTTCCCATGAAAACCCCTTTAAACCTTATAAATTTATTTGTAATGGTTTAAAACCCTTTTCGTTTCATCATCGAAAACCTCAAAAAAGCTTAAAAACTTTTGGTTTTTACCTTTTACAACATTTTTAAATATAGGCTTTAAGCCCCTAAGAGCTTAAGCCTTCCACTCCTTTTCTCTCATGAGACCAAGGCCTATAACCACCAGCCTAAACCTCAGTCCCTTTTTGTCACCGCTCATGGTCCTATCATTTTCCCTACGGAACCTATTCCTCCCCTTTATATTCCCACACCTTTCCTTTTAAAACCCATTTTTCCTTTATAAACTCCTCACACCGACGATTGTGCACCTGATACATTATTAATCGTTGATCTGGAAGATCTAACGGCCATCGGGGCCTTCCCCTTTTTTCTCTTAATCATCTGCCTTTCCCCCTTATATTTTCTCCTGGGTAAGATCTGGACCGTTCATTCTCCCAAATTGACAGCATAGGTTCAATGCAGGGGCGCTCGACCAAAGTGGCCCATACCCCCCATTACCACTGAAATTGACTCTTTTGACTGCAGGATATCTAAGATCTACGGCTGAGATTTACTGCGGAGGCACAAGCCGCAAAATCCCTCCATACCCCCCAGTCCCCCCGTAGTTGATCTCAGCCATCGATATTCTCCAGATCCGACGGCCATAGGCTCTCCTCCATTTCCCCGACCCCTGTCATCCAATTTTCTCCGAAACAATATCAACCGTGGATCATCTAGATCTGACGGTGATCATCACCCTTCCTATTACCCATCCTCCTGACAATTTCTATCCTTTCACCCCAATTACGTTCTTCCTCTAAAGCAAATCCCACTGTTGATATTGACCGATCCAACGGAAATCATGATTTTCCCCTTTCTTCATTCACCCAGCCAAACCACGTATATGTTCCCCTGAAAATAGATCTCAACCATAGATATTATACATCTAACGGCCATCGCACTCTCTGCTTCTCCTCCTTCTCTTGACGGGCACTCCCGCTACTAGACAAAAGAGCCCACGTCACCCACCAGCCCACCTTCCAATAACTGTTCACCAACCAATCATTGCGTGCCACCTGTTCCGCACCATCATCTTTGACCAGACAAATTTTAACCATCACACTCCCCTATGGCCATATATCTACCACTCTCAGATCTGACGGCCAATGATTATCTTTGTGCCCGATCTCTCCAAACCTTCCCACCGTGCATCTTGCATGTGAAATGGGTGGTTTCTCAAAGCCACGTGTCGAGTGTTGATGCGTATCACATTTGATTTGTGGAAAACCACTTACCACCCTTTGCTTGCATGAAAACTATTCGTGGTTTTCCAAAATTGCTTTTCCATTTTCGTGCCCATATTTGAATTTTATGCCATTTTCTCCTGGTTCCACCTGTGGAACCCCTCCCCTGCACATCTCCCTTCCTCTACAAATTCTTCAACACCCATTGTAAAGCCTTTGATCGTATTTTATCCAAAAAATGCAGGTTTTCATAATATGTTTTATGTTTGAATGCAGGTTCTCCCACAACAACATATAAGTTGCAAACGCTCGGGATGATGATCTTCAGGGTTCTAACAAGCAATATGAGGGATCAAGGGTTTGATTCTGAGATTTTGATCAATGCAATCACAAAAACCCTTGAAAATACCAAAGAAACCCCTGCAAGAAAGAAAAAGGAGTGATTAAAGGCTTAAATCAAAGAAATCAAAGAAAAGCGAGGATTACCATAAAGATAAAGGATGAAGGCTGAAACAGTGATTAAGGATGAAGACACAGACTGTGAAAAAAGGATTAAAGAATAGAAATACAGTCAGTAAAGGACAAAAAGCCTGAAATATGATTAAAGGAGGCCTAAAACTATACCAAAGGCTTAAATCAGTGTTTAAAGAAATAAATCATGACAAATCAGTAAGGAAAGCCTCCAAAATCCACTTCAGTGAGGCAATTAATCCTTAGAAATGTGACCTCCCAGTTTATTTTCCTCAAAAGAATACAAATTCAATGCACAGTCAGAGATATTTTCAAAGACAACTTAGAAAGTAATTTCCAGCCTACCAAAAGTCTCAAAAGTCAACAAAAGTGACTGAAGTAGATGAAAGTTAATGTAAAAATCAATTAACAGAGTTAAGACATTAGATATCCTCTCCATTATGCCTCCCAAAGGTCAAGAATCATTTACTTTGTATTAATTGAATTATTAGACCTTCTATTCACTCCACCTCCTCAATTTACCTATATATATCATAAGAGGAGCCCATTATAAATGTTGGTTGAATACTTCTTGAATGTAAATAGTTGTTGAGGCTGCTGAAGCTCTGTTAGTAATTGAAGAAAGATAGGTTGAGAAGAGAATTTTGAAGCGGTAAATACCTACTGAACTTGAAGATTGTAACTGGTTTGAACATCAAATATACAAGCTGATTTATGAGATCATGGTCTATGTGAATGGTGATGTTTTTCTTACTTTAATTGTTTTTTTTTCTTATGTTTCCATACTGTCCAATTTCTCTGATAAAGAACAACAAATTTAGATTAGAATTTACTATAAAAGGTACCCTAAATCTCACTAATAAGCTTTATCTTTATGTTTTCTTCTAATTGTGCTTTGAGGACAATTCAATAGAGTATAACCAGTGAAGTGCTGGTGAGCCCATGTTTCCTGAGTACAACTTGAGATATTGTATTTGAAAGTTCTTGAAAAGTCTGCTAAGTAAAGTTGAACTAGATAATTTTATGGTTAGCCCTGTCCTCTAGTTTATCTCCAACAGTTTCTTTGAAAGATCCCTTAAAAGTATGCCAAAAGCAGGATAGGTTCAAAGTCCTTACCTGATCTTAGGCTACTTCTTATGCTTATCTTAAATGTTTTCCCTTGAGAGTATGTTGAAAGCAGGATAGGTTCAAAATCCTTACCTGATCCTAGGGTGCCCTTTGTTTTCTTATATGTTTTATTCTTTCACCACACTTCTTAATGTTCCATACCACAAAATAAACTTAAATATATCCTTTGATATAGATGACTTTCCCCATGGACCATTCTTGAAACTTGTTGTGCAATTAAATCCTCTTATGACTCCATAGCCCAATGGATTGATATTATCTCTTACATATCCTATCAGCTGAACCATTCTTTCAACTTGCTCACACCATTACCCTTCAAAATAATTCCTTTATTTTGATGATATACTACCCAACCAAAAAACAAACAAACCCCTTGTGCTTCATAAATAACCTAATATCATATCATAAGCCTTAAAGTTATATCCTTTTAAAATAATTAAATAGAGAGATCCCTTTCTGAATCCAGGAGGGCTAGATCCCAGGATTCCAAAGTGGTTCTCATGTTGCCTTGTCATTTAGTATGCCAATCTACTAAATCACAGGACCCCAACATAGTGGCGACTCTGCTGGGGAGTTATGAGAAAATTACATCTTATACATCCTTAAGACCTCAGAAGACCCGCCAACATCCTTAGATTGGTATTTAATTGCTGATGGTGGACAACAACTCATCTCAAAATATTTTTAAATCCTCCACCTGGCGACTCCACAACTCCCAAAAGACCAAATGACTCCACTGGAAGAAGACTCTGAACTGGTTGAATAGACACAGTGACCTCTTTTCTGGTTTACAAACATGATTCCAGGGATACAATGAAGATATGCCCCAATGAGTAGAGATCATATCCTTGGATTCCCACACAAAATGCCTCAAATAGATTGGATGAAAAACCTGACTATTTTTCAAGGTGAAAATTTTGATGACCCATTGTTATATCTCATCAAATTTCATATACATGTATGGAAGATAAAGACTAAATGGGATGAATACTGCCTTATGAAAATGTTCATGTTAACATTAAAAGGAAAGGCAAGGGATTCATATGAATGGTTAGAACCTAAGAGCTTGCTTTCTTTAAGAGACATGCACCAAGTATTTTATGAAAAATATAGAGATAAACCTTCATCTTTATCATGGACTGCAAATTGTTGTGATCTATCTCAGAGCATCATACAATACCTATTAGAAATTGATGAGGATTTGGTTAATATGCATCCTAAAGATCTGTTAAAATCCATTCAAGAATTTCATATGCATCCTAAATATCACAAGAACCTAGATGAATTAGTTGAGGAAGAAATCAATCAAGGAATAAAGGACATTCCTCAAGATATCCCTGCCAGCATAAATAATGATTCATCATCCCTTCTAGGTGAGGCTAATTTAAATATTGATGATCTAGAGTAGCCCATGCTTTTTCCAGATCAAGAAAAAATTATACCACTACAAGACCTAGACAATGAGCAAGACATGTATGATGATCAAGACATTATAGAATATGATGAGGAATGTTTTCAAGAAATTCCTATTTTCCTACCTATAACTTGTGTTTTACTGTTAAGAGATCTTTACGAACAAAATGCAAATACTAATAGTGAGCAGTGCTTTGAGGAAACAAGTAGCCACTTAGAAAACACAGAATCTAAAGTGGAAGGAGAACCATCACATATAGGGACTTTCCCTCTATGTTACAACTCATTTCAGATTACAAAAGAAGAGTGGCATCCTGATAATCTAGAAGAAACAACTCATGAACCTTGTATTCAAATTGAGTATCATAACAATCATGAGGAGTTGTTTGAAACATAAGTAGATCAAGAAATAGTAGAAAATCCTCAAGGTTTCCCTGAAAGCACAAGTAATGATTCACTATAAGAGGCTTAAGAAGACATCCAACCTCAAAACTAGTTAACACAAGGGAAAGAGGATTGTTGTACTTCTATCTATGCTGAAAGAGAAACCCCTCCTTTGACAGAAGGAGAAACTGATCAAATAATAAACAAGTAGCTACCCTCCAAACCATCATTTAAACAAGATAATCATCAACATAGTGCCTATCCCACAGAACAACACAATGGCACTCAAGACAAGAGGATAGTAGGGAAATTAATAATAAATCTAAAACTAGTCCTCTATGGAGTATGAGATTTGACGGGTCATGTAGTAAAACTAGTGCAGGTGCAGGAATATGGCTTTACAATACAGAAAACAATCATCTTGAAGGCCATTCATATAAATTTAATTTTCAATGCACAAGTAACATAGTAGAGTATGAGACACTCCTTTTAGGGCTACACTTATTGAAGAGATTAGGAGCCCATAGGGTAACAGTTCATGGGAATGCAGAATTGGTAATTAGGTAAGTGAATGAGGAATACCTTGTTAAACATCCCAGAATTAAAGCCTATAAGGATGATGCCATGGACTTGTTAAAATCATTTGAAGAATTCCAACTTACCCTTGTCCCTAAAAACCAAAACATTCTTGCCAATGGATTAGCCCTTGTTGCTAGTACATGTATGAGACTTTATGAAAGAGAACAATACATAATTCAAGAAAAATTCAGACTAACTGTCCCAAAAAATGAAAAGTAATGGCAAGTTTTTGGGGGACAAAAATAAATATACTATTGTCCTACTGAGGATATATCATCTTTTCAGGAGAAACCTTCTCCCATTACTGATATCAATCTATCATCCAAAGAACTCGACCCTACATCGAAGGATTTAGAAGGATCTTGATGCTTCCAAGGAACATGCTGAAGATGTAGTCCTCAAAGTTGATTTCTTAGAGGCTAACAATCTACCAATCATGGAGGGCCAAAAATAATAGAGTTCTCATATTTTCTTTGTTAATCCTATGGAAGAATGTATGGAGGTCCTAATTGGCTCAAATTCTGAAGCATGGATCCTTTGCAAGAGCCAAATACATAAAAAGTTGTCACTGTCTGTGATAACCTTGGTTTGGAAGGTTAATATTCAATATGTACTATGGTTACCTCTGACAAGTAGCCAAATTTTCTATTCCATTTTGCACTGCTCAACTGGATGAACTCGCACTATTGTATCATATAAAATAGTAGAGATTTTCAAGTTATATTAGGGAAGGTAGGAATGTCAATAAAGCTCAGCTTGTGAGCATTTAGTTAGTTTTTTGTATTTTTCTTTGAAGAAAAAAAAATACAAAAACAATACAAAAAGAGAAAAGAGGGAAGATATAAAAGAAGAAAGGTACATTCCCATACCAAAAAAGGAAAGAAAAATATGAAAATGTGCAAGCCTAAATTCCACTACTTAAAGGAGAGCACTTCTATTTAGTCATATAGCCTAATCATGACTAGGTAGATTTCAATTTACTACTCATAGGTTAGTGAAGAAGATTTTCCAAACAACGAAATCTTGGCTTATCAGTAGAATAGATTAGGATAGAAAGAAATGTCTCTAATCAGACCAAAACTTGAGCCAAAGAGAAGAAAAAGAACTGGTTGTAACATGATGTAAACTTGAAACAGGTAAATAAGAAATATATGGCTCTAAAAAGACCAAAATCCGAGTCATAAGAGGAAGGAAGGATGTTCTTAATTTTTAGATCTCAAGCCTTCACAATTTTGTTTTGAATTTCTGTAAATTTCAGTCTATGTGCATCTTGTTTTATGCCATAGTCTCAATAGCAAATCAGACAGCTTAATCCTAGTTTGGCTTCCTTTTAATTTTCTATTTTAGAATATAGAGAATAAAATCTGTCAAACATCTTAATATTGACAGATAGTAGATTAGGTAGAGAAGCTTTTGAGTTCAACTGTTTAATCTGAACTCATGGAGAAATAAGGGTAGATTTAGATTAGTTTTTCATGTTTTCAAAAGAATAAAATTTTTATGTCAAAAGTTTTGCAAGTCCAAGTGCACCTTATGAAGAAAAAATGTTAGGAAAGTAGGTTGTGTAGGTAGTTGTTTGGGGAAAGAGATCTGTTTGTTGATGTAATTCTGATCATATTTTTTAAGCAGCATGATCAAAGAAGAAAGAGGATTGAAAAAAAGTGCAAGGCATTTATCTACATTCCAGAGATAAATCTCTGAGGTTTTTGACACCTCCAAGGACATGCCATCCCCAAGTGGAGCCACTGTTAGCCATCTATAAAATTTTCATATACTATGATGGCTAAAACAGGTCTATTAGTCTTCAAGAAACAAATTTGGAGAAAATCTGTGACTTCTTGAAGCCTCTCTATGTTATTTATCCTCAAGAAATCCATTCCATTGATAACCTTCATTTATAAGTTCCTCAAAGAAGTCCTGCTATTGCAAAAAAGATTGTTCTCAGACCTTTTCTCCATCATTTCCACCTTCACAATGTCCTCTAAAAATGTCCCCCCCATTTTCACTCATTGCACAAATTAAAATTCCCTCTAAAAATCCTCATTTTCCCTTTTATACCCTTATTTTCCCATGAAAACCCCTTTAGACCTTATAAATTTCTTTGTAATGGTTTAAAGCCCTTTTCTTTTACCCATCAGAAACCTCAAAAAATCATAAAAACCTTTGTTTTTTACCTTTTTCGACCTTCTTATATATATGCTTTAAGCTCCTAAGGGCTTAAGCCTTCCACTCCTTTTTTCTCATGAGACCAAGGCCTATGACCACCAGCCTAAACCTCAGTCCCTTTTTATCACTGCTCCTAGTACTATCATTTTCCCTACGGAACCTGTTCCTCCCCTTTATATTCTCGCACCTTTCCTTTTAAAACCTCTTTTTCTTTTATAAACTCCTCACCCTAATGATTGTGCCCCCGATACATTCTTAACTGTTGATCTAGAATATCTAACGACCATCGGGACTTTCCCATTTTTTCTCTTATCCATCTTCATTTCCCCCTTATATTTTCTCCTAGGTAAGATCTGGACCATTCATTCTCCCAAATCGATGGCGCAGGTTCACTGCGGGGACAACTGACCAAAGTGGCTGGTACTCCCCAGTGGCCCCGAAGTTGACTCTTTTGACTACGGGAGATCTCATATATACGGATGAGATTTACTGCGGAGGCATAGGCCACAAAATCCCTCCATACTCCCAGTCCCCCCCGCAATTGATCTCAGCCTTCGATCTTCTCCAAATCTAACGGCCATCGGCTCTCCTCCATTTCCTTGACCCCTGTCATCCACTTTTCTCTGAAAAAAATCTCAAATGTGGATAATTTGGATCCGAAAGTGATCATCACCCTTCCTATTACCCATCCTCCCGACAATTTTTATCCTTTCACCCCGATTACGTTCATCCTCAAAAGAAAATCCGACTGTTAATCTTGACCGATCCAACGGAAATCATGATTTTCCCATTTCTTTATTCACCCAGCCAAACCACATATATGTTCCCCCCCACAATAGATCTCAACCATATATCTTATACATCTAATGGCTATCGCGCTCCCCACTTCTCCTCCTTCTCCCGATGTGCACTCCCGCTACCCGAAAAAAGAGCCCAAGTCACCTGCTGGCCCACCTTCCACTAATCATTCACCGACCAATCATTGTGTGCCACCTATTCCGCACCATCATCTTTGATCGCGCAACTTTTCACCATCGCGCTCCCTTGTGGCCGTAGATCTACCACTCTCATATTTGATGACCAACGATCATATTCGCACCCGATCTCTCCAAACCTTCCCATCGTGCATCTTGCATGTGAAATGGTTGGTTTATTGAAGCCATGTGTCGAGCGTTGACATGTATCACATTCGATTTGTGGAAAATTGGTTACCACCCTTTACTTGCGCGAAAACCAATTGTGGTTTTCCAAAACCTCTTTTCCATTTTCGCACCCATATTTGAATTTTCTTCCATTTTCTCCTAGTTCTGCCTATGGAACCCCTCCCCTACACATCTCCCTTCCTCTTCAAATGCTCCAACACCCATCTTGAAGCCTATGATTGCATTTTATCCAAAAATTAAAGGTTTTCATAATATGTTTTATGTTTGAATGCAAGTTTAATGGAAGCCTGAATTTTACAGGCTCGCCCACAGCAACATCTAAGTTGCAAATGCTCAGGATGATTATCTTCAGGGTTCTAACAAGCAAGATGAGGGATCCAGGGTTTGATTCTGAGCATTTGATCGATGCAATTACAAAAACCCTCCAAAATACCAAATAAACCCCTGTAAGCAAGAAAATAGAGTGATTAAAGGCTTAAATAGAAGAAATCAAAGAAAAGTGAGGATTAGCATAAAGATAAAGGACGAAGGTTGAAACAGTGATTAAGGAAGAAGATAGAGACTATGAAAAATGGATTAAAGAATAGAAATACAGTCATTAAATGAAAAAAATCACGGAATATGATTAAAGGAGGCCTAAAGTTATATCAAAGGCTAAATCAGTGTTTAAAGCAACAAATCATGACGAATGAGTAAGGAAATACTCCAAATGCCACATCAGTGAGGCAATTAATCCTCAAAAGAATAAAAATTCAATGCACAGTCAGATATATTTTCAAAGATAGCTCAGAAAGTAATTTCCAGCCTACCAAAAGCCTCAAAAGTGAACAAAAGTGATTGAAGTAGATGAAATTTAATGTAAAAGTCAATTAACAGAGTTAAGACATTAAATATATTCTCCATTAGGCCTCCCAAAGGTCAAGAAGCATTTACTCTGTATTAATTGAATTATTAGACCTTCTCTTCATTCCACTTCCTCAATTTACATATATATATCATAAGAGGAGCCCATTGTAAATGTTTGTTGAATACTTCTTGAATGTAAATAGTTGTTGAAGCTTCTAAAGCTCTGTTAGTAATTGAAGAAAGATAGGCTGAGAAGAGAAGTTTGAAGCGGTAAAGACCTACTGAACTTGAAGATTGTAACTGGTTTGAACATCAAATATACAAGATGATCTATGGGATCCTGGTCTATGTCAATGGTGATGTTTTTCTTACTGTAATTGTTGTTTTTCTTATGTTTCCATACTGTCCACATTCTCTGATAAAGAACAACAAATTTATATTAGGATTTACTGTAAAAGGTACCCTAAATCTCACTAATAAGCTTTATCTTTATGTTTTCTTCTAATTGTGCTTTGAGGACAATTAGATAGAGTGTAACAAGTGAAGTGTTGGTGAGCCCATGTTTCCTGAGTACAACTTGAGATATTGTCTTTGAAAATTCTTGAAAATTCTGCTAAGTAAAGTTGAACTAGAGAATTTTATGGTTAGCCATGTCCTCTAGCTTTTCTCCAACAGTTGCTTTGAAAGATCCCTTAAGAGTATGCCAAAAGTAAGATAGGTTCAAATTCCTTACCTGATCTTAGGCTACTTTTTATGTTTATGTTGAATGTTTTCCCTTAAGAGTATGATGAAAGTACGACAGGTTCAAAGTCCTTACCTAATATTAGGTTACCCTTTTTTTTCTTATATGTTTGCTTCTTTCACCACACCTCTTAATGTTCCATACCACAAAATCAACTTAAAGAGATCCTTTGATATAGATGAATTTCCCCATGGACCATTCTTGAAACTTGTTGTGCAATTAAATCCTTTTGTGACTCCATATCCCAATGGATTGATACTGTCTCTTACCTATCCTATCAGCTGAACCATTCTTTCAACCTCCTCACACCTTTAACCTTCAAAAGACTTCCTTTATTTTTATGATATCCTACCCAGCCAAAAACAAACAAACCCCTTGTGCTTCATAACTAGCCTAATATCATATCATAAGCCTTAAAGATATATCCTTTGAAAATACTTAAATAAAGAGATCCCTCTCTGAATATAAGAGGGCTAGATCCTAGGATTCCAAAGTGGTTCTAATTTTTCCTTGTCATTTAGTATGCCAATATGCTAAATCCGAGGACCCCAACGGATTGAACAGAATATTCATCAAACACAAAAATGTAGCTTGATAATTAGTCAACCCGAATGGAAATACAACAAACTCATAATTCCCATATTTTATCCTAAATGTAGTCTTCTAGATGTCCTTGTCTTTGATGCATACATGATGATATCATGATCTCAATTTGATATTAGAGAACATTATTGCTCCCTTCAACTGATTAAACAAATCATCAATCCTTGGTGATGGGTACCTGTTCTTGATGGTCACTTTGTTCAAATTCCTATAATCAATGCAAAATCTGAGATTTCCATCATTCTTCTTCACGAAAAACACTGGTGCGCCTAAAGGAAATACACTTGGCCTAATGTATCACTTATAAAGAATTTCTTTTAGCTGCAACTTCAGCTCTACCAACTCAGGTGTGCTCATCGTGTAAGGTTCCTCTGATGCTGGTGTTGTCCCTGGTACCAACTAAATATAAAAGTATACTTCCTTGTGAGGTGACAACTCTTAAATATATGATGCTGGAAACACATCCTAAAAATATTGTAAAACTCGATACCTGCTCAAAACATCTGAATCCTCAACTTCCTTACCTTTTTCACTAGAGATATGTACCGAAAATAACACACACCCTTTCCTGTGACTATGATTGTCCTACATAGTTGTCACCATCCTAACTGACATGGATTTCTTCTTTCCCTGTAAGACTCTTGGTTGTCAATTGTCATCCAAGCACTTAATGGCTTTGTTATAAAAATCCACCTTGGTCCTGTGAAAGTATAGCTAGTCCATACCCAATAGCATATTGTAGAATCCCAATGTCAAAATGTTCAAGTGGGTTGTTGTATGCATGCCATTCAACTCAAATGCACAAGATATTACCCAATGGTGAACTATTTTATTTGTATGTGTAGCCAATTGCACTAACCAATAATCTGAATGCATTTATTTTCTCAAACCACAATTATCAACTAGGTCAGGAATCATATAACTATAATTAGATCTAGGATCAATAAAAATAGAAACAAATTGATCACAAAGCTTACCATCCATCTCAATGATAGAATCTTGATGATCTACTTGCCTATTTTCCACAGCTTCATAAATATGAGGAATGATATGAAAAACATCCCCAACTATCTGCACCTCATTTTCAATATGGATCTAGGGTCTACCACTGTGATATTACAAAAAATCCCTCTTACGATGATCCTTCCTACATATCCAACACTACAATGGTACTCTACCATCACCTCTAGTATATTGCTCTCAAGGTACCTTCCCAATTGTATTGAACTTCTTGTAAGGAACCACATTTTCTTTCTCACTTGCATCTTGCAGCCTTTCCCACTTCGGTAGCCATCTTCCCTTATCTTTCTCATTTCCTTTCAAATCCCGCTTAGGCTCAGCTTTGTGTTTTGACTAACCATAACAATGCTTCATATTTCGAATGACCTCATCCAATGATCTAGGATCATCGACCTCAATCTGGTATTTATATTCTACTAGCAGTCGACTAAGGAATCATTGAACCTTGGCATTCTCCTCCTTCAGGTAAGGCACATATCTCAACAACTTCAAAAACTTACTAGTATACTCATCACTCTCATGATAGTTTTTATCTGCAACTCATAAAACTCCTTATCTATAGCATCATAATACTTCTATGACAAATACTTCTTATAGAATAGCCTCTTGAACTCAATCCAAGTCAATTCCTCCTCATAGATACCCCTGAAATTCTTCACTTCTTCCCACCAAATGTTTGTTTTACCTTTGAGATTGAATGTAGTTATTTTGGATTTCATATTTTGAATAATCATGCAATCTGAAGAAATTCCTCATACCAAGCAACCACTCCTCTACATCATGTGGTTTCTTCATCTCTTCATCAAATGTAGGTGGCTTTGATTTCTTAAAGTCATCCAAAAAATATCCCTAACACTCCTCCTATTAGGATGATAGCGATGACGATCATGGTGCCTATGAGAAGTGGAGACAAGAGTAGTACCTGTGTATGTCACCTCTCCTATTCAAAGTGTCCAAGAATATTCCATCTCTAGTCGTGTCATCTCTACTCGACCTGTAACCACCCAGAGACCTACTGATATATGGACCATTAGTTCCATCCTCCTATCCATATATGATCTAAAGTGGGTCCTGTCACTGCAAATATAACAAACTATGAAGGATTTTTTCATTCATTTTTGCTTTTTTTTCTTTTGCCTATATGATTTTGTATGGTTGCCCACTTTTCAACTCATTATCTCCTCCTTCAAACTTATTAGTGTATCTACTAAATCATATGAGTTGCCAACACCATGCTGCTCATTGGATTCATAAGGAGAATCTTTGTAGTCTACCATCTTCCTATCCATGTTTGATTTCTTCTTGTAAGGCATTTCATGTCAGCTTAAACCAAATCAAAATAAACCAATGTACATTAGCATAATTCGGGGAGCATATCTCATCTATAAGATCAACCAATTAGCATAATACATGTATAAGCGTAATCATAAGAACATATAAAAGTATAACACATGGTATCTCAATTCATAAACATTATTCTATATAGAGTCCATTTATCAATGCATGGGCATATCAACTACACATCATGACCTTATGCATGACAACCTCAACCATACCACTGCAAATTTGATAACATGTAACTTCCTGACATGTATAACCAATCATATTCTCATGAAAATAAATTTACAACACATCATCCACCCTTCCATGGAAACATCACTTCCATCATGACCAACACCATGTGGATGCAACAAGTACACAGACCACAAGCTTGAAAAACAGATGCACAACTGACACGAATGCATAATAACATGAATCTTGAAAACATCATAATTTTCCCACGGAGAGCAAAACCATGCTTGCATACCACTTGTAATTTAAAATTCCCCTCACATCTACCCAAGTAACTGGCCAAGCGGGGTAAACATGAGTTGAGGGTAGTTAAGAGGAGACTCTACCTCCTTTCTAACATTAAGGAAGTGGAATCAATGTAAGACAACCATAACACAAACTCCCTACACCTGCTACAGGACCCCTAGATGTTGTCCCAACCATCAAGATTAATTTTCCTTGCGTTCCATTGAATTTTTATGAATAAAACCCTTGGACGATACCTTCATATGGGCAAGGGTGCATCTGGTAACCTTTGGACACTTCGACAACATAGGCATGTGTGCGTTCAGGGAATTAATTGCCTAGAACTATGCTTGCATCCATGATATTTAAGTCATTTTTTAAGCCCATAATACTAGACATTGGAAAAAACTCCCTGTATCTTTTAGAATCCATGAAACACAAGAAAAAAAATGCCAAATAACCAAAAACTGACTTGAGGACTAGGCCTGACCATCCCCAACTGGGACTGACATTATGTCCAACACTTTGCATGAATGAAATTTACAAGTCTAAGATACAAGAAAAAGCATGAATGACTATAAAATATTATGATACATTACAAGAAGGATTACCACCCTCTTTCTTGAACATCTATGCCATCAATTAGTTCTTGCATCCATTATTTTAAAAATTACAAGTAAATACATGAGATAACCATGAATGAACCAATCATTTAATCATGCTTGTAGCCAACATAAAGCCATGGAAATAATAGTGAGATAAAAACATTAAATCCACACATTAATAAGTACAAAATAAAGACAACATAGCTTTCATTATTCATAGGCAACAACTGATCAGGTTCGAGACTTCCACGTACCACCCCAACGTAGACATCACTAAGCCAAATCTCTTTGTAGCCAGTCACCACCATGAAATATTCCAACCATGAATGTGGGATATCGTGAATAAACCAATCCAAAAAAACAAGGGAATCCAGACGTTAAAACACATCCACCCTCACCATACAGTGACCACAATAGAATCGGTGCTCCAATCATAAAACTGAACCGAAATCGGAATTCCATCTGGAATCCAGCACTATTGTTGAGGAATTTTCTATATCCCTCTCTCAAGCTTTACCTCAATCCAATCCTTTATCCCTAGACCTTAAAATAATACACCACCTAAGGATTCACCATGTATCCCGCCAAAACCGGTCAAGGTATTCCTAGGCCTTTGGGAAATTTTCTTGAGACCACCTTCTTCTTGGATTCGATAATCCATCCAGCAATTCCAAAGCTCAAAACTGAGATAAAAATACCAACACACCATGACATTTATAAAAATTAAAGGCAAGGCTGAAAACCACTATCAAAACCTGCCAAAATTATTTCACTGACAGCAAGAGGCCCAAATACCAACATGCATAAGCCATGCATGTCCAAACCAGCAAGGAAATTGCACATGCACTATGTTACCTACAAGTATTCTTGCTGAAGCTTCTAGATCCTACCCTTCCTTACTTTAGCCTTGTTTTCATTTCATTTCATTTTCCTTCCTTTGTTTTATTTCCTCCTTCATGTCTCAATGATTATTTTCTCCACGAAAAATCTATGTGTCCAAGAGTGTGTGAGAGAGAGAGAATAATGAAAGAGCTCCAAAATTGAACTGACAAAAGGTACCTATACTTGAGAGGGGAACTCAACCTCTTTATGAAGGCTAAAATATATATATTATCTCTTATGTATTACTTCTGGTCAAATTAAAGGTGGTTAATGGTTTGTCAAACACATGTGCGACATAGCTCCCAAGGTATGTAATATATTTTGTGACATTTAGTACATCATGATAAATAAAATAATTTTTTTCTTTGTTTTCAATGTTAGTATGTCGACCACCATTTGTAACATTATTTGGATGCAATATGTATATCGTTTAGATTAACCAACACTACTAATTTCTGATTTTTTAGATTTTTAGGTGAATTTTTCATTACCACCATCAAATGTTTTACCTCACACGTATTGAGATTTATATACCATTATGAAAGATATTGGAATGGATTATCAAGTTATTCATGCATGTCCTAATGATGCTACTCTCTATTATAAATAACATGTGTTGAAAGAAAAATTCCCAAAATGTGATAAGATTAGATACCAAACTGATAAAGTAATAAAACAAGGTGCCTCACAAGGTCCTTCGTTATATTCCCATAATTCCATGTTTGTGACAATTGTTTAGGCGAAAAATCATAGCACAATTTATGGATTACCATGAAATGAAAAGAATTCAAGATGGTGTTCTTTAAATGCCTGTAGATGGATCTGAGTTTACGAATATGGAAGAAATATGGGCAAAATTTAAAGAAGAACCTTGTAATCTTAAGCTTTCATTAGCAGCTGACGAATTCAATCCATTTGGAGAGCTAAGATATATTTACTCGGTGTGGCCCATTTTTTTTATAAACAATAACATTCCTCCTTGGATGTCAATAAAGAGGGATTACATAATGTTGACAATGATTGTTCTAGGTATTCCTCCTTGGATGTCAATAAAGAGGGATTACATAATGTTGACAATGATTGTTCCAGGTATTATTTTGTTTAGAATAAATATATTCATTTACGCAATAACATATCATGATTTGTTTTGTTTGTTTCATACTTCTATCTTATAATTTTGTGTTCACTAATATATGTTCAATCATGTCTTATAATTATGTCATTTTTTTTTCACTCATATATTTGGGAATTACATATTGTATGTTCAATCAATTAATTAAGTACCAAGTCAAAGATATGAATATATATCGAGGCTCTTATCGATAATTTATTGGACTTATGGAAGGGAATCACTATGTATGATATCTCCAGACTAGTAGATGCATAAATGGAATTTGAATTCCATGCAATGATGGTATGGAAAATTCATGATGCCCCAAGGCTAACACATTTATATGGTATATTATAACCTTACCATGCACTTTAATAATTTTTACTAGTTTTATGAAGATCATTTGATGCATTTTTTTTGCAAATATTCCATTCATTATACATACTCCCGTTAATAATTGAAATAAAAATTAATGCATATCTTAGAGTTATTCAAACAAACAATAAATTTTCTTGTCTAGTTTGTGGTCCTAAATTGAAATATAGTCCTTCAAGAAGCCTAAGAAAGGAGGTGTTTGATGAGTATAGGCACTTCCTCTCTGAGAACCATAGGACCAAAAAACATCTTTTAAATGGGGAAGAAGAGACTGGATTAAGACTACAGAGAATGACACATGGTATTTTTTAAGTTGCAATATAATAGAATCTCTCAAGTTATGGATTAAATTATCAAATATTTGTCATTATACATGAAACTTTCGGATTATTTTATATTTTATTACATTTTCTTCATTGTACTATTTGACAGTTATTGTTTTAATAATATCTTAAACTGTGATTCACCTTGCAGGTCGATAAGGCATTAATAGCAGGGCACTACAACGAGGAATGAAAAGCTATCTTGAGAAATTAAGTAGGCTCCCCTACTATGAGCACATATAGATTGTTCATTTTTTTGATACAATGCACACCGGGAAGAATGTAACAGAGACCTTATGGCAAGTCTTATATGGAAGGAGAGATAAAGAAAAAAAAATGAAGATTTTTTATGAAATTAAGGAGGCCAATCATGCAATGAAAATTGGGATTCATTCAAATAACGATAGAGACAGCCAAAATCTAAGCGCCCTTTCATGGTTATTAACGGAGCAAAAAATCAAGGATGTTAAAGAGGTTATTGAAAAAATTAAATTTCCCACTAGATTTTCTTCAAACATAAATAATATCCTAACAAAGAAAGGTTAATTAGGTGGGGTAAAAACTCATGATTTCCATATATTCATTAAGGTAATTATTTTTGTGTATATATTTGTACATTAATGCTGAAACATCTTGTTAGCATTTTTTTATACTTATTTCAGAATAAATAATCATTGATTATTTTTTTTGTTACAGTATTTTCTATCTTTATCTCTCTCATACAAATTTCACAACAATATCAAACAAGTTATATATGATCTTGGGAAATACATGACGTAAGTGGTGATTTATATGTAAAGTGCAATTTGTTGTACATTAAGTTATATTTGATTGCATGTGTTTCACTTGTAATGTACGTGATTTTCTTGTTTCATTTTTAGATCGTTGTCATCTAAAGAAATTGATAAAGAAGATATAAAGTATTGGAGGAAACAAATTCCTTGTCTAATGCGTGAAATTAAAAATTATCCACCTCCTACATTTTTCAATGCACAAGAGTGCTACCTCATACACCAAGTTCAGGATATTGAAAAGTGTGGAACTGTACACACAAGGTCAGTGTGGATGGTTGAGAGGCACTTGAAATATTTGAAGGATTTTGTCAGACAAAGAGCACATCCTAAGGGTTCTATGGTAGAGGGATATATGGTATATAAAACCATGGTTTATATTAGTAAATATATTCCTTAAATAGGAAAATTTATTAATGTATTAGATCACATTTGAGATTTCAACTCCATGAATAAATTTGAACTGGAGCACCTATCGGGGAAAGATACAATGAGGAAAGTGAGATGTAAGTATATAGTGGAGATTTATAGTAAATTTGAATTTTTTTTTTATGTATATCATACTTATTTATTTTTTAGTCTTCATCCACAATACAATATTATATTGGTATAATGTGTTAACTAGTCATATATACACATGTGAACTGTTTTATTTTAATACAGCCTGACAAGAGTGGGATGAAATACATTTATACATTGCAAAAAATGTTCACTGGATGAAGGTATGGATTGAACGATGAAAACAAGATAATAATTGTACGTTGTCAGGATATGGTGTGTTTACATTCATCAAAGAAGCTGAATGTAATGGAGATACCAATCTTACATAGATGGAAATTGAGGTAGCACATAGTTTAGTAGATTACCACGCAAGCATATAATTCACCTATACTACTCATTTTTTTTTACAATTATATTGATGCATATGGCATGATTTTTTATTAATTTGAAAAATTTCCAAGTATAGATATGTTGATCAAATAATGACAATGTATTTTTTTACGTGTTTTTTATATTGCAGTAGAAACACCGCAAGGAAATGTGGTGCAATGGATGTAAATTTCACACGAAAAGGTTGGATGAAAAGAGGAAAACTTCAGATAGTGGAATAACTATAGAATTTTAGTTAGATAACGTTGCTTCTAGAAGTGACATACATCTAGAAGTATTTGAAAATTGATACTATGGGTATCTGGATGATATACTTGAGTGTAACTTTAAATCCTTCAAATTAGTTGTGTTTGATGTCAAATAGTACAGGCTACTAATCAATGAATGTGATCTCAATAGAACTGTTTTTCAACATGCCAATGGATTTACCATGGTTAATACAAGTAAATTTTGAGCCAGGCTCATAGCCCTATGTTCTTCCAAGCCAATGCAAACAAGTATTTTACTCATAGGTTCCACGTAAAGCATGTTGGTCCTATGATGCTAGATATGATCCAAGAGAAAGGTCGATAAAGTATAATGTAGTGGAAGAATATAATATTGAAGAATAATATGTCATACAGGAGCAAGGATTTCATGCATTAGATGAATACATTGAAGAATTTTAAGGATATGTTAATCTAGTCAATGTTCTGGATGAACTAGATGATATTGACAATACGTCAGATGAAGAAATTGAAGAGGTATAACCAAATGTGGGAGAGGATGTTCTAGATGACGATATATACGATGACAATCACGATGCTGACATGGATAATCCTTTGAACATGAATTATGAACATGATGATATGGATGATGAGTTTG
This sequence comes from Pinus albicaulis, assembly GCA_034641835.2. NCBI lineage: Eukaryota > Viridiplantae > Streptophyta > Pinopsida > Pinales > Pinaceae > Pinus > Pinus albicaulis. The sequence goes on along the minus strand of CM076579.1, from coordinate 239,652,425 downwards.
ATGAAGAAGAAAATTAATGATATCAAAATGTTGAAATGTACGAGGTATGTATTGATATGTTTTCAGTTGGTTTTTATATTTCATTTACCTTCAATAGTAAAGAACTTTTTCTAAGATATTGTTATAGAAATTTTTTTAATGTGATCTTCATATGGCAAAATATCGAGCTAGAGGTGAGAGAAAAGAATGCAATGGAAGAACTAGCGAATGAAAAAATTAAACTATATATAAAATATAACTATATATAAAATTAAACATAAATATAACTATATATATATTAAATAACAAATATTAAAAATTTAAAATTAAAATTAAAATATAAAAGAAAAAAATATCTAGAAAAAAAAAAAACTTCTAATTCCCACGCACTTATATGAATTCTTCCCAACCCCACACCTTTCCCCTCAACACATTAACTTGTCATGTGTGTCAGCCTAGTCTCCCTGCACTCAACAAAAATACCCCATAGAAACCCCACTCACTCTGTACCAGCACATTGAAAACACTTACTTAGCACAAAACTTGGTGCAGACAATGACTGTGATTCATCCACAGGTGACGTTGATGGTCCTTCATCCTTAGGTGATGATGCTTCATCCAATCACTCAATAGAGGACTGACCACATCAACAAATGATACTATATATCTGACCAACAACATGGTAAGTTTCATTAGATATTTAGACTAACTGTGTGGCAACTGCAACACAAAATCCATGCCTATGTGTTATTGTTCAAATAGGCGTGGAGGTCAAACTAAATATTGTTCATGTAAATATTTCCTAATGGGTGTTTCCAAAATCCACAAACACTTTCCCTAACTAGAGGATCCTCTTGTGCAATCCTCGGTACTTGTGCAATTCGAAATATATATAATTTTAACCTTAATTAGTTTACAAAGATTTTTCCAAAATATCTTTCAGAACCTCATTCATTAGAATATTCTTTTAGGATTTCTCCATATTTTGGAGAAATGTATTTAGGATGAAACTAGGGCACATCATGAGAATCACCATCCAAGCTGATGGATATAATAGGGGTCATGTCAAAGGAAAATCTATTTCACTATTTCACTATTTCACATTACACTATTTCACTATTTCAGGTAAAGAATGAGAGAAAAATATTGGTTCTGAAAGAGGCTACGGTGGAGGACAAACCACAACTCACCAATAAATTCTCCACATTGTTAAAGAAAGAGTATATATCACTCCTATATTCAGAGGAGATTTTTAGAGATTTTTGGTATCTAGACAGTGGTGCCACATGCCATATGATAAGGGAGTGTGATCTAATTCAGCCACCTGGCTCAATAGCTACTGGATGCTTGGTGAGGTGTGGGATCCACACTAAATGAACAATAATTACAAGAGAGGGTTCAATTTTATCTAAGTTAGAATTAGGATGGACTGTAGCCTTTCATCATGTTATATATGTTCCTCGTCTGAGAGTGAATGTGCTCTCAGTTTCAACCATGGAGGATCAATTCTATATTTTTGAGTTTGGAGGAGAGTCAGTACAGTTATGGCCAAAGGGAGTTGTTTATGCTTAGGAATCCATCATAATGGGGATTAGAGAGGGAAACTTTTATCGATTATGGGGTCAACCTCTAGTTCAAGAGGGACATAGAGCTATTTATACAACATTTTTTAGGAGGTAGGATGACCGCCTTAGCAAAAGCACTTGGTGGGAATGGACCCAACTAGAAGAGATGGGATACTAATATGACTGTAGGTTTTAACCCTGAACAGAAATTATCTACACACGAATCTTATAACAGAAAATAAACAATAGAGAGAGCATAAAACATAAAATAGATAAACACAAAGATTTTCCCCTGGATACCAAATTGGGATGACCAGCTTGATTTTTCATTATATTCCTTTTAGTGTTACAACACATATATATACATGCAGAAGCATACATAAACCCAAATCCATTAACTCTGGATTAGAACATAACTGTATTTCCCTTGACCAGATCTACAAAATACCAGGGGTCGAAAACCATCGTACCCCAAAAAACCATGTGAAAACTCATGCACAAAACATGGGTGGGTCCGCCTATGAGTGGGACTGCACACCAAAAAAATTTCGCCGGGGGGGCCTGCCGCTCCCCCTGTGACCCCCCTACTGCGCCTGACGCAACATACAACACGTGTAGCTAGTTGTGGAAAGAATATAACACACACCCAACATTCTCCCACTTGTTGTTTTTTTTCTACAGGGGGCCACAGGAGAGCTTAGTCATTTGGCCAATTCTTCAACACCCATTGTTTCTCTACACCAAGAGAACTTCTGAGTGCTTACAAAATTCGTCAATGCATCTGCAACATTCTTCAAAGTGTCCACCTTTACCAGCAACACCCTTTTAGCCTCAAGATATCTCTAACAAAGTGATATTGAACATCAATGTGCTTTGTCTTTGAATGATAAGCAGGGTTCTTAGTCAAGAAAATTGCACTTTGGCTATCACAGTCTATCCTTATAGCTTGCTGTACCAACCCCATACTTGAACACAATCTCTACAACCAAGCTGCTTCCTTGCTTGCATGAGTGGCTGCTATGTATTCTGCCTCTGTAGTTGAAAGTGCCACTATAGATTATCTTTTACTCATCCAACTGACTGCACCTCCAAATAGGCTAAACACATACCCACTTGTAGATCTTCTTCGGTCCAGATCTCCAGCCCAGTCTGCATCAACAAACCCATGAATTTCCAACATTCTTTCTAATCCTGGTCTTCCTTGGTAGCACAAGCCATAATCACTAGTGCCACGTAAATATCTGAAAACCCGCTTCATTGTTGTCCAATTGTCCTTCCCTAGGTTTGACATAAACCTGCTCAATAATCCCACTGCATGTGCAATGTCTGGTCTAGCATAGACCATTGCATACATCAGGCTACCCATTGCACTTGCATATGGAACACGGGACATATCCTCCTCTTCTTCTTGTGTCTTGGGACACTGTTCAGCAGACAGCTTTGCACCTACACGAATAGGAACACTCACCAATTTACTATCCTGCATATTGAACCTCTGCAATATAGTCTCGACATACTTCCTCGGGTTTAACCAGAGCTTCTTCTTTGCCCGATCTCTCTTAATTTTCATGCCCAAAATATATTCTGCAGAACCAAGATCCTTCATGTCGAATTTGGAGAACAGTTGGGTCTTCAAATCTTGGATAATTTCTTTATCATTTCCAATCAACAACATATCATCCACATACAAGACCAAATAAATAACATGCTCACCAATTAATTTAAAATAAACACAGTGATCCTCCTTGCTTCTGGTGAAGCCAAGTCCCTGTATATAGGTATCAAATTTCTGATACCACATCCTTGGTAACTGTTTTAACCCATACAGAGACTTCTTCAACCTGCATACTAGTTCTTTCTTACCCTTCACCATAAAGCCTTCAAGTTGCTTCATGTAGATCTCCTCTTCTAGATCCCCGTGAAGAAATGTTGTCTTCACATCCATCTGTTCTATCTCAAAATAAAATGCAGCAGCAACATATAAAAGTAATCTAATAGAAGTAACTTTGGCAACAGGAGAGAAAAAATATCACTCAAAAATCAATTCCCCGCACTCAGGAATAACCTTTGGCTACCAACCGAAGCTTTGTGTTTCCACCTTCTCTTCTACATTCATCTTTCTTCTAAACACCCATTTTCTCCTAATGGGCTTCCTACCTGCAAGAACTCCACCAAATCCCATGCTCCTTTTTATTCAAGGGATGCCATTTCATCAACGATGGCATCCTTCCAGAAGCTTCATCCTCCTAATCTACTACTCGACAGCTTTGGATCATCAAGCTATAGCTATGAAAAACTTGAATGTTAAAGCAGACTATACCTTTCCTCGGTTTCCTCTTCATCTAACCTATCTTCTCAGCTAAGGTTTGTGGCTCTACTCTTCTAAATCTTCTTCCGTTGTGGAGTCGATTCATACCTTTAGCTCAAACTCTATGTTCATCAGTTCCTTTGGTAGGACTTCATGTGTAACAACATCTTTCACCTCTCTAAACACCACATCCGCCAGGTCAAACCTTCCTCTTTTTCTAGGTTCCAAAGCTTATAACCCTTTAAACCATCCTTATACCCAATAAAGATGCACCTTCTCGATTTATTATCCAACTCTGTCCTTCTCTCCTCGGGAACATGTACATATGCATCACATCCAAATACCCTTATATGCAGTAGAGGGTTTCTACCAAGGCATACCTCATGTGGAGTTCTTTTATCCCAACGCTAATGGGCAGACTATATCCAAGTAACATGCGCCCCACCGCCTCTACCTGCACTTGTCGAGTCCTAGACCACCGAGCATGTTTCTTTCCTTCCACGCATTCCCGTCTATCTCTTCTGCACCTACTTTGCCGAGGTGTGTATGGAGTAGTCTCTCTGCCATGCTATACCACACTTCTACGTAACTCTTCAAATTCCTTCGTAGAACTCCCCACTCATTATCTCGTCTCTAGTGTCTTTATCTTCTTCTTTTGTCTTGTTTTCCACCAGTTGCCTTAAATTCTTTAAATTGTCAAAGACTTTAGATTTCTTCCTCAAGAAATATATCCATGTATTCCTTGAGAAGTCATCTAAGGAATGAAACATAGTAATAATGTATTTCCTAGTGATGGAACTCGAGACAAACACATCGTGCACAAGTTCCTAATATCTTGTTCGTCCTCTTAGCACCCGACATGCACCCGATTCTACTTCCCATATATACAATGTTCAAGGTAAAATCAAAATCTAGAGAGAAATTAGATATACCTTCTACCATACCATTTCTATGTATCTCAAGGCCCTTCTCTCCAATATGTCCAAGCCTTTGATGCGTATTTTTTCCTGCAGAGACAACCTAGGCTTTCCACTCCACTGTGAACAAATGTGAATCGTTTACACTGACACAAGTGCTACCTTGTAATGGTAGGCTGCAGTTCCAATCCAAACTCCTCGTATTTACTGCTCCCGAACCATCTTGTGTGCACCTTTCTCGAACACTATTTTTACACTCGCATCATCCATCTTGCTTACAAATCAGATTTCTTGCCAATGAATATGAAAAACACCAGAAGTGTTCTAATCCTTCCAAACCTTGAAGTTTTAGCTTGACCTTTCCACGTCCGACCATCTCCGTCTTCCTATCATCCCCTAGGAAGACATCACCACCTTCATTTCATATCAAGAATCCACACCCTATGGGGAGTGAAGTGAAGGGATGCACTCTAATTCAATCACCATGATCATGATCTACATGTACTTGAAGAAGAAGCTACCACATCCCCACCTTCCTTCGAGGTGGTTTTTTCCTTCCGTTGCAGGAGCATCATCGTATCCCTCTTCTCGAGCTTTAGACTGTGATTTTTTTTGTAGTGTCCTTCCTTTTCCGCATTTCCAAGACACTTACAAAACTTTCCAGAGATTTATACTCTCTGGGATTTATATCTCCCACTGAACCTTATTCTGTTTCTCTTTGGGACCTTCCTCGTATGTATAAGGCGTTCATTTGACCTCCATATTTCCTCCTGCCTCATTTCCTCCGATAGCAAGGCTAAGCACAATGTCATCAAAATTAAGGTAAGCTGTATTGCTACCTATTGCAATAACTTGACCGTCCCACAAGTCCAAAGAACACAACAACCGATGTACTTATCTTCATCTAAGATTTTAATATCAACATATGATGTACCGACTTACCATAGTATTTATATGCCTATGCCTCCACACCGAGTCGATCTTTCATCCTCGTGTTATACATATTTTTTTCGCAGAACAACTTATTCACTGTGGTGATCTAGATTGGTTAAAGTCCTGCAGTTTTTTCCTATTAAAATTTTTGCCATAGCTTCCCCAGATACATTCACCAATAATTTAATCTGAGACACATAACCGTATTGTAGTTTTAGCCTCCGATCCAGCTTTCTTCCAAGATTCATCCGACATTGTCCTTGGTTTAGTACCTGATCTAATCGCTGCATCCACTAATATTTATCCACCAGAAGATCCTCCATCTTGATCTTCCACAGCTTCAAAACTCGACCTCATTAAATTTCGGGATCTCTATCTTTCCGTCGCTTCTGCCATCTTCTTTCACAAAGAAGAATCGATCCCGTAGATCCCCCACTGAATGTGTTCTACCAGCCCAAGAAAAAAACCCCGCAGAAAAAGGCGGCCCCCTGAAGCCGAAACAACTCCGATACCAAATGTAGGTTTTAACCCTGAACAAAAATTATGTACACACTAATATTATAACGTAAAATAAACAATAGCGAGAGTATAAAACATAAACAGATAAACACAGAGATTTTCCCCGGATCCCAAATTGGGAAGACCAGCCTTGATTTTTCATTATATTCCTTTTAGTGTTACAACACATATATACATACAAAGCATACATAAACCCCAATTCATTAACCCCGGATTTTGTAGCCATAACCAGATTTCCTTGACCAGATCTAAAAAGGCTCGTAGGTCGAAACCATCGTACCCCAAAAAACCATGTGCAAACTCATGCACAAACATGGGTGGGTCCGCCAAGGGAGTGGGATCGCACACTAAAAATTTCTGAATGGCATAAAGCCAAGGCTCAGTACAACGTGGAGGCTGCCATGCAAGGTCGTGGAACAAATATAACACATGCCCAACAATGACTTCAACAGAGCTTACTGTAGCCATAGCATAGATTAGGTTGAGTTTCTAGATCTTGAGGGGAGTAGGTTGTTCCTTGTTAAGAGGGAGCATGATTTTGAAAAAGACATGAAAAATGATTTGAAAAACCTTGTGATTCTATTCTCATTAATAAAGTGATATTAGAAATATGCTTAACATGTAGCCCAAACTAATGTTATGGTATGTTGGTTTCATTATTTTTCACTTGAGAATGTCATGGTTACATCAATCCACTTCCCAAGGTGTTTATGGTCAGTGTGATCAATTTAGATGTATATATGGTAGCATATCTTTTTTAGCATGTCAAAATTCTCTTTTCTAAAGGGATACATTTACAAACCTTTAAACAAAGGAGGGAGCCTACCTCCAAGGTTGATATCCTCTCTACATGAAAATATTTATGAAGCTTCCTTATTAAATATAGAGTATAGCTACAAATGTTTCCATTACAAACATTTAATGACAAGGATACAATGCACATAATTTATTTTCAAATCTCTCATGGAAGACACCACATACTAATGACTCAATCATATCAAGAAGATGGATCACCCTATATTAGATTTTAATCAAGGTCAAGTAATACACTTACCTTTACTAGATTATTAAATATTATTAAAAATTATCGGTGTTCACTTTGAATTTCATGTTTACCTGTTATGGCTCTAATGCTAATGTTGATATTCTTGATATTCATGATGTAGCTAATTGGTTGTAAATTTATTTTTTACCCATAATATAACTAAGCAGCACGTAGTACAAGAATCATCAAGATTCAATTTTATTCTTCCATCCCATAATGATATTCATATTCAAAGATATTTAACTCACAACTCATTGTCCAAAAATCACACAAGAGCTTCACATTTATTTTCTTAGAGATATAGCTTAGGTTTTACTACAATGAGAATTTATTTCTTGCCAAACATATCAATCTCCTTACAATAAAAAATGGAAACAAAATTTTCATGCTAACAACCAAAAAAGGGATTTCCAGATGATGGTGGGTACCTCAGCACTATGTTCACACTATTGCTGGTCGAGAGGTGAACCGAGGACACACATTGTTGGAAATATTGTCATTGATGCAAAGGACCAAGAAAGAGCTCAAAACAAAGAATTAGGCAAGAGTTAGAAGAATGAGGAAGAGGCATTTGTATGTAGAGCAGATCACCAAGGAGTAAGTGACAAGCATTCACTGAAGCAGTTTTCCGTGAGACAATAGAGGAAAAAGGCCATCAAACAAGAAAAGGTTATAATTTCTATGAATTATATGTATATTCTTGATTGGAATTCAAAAGAGGGAAGGATATAAATAGTCCTATGGACAATTATGAATCATCGTGAAAGCATGGTCTATAAAACATCATAAGCCTGTGGAAGGAGTAGATTCGTGAATCAGATAGGGTGATTTGAGGAGTATTGATTGACAAAAATCATTATCGATTACAATTTAATTATTATCGGGATATCGTACTTTCTCCGTGTAATGCACACAACATTTGATTTCTAAGGTCATGATACGTTGAGTAATGGGAATGTATAACTTGATGAAGCAAATACAAGCATAGTATGTGGAGGAGTATTACTATGAAATTCCCTACCGAATGATCGGACCGAACTCTCTATTGGAAATAAACCAGAGTTGTAAACCTAAGTTGAGGGGACCAAAAGGAATAGCGCAACTTACTAACCATGCGTGGGTTGGTCACTATTCCAAAACCACGAGCGCCAGGATTTGCGAGGGCCGGGATGTCTATATCACACCGCTTTCTATGGATAAGCTGTGATCGGGTAGGGGAGTGATTCCATAGGGTATGCGACACGTGAAGTAGGTGGACCACGGAAAAACTTCTAGTCATAGTGCACCATCTATATCATTCGACCAGCGTGGGGCCGAGCGATATCATGCAGGAGCCATTGATTTGGGAAAGGGCCATCGACGATGATCGTTGATAAAGATGAGTGGAAGATAACTTAGTTGGGTACAAGCATTTGATTGGACCGCTGATTATGTATGTGGGGCCGGAACCAAAGGTATATTTAAAATCCATTTGATATTAATATAAATTTCTATATAATTTAATTTCCAAAGGTTTTGGATAATGTTTATTTATCAAATTCCACGAATTTGATAAATAAAATTCCACAAAGAAAGAAAAACCATCGATTTGTTGCATGGTTTTGACTCATGGTACTAATAAAGGCTAAAACTATAAGGAGAAGAGGATTATTGCACGAGGTGTGCATGAAGAGGGGTTGGGATAACGACAAATATCTGTAAGAGATATCTGCATGATTGAACTCGAAAGATCTAAATCTATGATGCACTACTGGTGGGATATGATGAAGGTTCAAGATTCAGATCTAAAATGTTGAATCTCTAAGAAGATTCATGAAGAAATGATGAATAATTGGACGCAAGTCTGATGAAGAAATTAAACAAATTTGGTGGATTCGAGGGTTGTGCCTTCAAGAGTGAAAGTGAAGTCACAAGAAAGGAAAAAGCAACCGTGGGGCCGTGTCTTTCCAACAAAGGTTGGTGAATGAGATCGTGGTGGAGTCTTCCAAGAGTGGATCGAGAATGAGATAAGGTCAGAAATTTCATGTGGGTGCCGTGCTGGTATAAGTTCCATAAATAAGACAAAATTGTAAGAAGTTTCCTTTATAATAATAATTTAAAACTTTAGGCCGACAACAATGCAGGGTTTTTTCCCATGGCTTCTACCTTAAATATTGGTTTTCATGGGTGTTTATGTGATGATTTATTCTCATATTACTACACACATGCTATCAAAATATTTGATGGAATGAATACAACAATTAAATGCATAATATTATCCTCTCGACATACACGCAGTTTTATTAAGAATATCGGTATGCATATATGTGAGTTGAGTTCAAGAAAGTATATTAAGGTTTTAAGAGAAAGAAAGAAAAAAATTTTAAAATACTGACCATCCCCCTCTTAGTATTTTTCCAACAAATTGCATCGTGAGCTGCCTTCTTCTCGAAAAGTACGCTAGAAGGAAGATGAAACAAGATGAGTAACTCAAGATGAAACGCTCTCTATCGTGCCTCCTCTTCAATGTAATAGGTTCTTAATCTTCTCGAAAAAAAGGATGAGATCCTATTTCGAAGTCTCTCAAGCTGCATGTATGACTATTTTTTAAAAAGAGGATATCAATATCCAGCCATAGTACCATCGCATCCAACAGAGAAAGAATTATGAAGCAAATGCCAAAGCCGGCCAATGCCTCTTGGGAAGTCTAACTTAATTAGAATTGTCAAAGTCATAACCGGGGATACAAAGAAGGCAATATGGGAGAAATCTCATTCTAAGTTATGAAGGTGATGGTAAAAGGTAAAAAGTGCTAAACTCCAAACCCCTGGCCCAATATGAGAATCTAAAAATGCATAATGAGGAGAGCATTGCCAATTTAATTTTACTTTCGATGATATCGTAAATCGTAAGGAGAAAACTGGGAGAAACAATAACCGACCGACCTTGGTTGAGAAAGTTTAAGATCACTAACGACAAAAATTTGAGTCAAAGTTTCTCGCCGTTGAAGAAAAGTAGGATCTTCAAAATATTATTTAGTACAACTTCATGGCATACTAACCGCATATGAAATGAGAAGAGGAGGACCATTAAGGCGGTATCAAAGAAGCCGTTTTAGAACTTCTACAAAAAGGAAAGAAGTACAAGAGACAAGGACTGTGTATATCTCTTAAGAAGATGAGGTAAATTTGTAAAGAAACTCCAACTTGGCACAAAGCTCTGCCCGTGAGGTAAGATTCCTTTCAAATGTTTTGTTTGTGGAAGAGTTCCCGTCATTATGCCGTTGTCTCCTCACAAAGAAACACAAGGAAAGGAAAGGAACAGCAAAGACTCGAATAAGAACTTGCCAGGACTAGAAATAATTATTATACTCATGAAGACAAGTGATGGAAGATTTTAATGCTGAGAAGAATGTGAACAAGATCTTATACTTCCCATGGCATTTGAAAGATTTTAGTGAAGAAAAATATACTATTATGGATGCCTTAGAGAACAATGATTTTCTGATGAAATAAATCAACTCAAAATATGCTAAGAAAGCAAAATATCCATAGAAACTCGAAAAAATCACTTTGAAGAAAAGGAGAAACACAATGAAAAATTAGAATGTGAAATAAAAAGTCTCAGAAAGAAATTGAGAAAGTAAAGACTTTGAATCTTAGATTTTCTAAAGGATCCGAAACCTTAGATGAGATTATCAAGCTGTGGCCAACGTTATCTCATAAATACAGTCTTGGGATATATCGAAGAATCTTCTGTGTCAGCGCACTTAACTATCTAAAAAGCAACTATAGCGTATACAACATTCTACAACAAAGAAGGGAATAAAGAATATTTACAGTAAAGCATGATCATATTAATCCAAAGAACACTAACTAGAATACCTTTCAAAGAAACACTCAACTACCCAGAAAATTCAAGTAGAATATTTATGATCGCAGTAATGACTCAATGGACAATGTTTCTCATGTCACAATTTTGGTCATAAAGTTGTTCAATGTGTTGCATATAAAAACCATCATGAAAAGAGAAGAAAGGAAATGATTGATATTGGAACAAAGAAGAATACATATAACAAATTTTCTCCTCTTCAAAATGAAGTTTAATGTGCTTATTGCAATAACTTCGGTCATGAAGAACTGAATGCAGAGTAAATTTCACCCAAAAGAGAATTTTCCCTTCAAACTCCAAAGTGTGGAAATAGAATTTCATGTGTTGAAAAATTGTGGCATAGCTTTATTTTCATAAGGTGAAGAAAATCAATGGTACATTGATAGTGCATGCTCAAAACACATGACAGTGAAAAAGACAAACTTCATACATATATAGTGCTCTAGAAAAGGAAAAGAATGTTACATTTGGAAATGATACCTCACGTCATTGGTGGGAAAAGGGTTCCGTTTTTTCTAAAAGAAAAAGGTGAAAAGCTAGTAATGTCATGTATGATGGATAAAGCATAACCGTTATGTAAGTCATATGTGTGATCAAGGAACTCAAGGTTGTCTTTATTTCAAAAGAATGTGTGGTACGTGACCTTGATACAAAACAATTATAAAAGGAAATAGAACTCCAAGCAACCCGTATGTATTGAAAAAACTACAAAAACAATGTTACTTGAGTAAATCTTCGAAAAAATGGCTATGGCATAGAAGTTTGGGGCATCTCGAGCTTCTCTCAAATCAACAAATCAAGAAGACTCAAAGTCGTTCGTGATCTTCCCAATATTACTCTCTACCTCGAAAATATCATATGCAAATCTTGCCAATTTAAGCAAACCGTGAGTGCAATTTGAATGCTAAGGAAGGATCATCAAGTAAGCCTCCTTGAACTCATTCATACCTGAGCTATATGTGGACCTATAGAAAATTCACCAATGTGCAGAAGAATACTATATCTTATTTATTGATGATTTCTCTAGAATATGTTGCATTGGCCGATTAAACACAAAGATGAAGAATTTGAGAAATTTGCAACCAAAGCACTGGTTGAAAATTACTTAGATCTAAAAATAAAGTGTCTAGATTCTAGTCTGAGAGAGAACACACCTGGCTTAATCTCTTGAATTATGAACAACATGGCATAAAAGGATATATGTAGTCGAACCTTACAACAAAATGGCGAGGCAAAGAATGAACATGGTCAGCTCAAAAATGGCTAGAGCTATGCTTGATGATTCCAACACCCGACACATTTTTTTTGGGGAGAAGCAAAGACATACAACAGTTAGGTTTGTTCTTGCACAAGGCACATGTTCGTGTGTAAATAGTGATAAAACTCCATATGGACTCTGCATGGTAATCCTCCCACTCAGAAGCATTTTAGAATTTTTGGAAGCAAATGCTTTATAAAAATAATGATGAAAAATCTGCAAGTTTTTTTAACTCAGAAAGCGTATGAAGGAATATTTCTTTGGTTACTCCTCTAGGAGTAAAGCATATAAATGTTACAATAAAAGACTTTAAGATTGTTGAATGTATTGATGTTGTTATTGATGAGTCTCCCTGCAGCCTCCAAAAAGAAGACAACATGAAGACGACAGTGACATATATCCTTCTACATCAAATAGAAATGATATGGACAATGAACCCAATGAAGAAGACGTAAGATGATTTATCCGAAAAAAGTTCCATCCATATATGTTCAAAAGAATCATCCGCATCTCAAATTTTGGGAGACATAGTATGGAATCAGTGTACAAACAAGAAGGACTTTGTGGGCCTTTCTAGCTATTTGCATTTTTATATCCACTATTGGAACCACACAATTTCAATCAAGCTAGCAAATATGAATTCTTGGATTCAAGCCATGAATGAAGAGCTTGATCGCATTGAAAAGAATCACACTGGGGAATTAGTACTAAGACCTCATGGTAAATGTCATTGGAACTAAATGATATTCAAAAACAAGTTAAATGAGAATGGGGATGTTATAAGAAAATAAAGCTAGACTTTTTTCCGCAAGGGTGTGCTCAACAATAAGGTATAGATTTTGAAGAAACTTTGATCCTCAGAGCTAGACTTGAAGCCTGTACACAGTTTCTTGCTTTTTCAAGATTTCAACAAATCAAAGTTTACCAAATGGATGTTAAATCGCTTTTCAATGGGGATCTAGAAGAAGAAGTTTATATAGAACAACCAAGGGATTCATTTTTGGAAATGATGAAAAGCTTATTGTAAACTTAAAAGGTCATATATGGTCTCAAACAAGCTCCAAGGGCATGGTATTATCGCTTTGACAAATATCTTCATCAGCAGATTAAAAATGTGGTTCAGCCGATAGCAACTTATACATGATAAACTATTGATTTATTATGTTGATGATATCATTTCTGAAGTAATGAAGAGTCTATGAGTCAGAAATTTGTTTCTCAAGTATGCAGTAAGAATTTGAAATGTCTTTACTTGGGGGAACTAACATTCTTTCTTAGCTTGCAAGTGCAACAAGCAACAGATGGCATATTCTTATCAAGGTAGAAAATATCTTGGGCTAAAATTCCTAAGAAGTATGACATGGAAGAGTGAAACGTGTAAGTACACCAATGATAACCAGATGTAATCTCAGCTCTCATGATGATCTACCTGAATCAACTAATAGCCAGTATCTATGATAGGAAGTCTAATTTCTATCTCACTAGGACTAGACCAAACATTATGCATGAAGTTGGGATCATGTGGGTGGATTCCAAGCTAATCCAAAAGAGTCTCACTTTTCCTACCATACTGGGGTAAATAATATTCCACAAATATCTCATAAGGAACTCAAGACTTGGACTATGGTATCCAAAGAATGTCGACATTCACTCTTAATGCTTACACTGACAGATTAAATGGAAATGTTGATGATCTAAAAGCACTAGTGGTGGTGCATTCTATATGAGGCCCCTAAGCAGTATCTTGGTTCAACAAGAAGGAAAATCTATTTCCTATCTACGCTAGTTGGCATTGCTGGCTACCACATCATGTTGCACTCCAACTTCTTGATGATGCAACCTACAGCACATTCAAATCAAATGTTCACCGCCTATTCCATTATGTGTGATAATAAAAAGTGCTAATTTCACATTTCTAAGAATCCTATTATGTATCCCCCAAGACCAAGCACATTCCCATCAAGTATCAATTTCTACGTGAACAAGTGCTTGAACAGCAGTGAAGTTGGAGTATGTTCCTCCAAAGAACAAGTCGTTGATATATTTACCAAACCATTGACAGCAGTGGAAGCATTCAAATATCTCGCATGTCGGGAGTAGTCTCACCATGCAAAAGATCATATCTACTTAAATACAAAAAGAGATTGGATATGTGGAGTCTCGCAGAAAACCGCCAGATGGGCATTTGCCGACAATTTTTTTTCCTGGTCAATATTCTTCAAGACAACAAGTGTTGGCCGATGGGTATCTCTCGTGCAATAAAGATGATCTCTGTGTGTGAGCATGGTACTGTCGCGACAGCGATATTGATCAGCCCTTTCCTACTGATGTCAAAGGGGAGGAAAAATCAAAAAGGGTTTTCTTTATAAGACAAACAAAGAGAAGAGTATTTCGCTATCAATGCCAAAGGGGGGATCAAGTGAAATATTGTCATCGATGGCAAAGGAATTGCGAAGAAGGAGCTCAAAACAAAAACTAAGCAAGATGAATAACATAGGAAGAGTGTATTTACGAGAGGCGTATTAGTCAAGGAGTTAGGACAAGGTATGAATTGAAGCAGAGTTGTCCAGAGATAGTGTAGGAAGAAAAAGGCCATCAATCGTAGTGTTCCTAAATTGTGAATTATATGTATATTCTTGATTGAATCTGAGAGGGAAGGATAGTTGAGTCCATGTGAAAATTATGAATCATTTTCTAGAAAGCATGGTCCGAAAACATCATAAATTGGAAGGAGTAGATTCAACTGTGATAAGGTAATTTTGAAGAGGTATTGATTGGAAAAATCATTATCGATTACATGAATTATTTTTCATCGATATCGGTATCTCTCCGTAATGCATTGCCGAACATTGGATTGCTAAGGTCATGATATTGGAGAAATGGGGAATTTATAAACTTATGAAGTACTGCAGTTATAGTATGCAAGAGGAGTATTACTATGAAACTCCCCTACCGAATGATCTGGATCAACTCTATTGAAATAAAACCCAGCTAGAATCCTGAGTTAAGGGACTGCAAGAATAGTGTGTCTGACAACTGTGTGGGTTGGCCACATCAAAACCACGAGCGGATTTGCGAGGCCGGATTTTATGCTATCGCATCGCCTTGGTGATAAGACTCGGTAGGGAGCGATTCCATAGTATGCGACACGTATGGTGGTGGACCTATGAAAATCAAGTATCATAGCGTGCCATCGCACGTTATCGTCGACTAGAGTAGGTTTAGCGATATCATGGTGAGCCATTGATTTGGAAAGGGCCATCACTAGTGATTAAGTTGATAAAGATGAGTTAAGATTACTGGGGTACGAGTATTTGATTGGACTGTCGATTATGTATGTGGGGGTGAACCAAAGGTCCATTTAAAAAGCCATTTTATATTAATATAAAGTTCTATTATATAATTTAATTGCCAATGGTTGTGGATAATGTTTATTTATCAAATTCCATGAATTTGATAAACAAAATTCAATAAAAAGAAAGAAAACCATTAGTGGTTGAGTGGTTTTGACTCATGGTATCAATGCAAGGCTAAACTATATAAGGAGAAGAGGATTATTAAAATGAGGTAGTATGAAGAGGGTTGATAATGAATAAATATCCGTAAGAGATATTCGCATGATCAACCTGATAGATCTAAATCTATGATGCACCAGGATATGATGAAGGTTCAAGATTCAGAGATCTAAAAATGGAATCTCTAAGAAGACTGGCAAAGAAATGATGCAAGACCCGACGCAAGTCCGGCGAAGAAATTAAAGAAAGCCAGGACTTATGGCTCAGCCTTCAAGAGTGAAAGTGGAAGCCAGCAACGTTGGTGTTAAAATCAAATAGCTTCCCTTCCAACAAAGGTTGGTAAATGAGATCAAAATTGGAGCTCCTTCCGCAGTGGACTGAGAAT
This sequence comes from Pinus albicaulis, assembly GCA_034641835.2. Classification (NCBI taxonomy): domain Eukaryota; kingdom Viridiplantae; phylum Streptophyta; class Pinopsida; order Pinales; family Pinaceae; genus Pinus; species Pinus albicaulis. The sequence continues at coordinate 239,636,131 of CM076579.1, read as the reverse complement.
GAGATAAGGTCATAGCCTTCAACAAAGTGGGTGTCATGGCCGTATAAGTCTATAACAAGACAAAATTCATTGTAAGAAGCTCTATTTATTTATAAATATTGAAAACGTAGCTTCCATTTAAGCTTTTGTTTTTCTCCACTGGGTTTCCACCTAAATATTGGTGTTCAAGTACGTTTTCATGTGTGATGGTTTATTTTGTTACATTTCACATGTTTACTAAAGGCCCGATGAATGAATGATGAATTAAGAATTAAATGCATAATAAGACCTCCGACATACACAAGTTTTATTAATAATATTCCGTGATGCATATGTGAGCCGAAGTTCAAGAAAGTAGCATATATTTTTAAGAGAAAGAAAAAGAAAATTTTAAAATACCTTTTGACTACTCTCAATATTTTTTCCCAACATGTACGACCATGACTATCATTACATCTCCATTTTTTTTTGTTTATGTTTCATATCTAGTTTCGTCATATATGCTAGATGTTGGACAATGACTTATCTCAGATGTAAGACTCATGAACATTGTCATTTTTTGATTCTGTCACATGTGCTACTTATGCACTATAAGATGATTGTATGTTTCTAATACTTTCGCATTCCATTTTCCTTTATTTGTTTATCTCTACCGCCGAGGGGTGGTTAGTGATTACACCAATTAAAGTATGTATATGGCACAAGAAATCATTAATGTGATGGAATATGCGTAACTCAATGCAAAACTACTTTTTCTATCTTTAATAAAATAGTCTTTCCGGAAAGAATGACATAACTTCTTCTTCTTCGAATGAGGAAAAAAACAAGATCGAAATTTAAAATTTGTTTCTAAATAAATTTCTAACGGTTCCATGTATTTGATCAATCGTGGTCATAAGGGAGTGAACTGCCTCTCAAACCAATCCACGATGTTGTCGAGGAAGTGCTTAATAAAGAAACAATTTATATGTTGATCGATTTGATCTAAACAATCAAGATACTTCTTGTAAAATTAAACAAGTGACTCATCTTTTTTATTATGATTGACCCACATACATAAGATATAAGGGACCAAATCATAATCATGGACTACCCAAATCTGTCAAAGATGGGTAAGAAACTCACTAATTGTCCCTTTTATTTATTTATGATTTTAGTTTTATCATCCTTCATCAAATAAATCTTTTATTTTACAGTTGTTTTTCAAGGTATTTTTGATCCTCATGGTGAGACTATGGGGTCACATCGATAGTAAACACCTTGCACCTCTCTTTGCGGGTGACACATTGAGCAAACCGATCGTTAATGCAACCCTTGAACAAGGTGACACCATTATTTGCACCCACTAAAGAACACACATAAGGATGTGCACATGATGCACTATGATTCCATCACATCTAGTCAAGCATGCTTTCCTAGTTCATCGATGTTACTAGCACCTGAACACTACTAGCTACATTCTCGTAGACGTTGACCATGTTCACATGAAATTAGAAAATATTCCGGGTGCATTTAATAAGTGTTTTACATATTAATTATGATATAATTGAAATTTACATATAGAGAAGTCATTATTTTCAAGTAATGATAATGTCGCTTTTGTAAGGGAAAAACATACCTTCTATGTGCTTGAATGAGAAGAGTCTTTGTAACTCTTCGGGGCCAACCATTCACACAAGGAAATTTTCGAAATTCAAAGTTGAAGGAAGAACTTATCAATAGGTTGTTTGGCATATCTTAGATGCTCTTCAACAAAAATTGAGTTACTTAAGGTAGACCTACATAATAAAATATTTGCGATAGCCAATATAGGTTCATTTGGCAAAGCGTTCCTAAGTATGAGCACCCTCCGGTGATTTTAGAAAGGAGTGGAAATCCATCATAGAATATGCAAGGGAGAAAAAACTCTAAAAAGAATGGAAGACACCACGTACTAGAAAGGTATGAGGCACTTTATTAATGTAATTGTGATAAGCCATCAATATCGCGCGAAATGTAATTAAGCTTATCAATGCCATAAATATAGTCTCTTAGATACATCTAAAGCCATGAAGGTGAGAATACAAAAAAATGGCCAACATCATCTTGGCTCGGGGGTTACTCAAACTGCCCCAAAAATTGTAAGTATATAAAAAAATTGTATCCAAATTTTAGATTATTAATAATTTTAATTTAATATAGAAGAAAAATAATTCATGTTATCATGCGAAATTGAAGGATGAAAATTTCAATGAAACTCCCATGGAGGAATACTCAAGCATTCTTATTTACAATACTATCTAAGTCGTTCTCAAATGTAGGACACGCATTTGAGATTTCACATACTAGTTCCTGATACTCCCACCAGACCGAGGTAAATAAAGAAACAAAGAGCATTTATAATTAATACTTGTATACACTATATTGGTTTTTATTTTTGTCCATAAATTAATGTGTTTGATTGTAAAAAGTACGCAAAGAGGTAAATTTTGATGTCCCAAGAAATGATGGAATATTAAGGAGCCTTAGAGAGAGGGAGGCAAATTGAAATTATTGATGTTCAACTAGATTGTAGGTATTTCATGTAAATTATATTTTTTATTATTATGTATTAGAATTAAAAATATTTAAAGGAAAATGGTAAATTAATTATAAATCTTCTGGTTCTAATTTCAGAACATGTATGAGATGAAGCTAGACAAGAGGATGAACTATGGCCACATCTCGAAAGTATCCACTTCCTCTACTAATGTATGGGGTAAGGAACACTTAAACACTTTATTAATAAAGCACTTGTATTAATAATTACTATAAAAAAAACTTGCAAATTTTATCTCTATTTCAAATGATTATTTGTCGTCCTTACAAAAACATGTATGTTTCACTCAAGTTAGAGCAATACATACATAAATCGGTGGGGATGACGTACCTGTTTGCTAAGCATGAAAAAATCGCAAGAAACCGAAGAATAATTTATTCTACTTGTAATTTAATTTAACGACCTTGTTTCAGATTATGTGATGGCATACAATTTATTATAAATCATACCGAGATCAAATATTTTTAAACTCTATGAATGAATGAATCAATGAAATAATAAATGTTTACTATATATTTTTTTATTTGTGACGTATCTTAATATCTTTCTTTCAAATATTTCCTAGTATATATATTGCAATGGGAATTGAGAGTGATGTGATGGGAGAGGCCAGCATAGCTTCCACCTTCACATGGTTGGCCCTATCTACTAGGAGAATACCAATATTTGGGCAATCTTGAGTAAAAATATGAGATTCAACAGAGCAACAAAAAGCCTCAATGCTGACTTTGTTGTCAGTTTGCCGAAAGTGGAGGGAGGTTTTATTCAAGATTAAACTACACCAATAATTTATTCTTGAAAACAATGGGAGCTCATTCAGTAGTCACACACTCAAGATTTTTTACTCATATTTATCAAAAGTAAATTAAATTTAATAATTGGTCAAATCAATCTATTTTTTCCTCGTTGGATTCATGAATATGTGTAGGAAAATTCCTCTCATTAACTGATGTTGAAGAGGAACAACTATCAAAATAAAATATCTAAAAAAGGTAACATTACATTTCCAAATATACATGATATCCCAAATAAAAATATGCACGTTGAGACATGTAGTAAGAAGAACTTGTACATATTTCAAAAAAAGCATAAATAAGGCATGATAGAGATGTATTTCCAAATTTAATAAATAAGAGAAAGTAATGCACAATAAGGATGAACTTATAGGTTTTCAATAGATTGAAAGGAAATTGTACAAAGAATGAATACAATCATATGGATATGTATGTCCATATGAAGGTTTATAAATGGGCCTTGTACAACTTATGGCTTTATATTTTGTGTAGATCACATAACTCATTTTGAGATGTTTATAATGACCATGCATTTGTTATTTTAGTATATTATAGAGGTTTCTGAGGGTATGAAAATCTGATGCTGAGAATAAATTAATTATGTATGCATAAAAAACGCTTTTATTCTTCCACTCATTATTTTTTTAGTTATTTTGCAACGATGATATGATCCGAAGAAATTTGTACATTATATTATATTTAGAAATTTATCTATTTAAGTAGGATCATATGGATGATAGTCACCTAGGATCAAATTTTGTAATTTACTTAACTCCTGATACCTCATGTTATCCAAGATAACCATTACGTTTGTTTTGAGTCATAATTTTAATTAGGTTGATTCAATTAGGTTTAAATAAGGTCTTTGAATTCAATTTTTTCAAAAAAATGTACATATGAGGGGGCCTTGAAAGTCATTTTTCTCATGTGATAGAATCTTTCATTCAATGAATTTGAAGAACACCACGTGATATGTCATGACATGTTTTGACAAATCTTCTCCGATTTACCTCAAATTTAGGTATATTGCTTAGAAATTTAGTAGGAATCACACTAACCAAAGTAGATAATAATAAAATGATCATTTGTGTGGGCTGAGATAAATCTATAAGTCTAATGTTTTCATGAAATGTCTAAGAATTATTCCTAAGGATATTGATACCTGAGGATTAGTTCTAACCTCAGAGGAGGATATCTAAGATATCCTAGAATAGTTCTGAGTAATTGGAATTTTCATCCCCCCCCATGGAAACTGGTTGCAAGTCATACTACTGTCAGTTGAAATGGAATTTGGAAAGCATGACCAAGCAGTATGGTTGACATCAAAAGGCTGATTATGATACAATTGTCCTCTACCATTTGACCAAAGTAAAGTTGAAATTGCAAAGGTTCACTCTAAAAATATTGGACTTGAATAGTTGACCTTGAAATTTGGTCCTTGAACAATTTTACCTGGTTTTTTTTCCTTAAAATGTTTGACCTGAAATATTTTTCCTTGAAAGGGTTGACCTTGATAATGATGTTTGAATTTTTTCCTACACTATGTTTTCTAATAGGTACTATGTTATCTACTAAAAATTTTGAACCATTTTTATAAGTGGATGCTCGAGGCATAGTCTATGTAGGTTGTTGAATAAATATCTAAGGGGTACTCGTATAGTCATTTGTGGAATAGATTGGGATGCATATTTGGAGGTGTACTTGAACCGCCTTTTTAAAGCTATTTTCATAGTGTGAAGTAAATTAATTTTTGGTGAATACTATGGACAAGCTACTAGATAAACACTTTTGGGGTCCTTGACAAAGTTGTCAATAGGTTTATGGGAATACTTGGACAAGCATGGAAAACATGTGGGTGCCTTGAATAGGTGTTTATGGTATAGATTGGGCGTAGGCCTAGATTGTTTGATAAATAAGAACTTTTTATAGCCCTCTGAATACATCATTGGACATAATTGGGTTCTAAATAGTACTCGCTCTTAGAAAATGATCACAAACTAAGGTTGAGATATAAATAAGCTGACTGGGATGACATAAGGTATCTTAACAAAAATTTTAATAAGTTATGGAAAGAGGGTTTCCTACAACCGAAGGGAAATATTCCACTATGGGGTTGTTCTCTAAGAGAAATATAGGGATGGTTGGGCCCCAAATCGATATTAATTTCTAGTTGGATAGTCGAGGATTAACTATATTACCAAATATCATATTTACATATTGCACATGATGGAAAGGGTACTGTGACATAGAATTCATGCTCTTGGAGTAGTTTCTATATTAGATGTAGATAAATCAAATTAGGTTCGAGAAATCCAAGAGAAATCCTAAGAGACAGAGTGGCTCAAAAAAATATATTGCGAACTGTACCCAACATGAACTAAAGTACCCACCATATGAATTAGTTTCAAAGAATCGTAATCATAGAAGTTACAACAAGCTAATATTGTGGAGGATTTTTGACATGATTTTCATAGGTGTGAAATTGAAAGTAGTGGCAAAGAATGAGTAACACCTTTAACTAAATAGTTCAAAGGGTTAAAATAATTAGACTAGGCCGAAAGGTTCAAAAGGAATCCTTGGAAAACTAATGGATCAATTAGCTCTAAGAGGAGTATGATTCTTCCTTCTTCTTCATTGATATCTTCACACTTATAAGACCATGGGGCAAACTAGTTATAATTATAGCTCTTCCTCTAGATGAATTTGGTAAAGTTAGCTGGGGGAAGTAGTAGTTGAAGGTGATTTAGGCTCACAAATGTCGATTCAAGTTATTCAAATGTTGATTTAGTCAATTTTTTCTCCAAAATTTGATTGATCTTAGATTCACCTTGAATAATCTTAGTAAAATTAGGTCCAAACATTGAAATATGTCAAAAAAAATTTGTGCACTTTGATTTTACATCCAATTCTATTGTTTCCATTTCTACAATTCCAAATACTATGATTCACATTTTTAGGTTTGGTAGGCCCAAATGCAAGTGGAACGCAGATTAGAGCCTATTAACTAACACTAAGACTGCTTCAAAATTTTCAGTGATTTCCTGTGGAAAGGTAGGTGAGCTAAATGGATATTTTAGAGAAGTTAATAATTATTTAACTTGATATTAGAGGAAAACATTCAAATTACCTACAACCAGAATCATAGTTCCCTGCTTCAACCAATTTTGTTCATCACGCTTCGTAAAATAATTCAGATTTAAGAACACATGGCATGGAAATAAAGAAATAAACACATAGATAATGAGAGAAACACTGGCAATAAAATAATCCAACACATGAATCCCATGAATACAATTTTTATTACCGATCAACCCATCAAATGGAAAAGTAGAATAACTTATAAAATAACCCTTAAATACTAAAATTGAAGTATTTATAATAAATATATACAAAATATCTTTTCATAACTAATCAAGATATATTTAGTAAATTTAACAAATTATAATCCCTTATTAAAAACTAATAGGGCTAGTTGCACCGTTTGAAAGGTGGCCCGACTGTAAGAGGTTGTTGTTGATCCGTCACTTTGTTCTATTGCTAGAAGTTGTTCCTCCTCGATCAAGATAAAGTTACTCACTTCGTCTAGGTAACTACACAATTTATTCCATATTTATCTATCTAGATTTCACATTTTAGCTACTCTTTGTAAACTCCTATCTCGCTTTAGTATTCTTGGAAAAAATTGTCTAACTAGAAAATAGATTTACTTCATAGATTTATGTAGAAATAATTCCCTAATGCCTAAAGAAATTATTTTACTCTGTTACAATTCCTTTATTCCAAGAAACTTAGAAAATGTCTCTTGCCACTTTCTTTTTCTCATTTTCTTGATGTAGTATTTTTTGTGTGATTAATTTATCATTTATTACAAATAAAAATGGAATAGCCCCTTCGGCTTATCAAGCTTCAACTTCCTACCGAAAAAACTGCTTACAACAATCGCTAATACTTGAAATTTTTTCTTCCAACTCGCAAAATGAGATTATTTCACAAACCTTCTTCACTTCAAGTATAGTTTCATTTCGCTCAATTTACCTCCTCCATCTCATTTTGTTTGTAATTCCTAGAATATAATAATATCAAGTGGTTTTAGGTGGTGTTTATCGCCCCAAATTTTCTTTCATATATGCAACTATTGTTGAATTTTCTATCATTTCATTTTTTCAAAAATGATTTGTATAGGCCAAATTGTTCATGGAGTTGAGGATATTTTTCCATATGTTCTCACTTGAGTCAAGATCCGGTCAATGTTTGACTTTTTTTTCCATTCTCAGTATCCTTTCCACAATATTTCACACCTTGTGCTCGTCATGGTAGGAAGCTTCACTTCTTTTCTTTTGCTCCTTGCATATTTTACCTGCCCTGCGCTTTTTTATTCCTTCAAAATTGTATTGACATATCCTCCATTGCTTTTGTAAGTTTTCTTCCAAGATATATAGGTTGTACTTGAGGTTTTTTTTGATGTGGTGAAGCACTTGTATTTGGTATTTCCGTGAGAGGCATTGCATTAAAAGGAATCATGAAAACCGATATTTCCCTTCTCTTAATTAGCTTTATCCATATTTTCACTCATGTTTTTGGATTGAGAATTCTTCTCCATGATATGGGTTGGTGGATTTGATGCAAGAGTGAACTAATCCACACTTCTAAGAGGAGGATTGATTCCTCTTAGGTTTCTGTGTGACAAACATGATAAACAAAAGAGTTATTAGGTTAGTGAATATGGCATAAAGAAAAACAAAACTAGATAATGATATATAATATGCATATGTAGAGAGAAACAGCTAAACTAAACAAATTACAAGAAATATTATATAGATTCAAACAACCTAATAGTACTAACAGCTGGTGTCTATGTCCCGTCCTATTGAGTTCTATTAGAATAAAAGATAGAACATGTAGATGATTTGCCAAGGGCCCTTAGAACTAGGAGTTCTAAAACCCGATGCAAGGATCTGCTTACTCCGAGTTGCCTCGTGTAGGCCCTCTCTATGAAGCTGATATTGGTGCCAACATCCTATTCTACTTGGGGACCTACCCATCGTCTTCTTTCATTTTTTCAATTTCAACACAACTACTATTTTTAGCAAGCACACAAACTCAACTTCCAGAGTCGTTTTGAGGCCCTAAACGATGTTTCAGGCATCGTTTTTCTCTAGCGAATATGATCTCTTTATAGAATATATATTCAAAATTAGTAGTTTTATTCCTCAAATATATATTTCTAATGATGTATCATGTGAAACATAGACAATATGCCAAAGTTACGACTGAAGTTGAAGCACCAACTTACCTAAACTATGTGGCCCATAGTTTTGGCGCTTCATCTCCTAGGGTTAGGTTTTTGGATGTTTAGGTTTTCCATTATTTATCTATAATAAATAGCCCTAGCCTCATTGTAACATAGTTCGAGGCATGTAGTTGCTACATTCTTCTCGTAGATATACCAAGGTTCTATCTAGTTTATTTCCATTCCGTCCGTAAGTAAATTTCAGCTTCGATATTAATGAAATGAAGTAAGTATATTTCTACAACATATTTATATTTGTGGTTATGTGTGCATTATGTTTCATCTCCCGCATGTGTAGGTAAGTGGTATCGAGCAATCTATTTTTTTCAATCCTTCGGATGTCTCAATGAGGTCGTAGAGCATAAGGATTTAGCTCCCATCTAGTTGAACATGTTGGAAATTGGGTTCAATGCTCCCGTGTTTCACGACATGGACTAACCGCCTCTCATGGATCCTCACTCAGTGATTGTAGTAGAGACTAATGCCTATGGATTTTTTTCTAACGACAATCTTGATTTCAGTTAGTGGTATCATAGCAATAGGTCTGAAGTTCAAACCCACTTGCCCTTGTTGGGTGTGGAGATTATTGAAATTGGGTTCAATGCTCTACGTGTTTCACACAATGACTAACTACCTCTCATGTATCCTAACTGGCTATTTTAGTGGAGACTAATGCCTATAGGTTTTGGTCTAATGACAATCTTGATTCCAACAGAACCTTTGTAGTTCAAATTTCACAAACCCCAATGGTCACCTCCATGGGGGACGAAGAAAGATGAGGGAGAAGGAGATCCTATCAAAAATATTTCGAGGAGGCACATGAAAAAAAAGGAATGCGATGATGGATACCTTTTTCTTAGATCCAATGATCGCTCACTGGGATAGTGCAGGACACATCCAACATCCACGCTTAGAGTAACTCCCTTTAAGGTACAAGTAAACTTTGAAATTCCCATATTTGAGGGTCAAATAGATCCAGATGCCGTACATAGACTGTTGAATCTATTATAAGGATATTTATTGGTTCATGAATTTTCCGATCGAGAGTAGATTATTTTTGTACTCCTTAAAGCTAACCCCCATGTCAAGTACTAGTGGGAAACCTAATGTGAGAAAAAGGATGAGACATAACCCTCTTTGTTCTCAGTTGTACCCATTTGGAATTCTTTATGAGAGACCTATCAAGGATACTATCCCATGGGGAGATATCTGGAGCATGTATTTGACCACATTGTGGCAACAAAGGAATCAAGATTTTTATGAGATGACGAACTTGCTCCATAACCTACTTAAAAAGTTGGGTATCAAATATTCGAATAATTTGGTGCTAAAGTATCATTAAACTTGTGTGCATAGATATATTCAGATGAAATGGAGTCTTGAAATCAAATCGCTTGGTACGAATATTAATTAAAAGATAGCTGCCAAGATTACATAAATTCAAACAAAAGAAGGAAGACTTTGGATCTATGAATCAAAAAGCAAGGGAAAAGGTGCTCAAAAACTACACAGGAAAAGCCAAGGCATGGCAAACAAAGACAACTCAAGCAAAGCCACAAGAAAGAAAAACACTCACGGTTTAAAGAAGGACAAGAAAGAGGTGATTTGACAAGAGCTCCACTCACAACACAAGGAGGTCGCCAAGTAGTCCGTGGGCGGCCGAGATGAGGGCTTCTCCACCGTATGCATGTTCATGCTGGAAAAATTGAAAAAGGGGAATGACAAAAGGAAGCAGATTATTGATGCAAAGCCCAATGCCATTGTTGCCACTTCAAGATCCAAGGAGGAACCGAAAGATCTAGGAGGAGGAGGAGCATTTCTTCCTACCCCCAAATGTTGGTAAAGGGTTTCCCACTATATTTCATTGTCGAAATGGGAGACAAGAACTCATTTCAAAGAACATCATGAAGCGATCAAGCTCGACCACTCTCTCCACACCCACAACCATACACCAACGGTGGCTTCACCAATGACGGATCTCTGCTAGCCAATAGTGCTACCCTCCCTATAGCATCAAGACCTTTACGGATGAGATATTGCGTGACATTTATCCTTTCGATGTTTTTGATGTATTATTAAAGAACCATACTTTTTAGAAGTGACATGTTGCGTATGATTCCTGTACTTGTGTCATATTGCTACTTTAAAATAAGATGACAGATAACAGAGGTAACATTGTCTCGCCGCTTATCTCTTTGGTTACTACAAAACAATGCGTAGGCTCATTTCCCCAAACCAGGAATCGATGATCCACCCCCTCAGAAAGAAGAAGACTGTACACGACCGCGACAAGCTCCTCTAAACGAAAAAAGAAATGGACATCTTCAATTCACCCACAATGCTTCCTTCCGCACTATCAGTCAAGCACCCCATTGATCTACCCCTGTGTGGGCCGCTACCTAATGGATCGATATATCTAAGCCTGCTCTAGAGAACGATTAAATCAAGAGAGAATCAGATGTCATTAGAAAGGACACATCTAACCAAGTTCATCACCTTGGGGGATACCGGCCGTAGTTGGTACAAAAGGATTAGACTTGAGACTCTATATCGACAATCGATAGCCGAACAAGATCACTATCCGGAATAGGTACCTAATCCAATGGATTAATGACCTTTTCAATAACTCAAAGGTGAAATATGCCATCAAGATAGACTTGAAGTCTAGGTATCACCGTGCAATTAACAAACCCCTCTGATGTGGAAAAAATTCTCAAGATGAGATACTCTTTGAATGCTTGTCATGCTTTTGGGTCGATGAAGGTTCACAACCTACTCGAGGCTGGCCGGATGATATCTTCTGCCATCCACGAACACATTTGTAGTGGTGATTTAGATGACATTATGATCTTAAACTAGATTCTGGGAAGAGCACTTCCACCACATTTATCAAGTCCTCTAAGAACAAGTGCAATCAAGTTGCGTACACTGGAGAAGTACACTTTTGGCATGACTCCCAGGGTTCAATACTGATACATTATTGATGAAATTTGGGTGCATAGATCAAATCAAGATCCAAGTAATTATGGATTGGCTGGGGCCCCAACCACTCTAATAGAGCTTCATAGGGGCTGGTCTGTATTAATTTCTACCGTTGTTCATGTTATGATTCTCTAATATCACTTGGCCCTTTTACCAAGTCACTAAGGGAGGACAAAGAAAATTTTCTTTGGTAGGAATTCCTATAGAAGCTATTGATAGAATTGAAACATCACCTTTATTTTTCCCCACGTTCACATTACTAGACTTTCGTCAAATCCATTTGAGATCGATAGATGCCTTTGACTATGCTATTAGGAATTTCTTACTCAATTGGGGAATCGAGTTGTTATTAATACGTTGAGACATTTTTCCGGCTGCATTGTAAGTATCCCACTTATGACAAAGAAATGTATCTCATTATGAAGGCTTGTCACAATGGAAGCATGAAATTTTGGTGAGGAAATAATCATCCATTACTGCACCACCAACCCCTATAGTTCATACAAGACACAAGGAAGTTGAAGAACAATCACCATCGTAACTTGTCCACATATCTATAACAAATACTAACATCAATTACAAGAAGGGTAGCACCACAATGTTCCATTTTCACCACCGGGCCAATCATGGCGCTAACCACCATTCTCAACTCTCAGGTGAATGAGAATTTCGATTGGTCATTTACAAGAGAAATACGTAATTAGGCCACACACAAGACACCATTGGGGGTACACAAGTCTAAATTTTCACCTCTAAGATGAACTGCTATATCACTCAGATTCATTTTTTATTAATTAAAGCAAGCATGCCAAGATGATATGGGAATAATACTCACACTGAAGTCCTCCGCATTTCGCGGGTCGACAAACAAAGGGCGCATCAGCAGTAAGGTTTCCGTTGGACTTAATCTTTCACCAGGATACTTCCAAGTACATCGATCCTTCATCGCTTATGCGCTTTGCTAAATCAACATCAAGAAGCAAGGCCTCTATACTCGCCCTCACACCTAGCGACCTTGGGAATCCATCTCCATGGATCACATGTCGCCTTCCTCTAATAAGCATGGTTTTTTCGTGGTCGCATGCATTCTTGAAGATACATATGGCATCCGCAAGAATATCACAATGTGGCCACCGCTAAACTCTTCTTTGAACGAGGGTGCACTTTGATACTACAATTTATCATATCAGATCGGGACAAATAAAGTTCCTCAACATATTTTTTTCCATCCTCACAATGCTGACACCAAGCTCACAAATTTGTTGCCATCCCCAAACCGCGCCGACATAGGTCATCAACTGGATGATTGCATACATTCAAGGCATGTAAAATTCGTTATCCACAAACATGGGATGAGAGCCTCCTATGCGGCCGCCAACACAAGAGAATAAGGTTTCATATTCAACTGGCCGAACTCCTTCGCTATTAGGATTCATGCTGCTTATGTTCCCCATTGACGATCCATGTCGCTGCCACTGTGCCAATTCGGGCCATGTTCCGCCTAAGTTGACAAAGCGAACATCTTCATCAAGTGCATTCAACACATTCATCGATAGGTTCATGACATATCGATAGAGCCAATTCTAAGGCAATGACATGATCAACACGGTGCCACACAAATCCCGTGCAGGTGAAAAAAGTGTGTGGCTACATTTGTAGAAGGACACTTCCATTGACCCAACCGCAAGCCTCACCTACTCAATATAATACAATCACTCACCAAGGTTGTAGGGCCAATGCCTCCTAGATTAGTAAGTATTCACCCATTTATTTTTCTATACCCAAGATCAAATTTCGAATTACCTTCATCCCTACTTCCCACCTCCTCTACTAGACACCTCCGACATTGCAAAACAACTCACACCAACATAATTAAACCTAGCAGTATGGAATAGGCCACCATAGATTGTATCATGGACATTCAATTCAAGAACACTTTCCACAGAATATCCAACTATATCGGGTTGTCAGTTTTGGCCTAACCTCTCGCCAAGGCAACTGTTCAAAAAAGGGGACAAAGTTCAGAAGTTTCCTCATCTCATGGAGGAACTCAATGCAATGGGACCATTTCTTCCAAGATGGGGAGGAATGATCTAGGTGGATTTTGGTGGCCACTTGTTTAATTTGGCTCTACCATTATCTCTTGAGTTTTTTCAGTTTCAAGTACAACTTACTATTTCTAGCTTCTTCTCGTGTCCTAAACTCGTAGCCATTTTGAGGCCCTAAATGATATCTGGCACGCTTTCCGTGAATATGATTCCAATTTTGGAATTGATATTTGTGGTCAATAGTTGTATCCCTGATATATATTTAACAATGCATCATGTGCATCAAACGTGAGATAGTATGCTTCAAAGTTGGCAACTCCGAGAAGTTGAAACACTAATTTACCCAAACGAGGTTTATGTTTTGGTAATTTATCTCCTAGGTTAGGTTTTTCAATGTTTAGGGTTTTTTATTATTTCTCTATATTAAATAGGCCCTAGTTCCATTTTAAATTACGCTCGAAGGCCTTTAGCCACCGCATCTCTTCTTAGATATAACCTACAATTCCCTAGCTACTTTATTTCTGATTCTCTTTGTAAGAAAATTTTAGTTCTTTGATATTAATGCAATGATGTGTTTATTTCAGTTCATATTTGTATTTATGGTTATATGTGTATCTCCGTTGTGTTCTTGCATAAATTTAGACAATTTACGCCAAATGATTGGAGTTTTGGATGGTGAACAATCAATCCCCTTCTACTTTTTGCTCCAAATCACACACTACCGATTTCGGGGAAGTACTTTACGCATAACAATGTGCTATCCATTTGTTCATTCTTTGGTGGAATTTTATATACACCAAACTTCTCCCTTCCCTCTTCTCTTGGTACATTGGTGGATGGTGACCTAAGAGATGGATGATTCCATTGTTTCCCCGAGGCCAAGGAGGCTTAGATATCCGCCCTGGGTGGCCTCAAGTGTGGATCACTTAGAGTGTGCCTTATGGCCTGAAAGTGAATTTTTCCACTCTCAAAATCGCATGACCTTTTTGAGGGAATGTCGCTAAAGCATGCATATATAAAAAAAATATGTACAAAAAGTGCATTTCAGTTAGCTCCTTGAGTAGAAATTTAAATTTTCTTCTGACCTTAGGAGATTTTTGAATTCTTCATATCTTCAATGTGCCTCACCCCTATAAATCCTTCTACATGAAACTTAATAATGTCATCTTTGCTTGTCTTATTTTCCAAAGGATGGGTTCTCCCCTAATGTGTGAGGTCTAGGAAGAGTCAGATAGGCCAAAATGTATTATAGTTTATTGCACTATGTGGACACAAGAGAGACATCCATGTAACAAGGAGTTGGAAACTTCTTAAATCAAGTTGAAGAGAGAATTATGTACTAAGGGAACCCTAAAATAAATGGTATGATACAATAAATACATATTTTTTCTACGAGGTGGCATGTTTCATGCCGTGATGCTTTCTCGATATTAAACAAATTCATTTGACAAGTACAGATACTGTCACTAGTATGGTAGAGTTCGTTGGTGGATGATGATGATTGGCGAATGCCCCAAATGGTGTTTTTTCTTTTATGATAGGTGGAATGTGGTACTCAAATATGGAAATATTGGTATGGCATATAAATTCTATTTGTACGCATGCGTGTGATCGTGGACCTTCCCTTCTAAGCATTGTTGAAATATATGTATTTATAAAGGCATGGGTCCGTGATGAATTTGATCAAAAATGCAATGGTTGTAAGGCATGATACCATCAGAAAATGAAAGTTTTGTCGTAGTCGGTAAATGAGGATCCATGACATCTCAGTGGAAATTATTTTTTCCATGGTTCCACCCGAGGATGTCCCTTTGTGGTGAGGGGTGGATCCTGCTGTACCAATTAATTTTTTGAAAATAGGTGTTGACGTCGAAAAAAAGGAAGTCACCAAACGAGAGAGTCATTGGCGGCGGGGATCAAGATCCTCGATGTGATAGGTTTAACATAGGCATGATGGTGATGGGGTGACCGAAAATTGATGATGGGATTAAGGGCTCAAGGTTGGAGTATGAAAAGAACTTCGGTGATAGCCATAACGATTTCGATGGGGAATTATCTAGAGGTGGTAGGACGTCCATGGTGGGTATAAAGTTATTATGAATGTCAAAGGGTGTGGCTTATACGGCACAAGTGTGATACTCCGAATTCCTCAAAGGTGAACAGTGGACTGCATGGGAGAAAAATGGATGGATGAGGAGGGGACATGGTTCACTATTTGTGGTCTTTGTACACTTACTAAAATAACGAAATAATGGAGTTTGGATTGTACAAACACACTGCATGGGTTCCCAAAATATGAAAGTGTCTGGCCACCGATGATGTGGAAGGTGTTTTACTAAGGGGGGGGCCCATTGGCTATTCCCATGTGAGGTCTGCTAGTGGATGGAAAATGTTGAGAGTGGGCTATGTCATGGGAGGTATGGTAGGCCAAATACAAGGAGTGGTGGTGCAATTTGATCTTCTTTAAAAACTGTGTCCGGGAAAGGGTTTTATTATGATATGTAAAACTTGAATCGATGAATGGTGGGTGAATGGGTACAAAGTGCTTCCCTGACTAAAGTTCTATGGCCATGGAGTCATGATTTCTTCCGGGAGCATGGTCTATTTTGGAGGATGCTGTGTAATTGAGGGGGAGGCTCTCACTAACCAATAAGTGATGTTTATCAGTGCAAGGTGGGGAGATGATAAACATGGTTGGGTGTTTGAACCTATGGTTAATTTCTCATGGACAAAATGATGTCATAATATATAGAGTTTTTCTAGGACTCTATCATGCCGAGGATAGAATGATACTTAACAGAGAACTTTCGATGGAGCGATGGATGTTTTTCTCTATAATATTTGCAAGAAAATACTCCCTAGTGAGCACTCTCTTCATTGAAATAGTATTGAAATACATGTGTTAAATGAAAAGTGAAGATGAGAGAGGGTATACCAGTTGCCACTGAAAAGCTATTTTTGCAGTGTGAATGTGAGTTACCTTCCTTTGGCATTATGAAGTGTTTATCGCTAGGTGGCTCGCAATTGGTCCTTCCGCATCTCTCAGCATGGTCTTTAAAAATTTCCGAAATGGGAAAAATATAAGCCAATATGTATGCCATTTTAGTTCATTTGTGACACTTGAGTATTTGAGGTTTGAGAGTGTTAGAAGATTTCATGAGTCGTTTTTTGCCATTATGGTCAAAATTTTAAGTACTGACCTAGGATTCTTGGATGTAAGCCCCATAATGTCCCACATTTTAATTTTTTCTGCCAGGGTGAGTATCGTCTGCATGTGATGGGCTTGTATGATTCCAAGGTTTATGCCTAGACCGCATAGGTGATCAAGGCACATACACGGCTTTTTTCACACAAAACCAAGGGTTTTGCAGAAAAAACAATCGAATCCTAAATTATCTGCACTCATTTTACATGCTTTGGGAAAGACAAATGCACATTTCTCGTTCATGTCCGAGGAGCAGCACGTAGAGAGCCACAACAATGAATTTCCGTTATGAAATTTTGTCAATTTTTAGTTCCTTTTGTGTCATTGATGTGTGCCTATTTGATGACAAAGGATATTGTGGAGGAAAGAGATTAATTCTGACTACACAAGTGTGTGATGATTCCTGCAGCCAATAGTTTGGCGTGATGGGATCTTCTTCAAATTCATGGATAATGACCTCTTACAATCACATGATAATATTATTCATTTACCCGATTTGATGCTGAATAGGCAACACAAGGTTATGAGGTTAAAAGTGACCTTACTATCCATCCCGAGATGGATATCTATTTTAGGATCGGGTTTCTACCTCGTGTGAGGTTCTTCCTTATCTACTTTCCCTAGGAGTGGGTTCTGGCTTGCCCTGGCGTAGGGGTGCACTATGATAGCTTCGTGAAAAACCTAGCTAACGGCCCGCTTTAGCCGCGACAGCGACCGTTGGGGTCGTCTTCCCCCCCCAATCCTGGTGTCGCCCATAGATTGGTGTTTTGGTAAATATTTGATGTCGTGCACTTTTTATTTTTTTCCCGCTGCTTATGAAGGGATGTGTTGGCTCAACTTTTCCAAGGTACTAGATGGATCAGCTATTTACATATGTTAGAATTATATGTAGCATCATGTATGAGCTAGTGGTGCTGCTGAGGCCTATGGTGGTCAGGCCTACTAGGGGACTCCGAGATCCTCGCATGAGGAGGTGGGCTCCCAAGGATGCTCCTCGTGAGATGGAGGTAGTGGGGCTTATTGCAATGCCACCAAAGAGGCTTGGTTTAAGTACTCAATATTTAGATGTCTTTTTTGTTCCCTTATGCAAGGATGGATTCTATGGAGACCCAAACATAGGTCTTCTCCACAGTACGCATAGGGGCCAACATGTACATGTGTTTCATTCTTCATTTACTTGAGTATTTATTTTTGTATGTGTATTATGATGACAATAACATATTGTTGTTACTTCAGAAATGCTAGTGAGGCCAAGAATCAGTGGCCTGGGCCATGACATCAACCGATCTCAAGCACCTCAAGGTGTTCCTCGCATAGGCATGCGATAGGACGAGCTTCGATACAACCTTAGGGGTGGCACCTAAAGGTGGAGGCTAGTCCTTTAGGGAGGGAATTAACTTTAGTTTTTTATCAGGTTTCGTGTCAGTGGTATTAGGCTCCGTGCTGCAGAAATCACCCGCGCGTGGCTGCTCTAGAGGTCATAGCCTGCCATAGGAGGATGCATGTAGTCGAGTGGACCACTCACCTGTGGATGCCTAAGCTTCTCAGGTATGACCTCAACGATCCATGGTTGAATACTTGATGGCCTAAGAGAGTGGTTGTCGATCGAATTTGTCGCCGAGTACATCTCGTTTGGATACGGCTCCAGTTGTTGGTGCGGTGAGGTTGTGTGTCCAAAGCTCCCACTGGGAGCAGATCGCTAGGATTATTTATTGTATATAGGGGTAGGCTTTTTTGCACCTTTATGAGGATGCTTTCTTTTGTAGACTTATATTTGTATCTTTGGGCTGACTTACTGGCCAAAAGATATCGATATTTTTTGTACTCGACACATATATTTTTGGTATATATGAGAGAGATATTTTTTTTGGTAAAATTTCTGCTATGTGTCCTCGTTTGATTTTTTTTTATGAATTCTCGTCCTATGATGATGGGATATCTATGTATGTATGATGGTTTATCCTCGAGATGTATCTCCAGCTTTGTAATAGTGTTAGCTTTGCGATCAACTATTTGGTTTTGATTTATTGGTACATGTTTGAATGTAACATGATTAAACTATCAACTTAATATTTTTTTCACGCAAATATTTCCTAAACAGATGTGAATCCCTGCATTCAAATTCTTGTTTTAACCGCAACACCACTAACCTGCCAATTGAGGTAGATATGGCATATGCCCCGATTGGAGGGCATCGCACATAAGTCTAATGACGACGTGATATTTTTCCGGGATTTTTGTCATCGAATGGATGCATACACCATTGGTGTAGAATGGTGATCGATTAGGGTGGTAGATGACCCAAGCAGTTTGCCGCTAAAAATTGAGACCATCGTGATTCTCCATCTAAGTGAATCCAACGTAATGGTTGGGTTGAGAATCCATCAGACACTAGGAGCGTATTTTGAGACAAATTTCTTTGGCCAAATATTTAAGAGTTTGTTCGTGTACTTACTCAGGGGTGGGTATTCTTTGGCCTCATGTATAATTCTTGAGGTAAGTGTCTGCTGGATGCGTTTGGTGAGGCATAATTGTCTAACTCGATCAAGATATCCTACCTTGGAGGAGACAATGTTTTATGATGTAGGTACTTTCCACAAAGTTTGGAATTTTTCTAGCCCTAGGGATTATTTTACGACATCATAGTTGAGGACTAAATCTCCTCAAGAATGAATGAGGGTTGATTTGGTTGGCCGAATGATGCTTTTACTCCATTTCTTATGTAAATTTCATTGTGTTGCAATGCATGGCTGTTGGCTGCTGATTATTAATACTCTAGTCATGACTAGACGTTGTTCTAAGGGGATGAGTACCATCGAGGAGTTCAATGGTGGCATGTAAATTCTCGATCTCAAATTCTATGGAATCATAGCTCGAATTCGTATACCAAGTGGAATGGTGTGAAACTAGTGGATGTTTTCTACTAAAAGGGTAAGCAGATATTCTCAGCTGTGGTAGAGAAAGAATGTAGTGCCATTTGTTTTTGTGGTTATTCACCATACACCGTAACATATTTTGAATACTTTATTCATAGATTTTAATTTGCCACATTGGATTTGAGGTAGTATGGTGATGCGACCATGATTGAATCAGATGGTAGATATCTCTTGTAAAAAAAATTTCAAGGTTTCATGGTCTAGGGGAGAGACTAATTCCTTGGTAACAAAGGGAACCTGGAAAATGACATGTTTAAAAATGGGAAATCATGTATAGCTTTTATGATTTGTTGTATGTGGCATAGTCTTTGTTTCACTTGGTGAAATAATCGATAACCACAATGATGTATTCGTGATTTCCGACTTCCATCCAGGGTTGTGTGATGAAGCCAATCCCTAGGACCACCGACTTAAAAAAAGTGAAGAGGAGCAGGGAGGGGGCTCTTGCTCAGGAGTGGCTAAATGACACGCCACACTCTCTTGATAGTTGTAATAATAGCTTGCGAAATAAAGTGCCTGTAAAATATCCCGCATCAGAGGAATTTTTGGCAGAACCATCTCGGTGCTAGTTGCCACCGCAAGCTCAAGTGGTGGTAGTCATTAGCAGTATTTTTCAGCAGCAGTCTTTCCAACATTCTCATCTCTTTTTACCATTTTACTGCCTTCTGTATTTACTTTTACTGTTTACCTTTGACTGCTCTGTAACTTCATTTTAACTTTCACTGACTTTTACCTGATACACTTTAACCACTGATACTCTTTAACTGTTCTTTACTGTGTCCTTTTACCTTCAATGTGTTGTTTAGGTTTTTACTGTCTGTTTCAACAGTAAATTGTTTAATATCCTATTTCCTTTGCTTGTCTTTCAACTGTATGTTTTATCTTCCATCTCTGTTTGAATAGATTTGACAACACTCTTGGAGTGAACAAGTCTTATGACTAGTATTAAGACTATTTATCCAAGGATGCAGTCTTCTGATCACCTGTAAAACAAAACAAACTGTTAAGAAAGCATTGGTTTGCATGGGAGGTTGAAAAGGTTTCATTTGATTTTGAGAGGTCTATGGAGTGAATCTAGAATTATTTTTGGAAGGTAAACCGTGCTCGAATTGGTTAACAGAGGTTTCAGGTGGCGCAGCTGGGTTACAAAGGGTTTTACTGTGCAATCAAGTGAGAGCAACACTAGGGTGTTTGAACAGTGATTTGAATAGGTACTGGTTATGGCGGATGAGCTTCTGGGAAGCTTGACTGCAATTTTCTTTGATGATACAAAGGTTGACGGACTTCAGCAGTGAATATTCAAATTTCTGTGCATGGAGGTGTAGTCGTTCCCTGCGAATGAAATAATGAAAACGACGCGAACTTTTGTTTTATTGGAAAAGTCAAACGGGGTGGCGAGGTTTTTAAAAAATGACGTCAGCATGTACGGGAGGCACGTCACCGGGGCCGGGCGGCAAGCGGTAAATTCCGCACCTCTTTCGGGAGTTGGCGGTATTTGGTGAAATGGGAGTGATTCCATAGATTACTTGACGCGTGGCCCTGACACTATTCGAAAACCACCATGATCCCGCGAGTTAACATTCGGACGATGAATGGGTAGCGGAATGGATATGCGTCGTGGATTTTCAATGGGACGATCCAACGGACGACGGGACGGGGAGATGGCGGGGGAATTAACGGGCGGGCCCAAAGTAATCAATGTTAATTAACTATTCTGGGCGGCGTCTGATTGGCTGGGAATGTTGGTTATTAATTAATCCAAATGATCAATTAATCCCTTGGTATACGGGTGAATGATCGGGGATTTGGTTTTTAAACCAGAGTTTAGTGGAACTCGGGAATTTTAACTCCAGTTAGGACCTCGGGCGAAAGAAAATGCCAAGGGGACGAGTTATTTGTTTTTTCGTTTAAAACATATAAAACTATATGTTTAAAATCCTTTTTCGATATTTCTTATTATATGGTAATAAATAAATGTAATTTATTAACCATAGGGGTAGGGAATAGTTTATCTGGATATATTTTAGCCAAAGGGTTTTTATTGTGGGATTTTTATTTAATAAAGGGGATTAAATAAACTTTGGCCAAAACTTATAATAAGAGGGGTTTTTGGGATATTTATGTAAAAGAAGTTATATACTATAGGATAAGGTATTTTCACTAGGGATTTAATAGATAAGTCAAAGTTAATATGACAAAGGACAAGGAAAACTCAAAATACTTTACACAACTAAGAAAGTGAAGATCTTTGAAGAAAATTATATCATCTCAATTTCAACACTTAAACATAGAATAGCAAGTGATTTTGAGGGTTTATTATGGAAATTTACATGATTTTCCTAAGTAAAATTGGATTTTACTTAGGAAAAGGTTAAAAGTGAATGATTATAATGATAAATAACTTTAAGTACTTAGGTCTTTTTGATTATTAGGCCGAGGGTCCGGTCCCTCCAAAAGTCAAGGAAATGCCTTGAGCCCCTTTAATCTTCAAATACCTTAGCACTTTGGGAAAATTAGTAAAACTCTTAGGGAGAAAGTGATGTGGGAAGTTAATGATTTTGACTTTGTTTTTTTGTGAATTTTCCAATGTATTTTCTGCTTCAGTACTTGTGATGAAAATAAAGGATTAAACCTATTTAGCACCATCATTCATCACATGAAACTTTGCAACACCATCT
The DNA here is from genome assembly GCA_034641835.2 of Pinus albicaulis. Lineage (NCBI taxonomy): Eukaryota > Viridiplantae > Streptophyta > Pinopsida > Pinales > Pinaceae > Pinus > Pinus albicaulis. Next base: position 239,613,641 of record CM076579.1, on the reverse strand, counting down.
ACCTACCCTATCTACTTTACACTACCATTTTCTCTTCTTTATTAGGGTGCATTTAGACTTGCAAACCCTTATCAATCTTCTTTTCTTTTACATGGTAAATCTATCTAATTCTACCCTTATTACATCCAAGGGCTCAGATTAAACTGTTGAGCACCTTTTATTAACTCTACCTATCTACTTATCTACCAAGATTAAACTGTTTGGTCAGATATTTATTCTCTATTCTACAACATGAAATTGAAACATGAATGAGTCAAGTTTAAACAATTTGACTCTTCATAAATTGTGGCAAAGTTTAACAAGCTGCACACAATTACTTATTTACAAAAAATGAAATAGTAGTGGCATTTGGATTTGCACACTTTCCTTGGTCTATTTTTTGCTTGGGGTTCATTTCTTTCATTTTCTTGACCAATTTATTTTCTTACCCTTTGATTTTTCTTTTAGGGTATACCCTCTTTACATTTTTTAAATTATTTGATTTTTTGGTTTTTCAAGAATATGGAACACCTTTGCTCAAGAAAAAGGTTTGAACATATTCCATAGTTCAATGAAGACAATCATGAAAAATGACACCTATTAATGGTATAGGAGTCTAACACTGGCTCCACTTGGGGATGGCTTTTCCTTGTGAAAAGTCAAGAACAGCAGGTCAGTTGCCTCAAAATGTCTTCAAACTAAACCATGTAATCTCCTTCTTCTGGTAGCTTTATTGTATATATGATAGTAAAACTTCTGAAGCTTAGGGCCTTCACTTCGGGCTTCAATTTCAGCAAGTCACCATCCAATCAAAACTTAAAACTTTGTTGCCCAGTTAGGAATTTTCTGCCTTGTTCCAATCCCAAACATGAATTTGTTGTGGTTGAAAATCTTGAATTGAATATAGTCCTTTTCCTGCAACCTGAAATCTGATCTAAAACTAAAACAACACACAAAAATTTTCAAACCAACTTAATGAAAAACTAGCTGAAAATTGAAAAACTAAAAAAATGCTCAAAATTCTGAGCTTATTAGCACTCATCTACCTACTCAATCTACTGTTCAACTGCTAGTTAGGTAAAATGAAATAGCCAATGCAACCATTCAAGCATTATTTACTTTGATAGATTTTGTTGCATTTTCTTGTTGATTATCAAAATTGTACTTCTGCAACCTATTAGAAACTTTTCAACAAATGAGAGGATAAGGAAACACTTGATTTCCTTTGTTGACTCTAGAAACTGTACAAAAGGATCTTCCAAAATATATACACTGATGTTTAACTGATCTAAACAACTGTACATCTGTTCTGGATGGCCTCCATACCATGAATATGAAATGCTATTTTCATCTTTATCTCCCTGTAAACTTTCAGATAAGATTTGTGATGATATTCCTACTGATTGTAATGTTTGAGTGTTGAATTCTTTATCATCTTGATTCTAAAAATCATAGTTAGTTAATACAGGAATGCTTTGAATGCCTTCAATATTCAACATATCTGCTATTGGATCCTGAAAATCTTGGGAAAATTGCTGGAACCTATGACATATAAAATTCCATGGGACTTCATAAACTTCAACAAGTTTCCCATTCTTTTCTTTAAATATGTTATACCACATTTCCTTTAAAAGCTGAAATGGTTAAAAAAATAGTGGTATGGAACTTTCTTGTGTCATTTGATCATTTATTTCAATGGGAACTGATAACTGCAATTATGAAACTGAAAAATCTTGATCAATAGTTTCATTATCTTCTTTGTTGTCAATCACAATTCCTAAAGATTGCTAATTATTGATGACATGATAGTTTTCTCTAATGAACTGACATGAAGAAAAACAAAGAGGTAAAGAATCTTCACTTATTTCCACATTTTCTGCTCTTCCTTCCTCACTCTCATGGCTGATCTGTATTGGCTGATCACTGTCTTCAATCTGCTGAAACTGATTTTCTTCATCCTCCAAACTAGCTTCTGATATATCTGTAAAGTTAGCTTGACTTTGGAGAACATAACTATCATCATAATGATCATACTTAGGCAAATCATCAAAATAAGGAATGTCATCAAACATACACATTAGAACAACAGATTCCTCTTCCTCATATTGATTTGTAAATTCATTTTCTGATTTATGATAATTTGAATTAAGAGGAATTTGTTCATGGATATCAACCTCTTCTATTTCTTCATGGTGATTTTGAATAAAAAATTCTTCTTTCATCGTGATCTCCTGTGTTATTTCATCTAGTTTTCTTACCAAAAGGTTGAGTTTTACCTCTGCAATGTTTTTCCTTTCCTTTTCTTCTACTTTCAACTTTTCCTGTTTGATTTGGAGATTAACTTCCACATCAACTGCAATATTTTGCATCTGTACAAGTGTTTTTGGATCTCTTTCTCTTAACCGAAATTCTATTTCTGAATCAAAGGCACATGGATAATGCAAGAGAGTTGAATCATGAGGAGGTCTAATATTTTCTGGCAATGAATAATAAACTTGATTAAATCTGTCAGAAAATTGTTGTATTGTTTCATTTGGATGTCTTTTTAATTGATTATATTCTTCCATGATCACAAAATGATTAACTTTGATTATCCATCTATCAAGGAAAAGTTTGATAAACTGTTGGAAATTTGAGATGCTAGCATTAGGAAGATTTTTGAACCAACTCTTTATTCTATTTTGCAAAGAAAGAGAAAAAAGTCTGATTTTAACATCATCTTCATCAATCTCAAATAAATCCAAATAATTCTCAAAACCTTGAATATGTTTTTGGGCAGTGATACCATTCTCTCCATCAAATCTAGGAAGATACTTGTAGTATTTTTAGGAAAATCATGGAGTATAGGAGGTAAAATAAGGGGCTTATATCTATCTGGAACTTTATATGGCACAGGGATATGTACAGGGATTGTAAGATCAATATTGATTATTTGAGGCTTCTTAATTGGAAAATGATCATCATTAGATTCATAAGAAAGCCGCTCAAAGAGATTAGGAGAATTATTACTTACAATCTTCAAAGGAAAATAACTAAAAACTAATCTAAGATCTTCTATAAAATACAATATACATTGAAAAAATTTCTTAATGAGAAAAAACATAATGTCTTGGATTAAGATCCAAGTTGAAAGCCTGATCTTTCCATATTGTTCTTTGAGGTTCATTCCTCCAGTGGAGTCTTGATTGTGAAATTGATTTGGAGTCGCCAGGTGGATGATTTTAACCTTTGTGTGTCTGATCCCTGTCCACCATCATAGATCAGATCTAAACTTGTAAAACAATTCTGAAGAAAAATTTAGTTCTTCAGGAAACCAAATTTTGAATATTTTATGATTATTTTATTTATTTTTTATGAATTTTCAAAACAACTTCTATGATTTCTTTAAGAAATTTAAGATTTTTAATTAAAATTTTCTCAAAGATTTATTAAACTAGAGAATCTGATTGAATGTTTTGAATCCAAAGTTCAGTTTATAAGCTAAACCAGAGATAGACTGAAGCAGCATTTATTTACTATGCAGTTGCAGAGCAAAAGCATTTCAAAGGCTACCTGGATGATCTTCAGACTCTTTCTATAGCTTATAAATCAAACAATAGTATCGATAAAATGATTCAGATCCCAGTATGGTCGCCACTATGTTATCACTCAGGTTTTCCTAGAAGTTGTGTAAGAGGAAAGTATACCCGAGGTAACCACAAACCAACCTTCAGATGCAGAATCTAGCCAATCTGCATCCAGAGAGGGCTCCCTCTTTATGATTTATCTTTGTTCTTAGAAGGTTTTAGGATAGTTATAGATCCAAGAGTTTGTTTGGAAAAATGGTGGAATCCACAAACTAAGGGCAAGGTTGAGGGTTTTCAGTCCATTGGGCTATGGAGTCAAAGGATGGCTTTACTAGATTTCTATTCTACGTACAAGATGGCTTTACAGGGCAAGATAGCTAGACAGAGAACAATCCTTAAAATTTAAAGTGGATAAGATGATTTTGAAGGGATGAAATGCAACTAAGAATCTTTCACCATGTTCAAAAGAAATAAATGAGATGACTACAAACAAAGAGCAATGAAGAATTATTTATTATAGTAATCAACAATGTTTAAATTAGCAAAGCAAGAGCATTTAAGAATTCATGCTTATAACCAATTTAGAGGAAAACATTAAGAACAATCACATCTGAAATCAGAGTACAATTAAGTAAATTCTGATTCAATCCTTTATGTAAATTATTCAGAAATGGACAATAATGATATTATAAACTGATATAAAACTTAAGACAAAAGGTAGAAAGACTTATTGAACTGTAGTCCAACACATGAATCCTGCAAAAAGTCCTGAGCTTCAAATCGTCATCCAGTAAGCCACGAATAAATTTCTCCAAAATGATTTTATTCCGAAAATCTCAATGTTACAGCAGAGTAATAGAATCCACCCCAAATGCTTCCAAGGGTGGAGTATTTATACAAATTCTAAACTAAAATATCTTGAAACAAATATCAAAATTGGTTCACAAATCTCTCCAACTATTTTACATAAATAGAACTTAATTAAAGGACACTCAAACTAATGCATCTATTTGGCACTATTTTTTATGGATAAGTGATGACAAAGAGGATAATTCGAATTTGATCCAACTCTTAGTTGATGATGAGGCATCCAAGTCACTAACTGCTTCCTTTCTTTGTGCATTCTGCTCCAACAATTCTGCAAAATTGGGGTCCAATGATATCTTTTTATTTCTCAATCCGTAATAGATATGTAAAAAGTGAAAGAGGTTATTGTAGATAAATATGTTGGTGAGATAAACCTCTTTCAGTTTCCAAAAATTCCTCTCCAGCTGTGCATAATAGTCTCTGTAAAACATATGTGTAAAACAGAGTTTTATAGAGTCTGAAAAATGGCCTGTAAAGATGCGCATGTATCTCTCATTATAAAATCACTGTGAAAAAATTGAGATAGGTTTTTGTAAATGGATCTCTTAGGAAGAAAAAAATTCTTCAGTTTTGTATGAAGTATTTTGGATTGGCCACAATCCGCTCTGCAAAATGATGACTTAAACTGGAATTTTCTGCAAAAAGTGCTTTCCAACATTGTTTAATATTTCCAAAACCATAATGGCTGTTAGAAAAGTGAGAGAGGTTTTTGTATATGGCCCTATTAAGAACATAAAAATCCTTCACTTTTGTAAAATTCATCTTTGATTGATCACAATAGTTTCTGCAAAATTATGACTAAAATATGCAATTTTTGCAAAAATGTTTCTTCTTGTTATGTTTTTTCATCTTTTTACTTTCTTGCTCTTTTGACTGTTTTACTTTCACTTTAGAAAAACCTCACTATTGGTGAAAGTATTCTCATCTCTTTTCACCATTTTACTGCCTTCTGTATTTACTTTTACTGTTTACCTTTGACTGCTCTGTAACTTCATTTTAACTTTCACTGACTTTTACCTGATACACTTTAACCACTGATACTCTTTAACTGTTCTTTACTGTGTCCTTTTACCTTCAATGTGTTGTTTATGTTTTTACTGTCTGTTTCAACAGTAAATTGTTTAATATCCTGTTTCCTTTGCTTGTCTTTCAACTGTATGTTTTATCTTCCATCTCTGTTTGAATAGATTTGACAACACTCTTGGAGTGAACAAGTCTTATGACTAGTATTAAGACTATTTATCCAAGGATGCAGTCTTCTGATCACCTGTAAAACAAAACAAACTGTTAAGAAAGCATTGGTTTGCATGGGAGTGTTGAAAAGGCTCTATATTTGATTTTGAGAGTACTTGCGGAGTGAATTTGTGAATGATTTTTGGAAGGTAAAATCGTGGTTTCAATTGGTTAACGAGTAGTTTTGCTTACCAAGTTACAAAGGGTTTTATCAGGTAATCAAGTGAGAGCAACACTAGGCAGTTTTGAACAAGCATTTGAATAGGTACCGGTTTATACTGATGAAAGCCTGGGAATAAAGAATGCGAATTTTTCTTCGATGATACAAAGGTTGACGACTTCGCTAGGCTGAATATTCCGACTTCGCATGATAGTGTAGTCGTCTTCATGAATGAAATAATGAAAAACTACCAACTTTTGTTTTATCGCAAGTCAAACGTGGGTGGCATGGTTTTAATAAATGACGTCAAAGATGTATGGGAGGTGCACGCTAACACGTAATGGGCAGCCAGAATTGCGACCGCTGAGTTGGCTGCATTTGCAGTTTTGGAGCTGACGATAGATTACTTGACGCGTGGCCCTGACACTATTCGAAAACCACCGTGATCCCGCGAGTTAACATTCGGACGATGAATGGGCAGCGGAATGGATATGCGTCGTGGATTCTCGATGGGACGATCCAACGGACGACGGGACGGGGAGATGGCGGGGGAATTAACGCGCGAGCCCAAAGTAATCAATGTTAATTAACTATTCCGGGCGGCGTCTGATTGGCTGGGAATGTTGGTTATTAATTAATCCAAATGATCAATTAATCCCTTGGTATACTAGTGAATGATCTAGGATTTGGTTTTAACCACAAGTAGTGGAACTCTAGAATGTTGGGAGGTCTAGGACTCTACAAGACAATGCCAAGGGACGAAAGGCTGGTTTTTTCGCGAAAAACATATAAAAACTATATGTTTAAAATCCTTTTTCGATATTTCTTATTATATGGTAATAAATAAATTTAATTTATTAACTATAGGGGTAGGAATAGTTTAGATGGATATATTTCAGCTAAAGGGTTTTTATCACGATTTTTACTGACAAAGGGGATTAAATAAACTTGGCCAAACTCTTTCAACTTGGCCAAACTTATAATAAGAGGGGTTTGGGATATTTATATAAAAAGGAGTTATATACTATAGGATAAGGTCTTTTTACTAGGGATTTAATAAATAAATCAGAAGTTAATATGACAAAGGACAAGGTAAACTCAAAATACTTAACTATAACTAAGAAAGTGAAGATTTCTGAAGTAAATTGCATCATCTCAATTTCAACACTTAAACATAGAATAGCAAGTAATTTTGAGGGATTATTATGGAAATTTGCATGATTTTCCTAAGTAAAATAGAATTTTACTTAGGAAAAGATTAAAAGTGAATGATTATAATGATAAATAACTTTAAGTACTTAGGTCTTTTTGATCATTAGGCCGAGGGTCCGGTCCCTCCAAAAGTCAAGGAAATGCCTTGAGCCCCTTTAATCTTCAAATACCTTAGCACTTTGGGGAAATTAGTAAAAATCTTAGGGAGAAAGTGATGTGGGAAGTTAATGATTTTGACTTTTCTTTTTGTGAATTTTCCAATGTATTTTCTGCTTCAGTACTTGTGATGAAAGTAAAGGATTAAACACATTTAGCAGCATCATTCATCACATGAAACTTTGCAACACCATCTACCTACCCTATCTACTTTACACTACCATTTCATCTTCTTTATTAGGGTGCACTTAGACTGGCAAACCCTTATCAATTTTCTTTTCTTTTACATGGAAATTCTATCTAATTCTCAACTTATTACATCCAAGGGCTCAGATTAAACTGTTGAGCACATTTTATTAACTCTACCTATCTACTTATCTGCCAAGATTAAACTGTTTGGTCAGATATTTATTCTCTATTCTACAACATGAAATTGAAACATGAATGAGTCAAGTTTAAACAGTTTGACTCTTCATAAATTGTGGCAAAAGTTTGACAAGCTGCACACAATTGCTTTATTACAAAAATGAAATAGTAGTGGCATTTGAATTTGCACACTTTCCTTGGTCTATTTTTTGTTTGGGGTTCATTTCTTTCATTTTCTTGACCAATTTATTTTTCTTACCCTTTGATTTTTCTTTTAGGGTATACCCTCTTTACATTTTTTTAAATTTTTTGATTTTTTAGTTTTTCAAGAATACGGAACACCTTTGCTCAAGAAAAAGGTTTGAACATATTCCATAGTTCAATCAAGACAATCATGAAAAAATGACACCTATTAGTATAGGGTCTAACAATGCAAACAAAAATGTAACAACTCATAGAATATGTCAACTTAAGTAAGGAGGAATTTTTTTTGCTCTCAAGCTCTTGTAATAGTAGGAGCATTGTGGTTCTTAAAGGCTGACAAAGTCTTATATTAGATTTCTTGATAAAGATAGATATATTAGAAAAATGAATGAACATCTAAATTTATGTGACTTTCAAAACTTAAATACAACCCCATACCCAAGGTATTAGAGAATTTAAAAGCTATCATTTTTGGTTAGACGAGTTAAAAAATAAAGTGACCTCGTCTGTGAAGTGTAAGAGATTTGTGGATTACCCAAAATTCATAAAGAAAGAATCCCCCTGAACCCGTTGTTAATACCATAGGATCCCGTGCTTATAGACTAGAAAAATATGGCTAAGATCACTAAAACCTCTGGGTGGAAATACGGCTCTTTCATCAAGGACTCGAGCGATTTTGTCCAAACTCTGTTCTGATCAAAAGGTTAAAGAAAGCTGACACTTCAATTTAGTTTCGATGTAGTGTCTCTTTTCACGAAAATCCCCCTTTAGGTAGGGCATCCAAATCCTTCTAAAAATGTCTTTGATCTTGTTGATAGCTTCTTGGGATTTACCTTCGCTCTCCCCGTTCTTGGGTTTTAAGGAAAATTCTGTGAACAAATGTCAAGGTCCATTCTTAATAGGGTCTCACTTTCCCCTATTACTTAACTTATACATGGGCATTTTTGAGAAAAAGCCCTACTTCTTGTCCCCTTAAAGCTGTGCGGGCTGAAAAAGGTTTGTGGAGGGACATTCAACATGAAATGGGCCCACGATAAAAAGAAAATATTCGAAGAGATTTTTAATCACCTCAATTCATTCATAGAAATTAATTCACAATGAAGTTGAAGAAAATAGACACTAGGCACAGGTGTTAGTCCTAACAAAGAATGAGGATGAAACTCTTGGGCTTTAGGTGGCAACCCATATGAATAACTATCTCCTGCGCAGTCCTACCATCATCCGGCTCAAAAATTTTGGTCTTCTTAATACCTAGTTATTCGAGGCTTCGGAAGGTTACATTTTAAACTTTGAATGACGAAATGGTCTTGCTTTGAACATTTTAGAATTTGGAATTTATAAAAGATAGGGATATCAAAAAAACCTTGAAAGAGCTAAGGGTTGGAGTCCTGTGTTCGCCAGAAAATCAAGAAAATATGAGAAGAGTTATTCTTCCATACATTAAAGTTCTTGTTGATAAAATAGCCTAGCTCCAGGAAAAATAATGTTTACAACAATTTGTTGACCAAACACTATTAGGCAAAGATAAATCAATTGAGATGACATAAACAAGAAAAAATTAAAGGGTATAAGATACATTGTTCATGTGGAAAAAATTGTATGATGAGATTGAACCACTTCGAGAAAAGACTTGAAACTGGAGCGAAGTATCTAGTATGACGATCACGCACCTCGACGCCACGAAACACTCCTCTAAACCAAGCATCAGAATTCGTACGGAAAGATACACAACAGTCATTGCGAAAGAAAGAAGCACTGTAAAGAAAGAAAAAATAAGAGGCATGAAATTTAAAAGCATACGATAATACCAGCAAGATGGTAGGTTGAAATTAAGCATGGAAGACCTCTTCTTGACATGTCTGTCCTCCAAAAACACTGCCCTCCATGGGATATAGTTTTCCAATTTAACTAGGTATGGTCCTCCTCCTTTGGTTTCTAGTTTAATTTTAGTTTTAAATGAACAAAAAATTCTCGTTATCCCTAGTAATTAATTTTTTATTGTTGTATTTATAATAAAAGTTAATTAATTAATAATCATCATGGGATTTTATGCTTTTTTATTCCCTAAATATACATGTAACACTATATAAGTCTTTAGTTTTTAAATTAAGCATTGTCATAAATAAAAATAAACCTTTGTGTTTATTTTATAATAATTAGATACAAAAATTACAATGGTATATTGTCAAAATGAGTATATCCTTTTAATTGATTTGTGTATTTTATTTTTGGTTTACATTTGTGGTGGAACTGTCAATAAAAGTCATAATAAGTCACCTCTAGGTCACTGAACAACAGTATACTTTTATCTTGATTGATATTTGGTACTCTTGTAAAATTAGATCTTTGTGTTAAAATTTTAATTAATTAATTAATTTATATATATTTTTAAAAATATAATTGAATATATAACAGAATTAAAATTAGGGTTTTTAAATAAAGTTGGATATAAATTAAGGAATGTAGTAACTAGTATCATACCAGCTAATTATGTATTTATATTTTATTTAGTTCTTTGTTTAATTAACTAATAGTTTCGCTACCAGTAATTTTTAATTTTGGCTAAATATTTTTTTCTTGTTAATTCTTTTCCCGAAACTTTAAAAATATAAATTAGAAACTTTATTAGTTTGTTGAATCTTTTATCATGTGAGAATCTCCTTTCTAAATTTGATATTCTTTAAATGAACATATAACCAGATTATTAACCTTGATAAAATAATTTTTTATTAGTTGGGATTATAATATATATATATATATATATATATATATATATATATATATACAAAATAAATTATTAAATATGTAGAAATTATAGCTAATGGCTCTTTTCTCGAAAAGCATACTATATTAATAACGTAGTCTTTTCTCAATTTCTTCATTCAAAAATCCTGATGGTGGATCTGAAACAGTTCAGAAAACGTAAACACTCGTTTTCTAATATTGAATACTTGGAAAGTTTTAAAAAATAGTCACCACATGAGTTTAAAAGCAAAAAATATCTGAGTTGTAATGAACCCCATTACGCAATGATGAATATTGAGGTGTGGATGAACACTGCCTATTAATTATAACTATGAGTCTGTGGACAACTACGGATGTGTAAAATATTTTTAGTAAGAAACTAGATTTATAATTATAAATATAAAACTATAACTTAAATTTGTAATTTTACTTTGTATTTTTTTCTGTATGCTATGCTAGAAATATTAAACCAAGTTTGGAGTGAAAAATAAACATCACAAAAAATAATATCTCCTTCAAAAATGTCTCCCCATATTAAAATGACATTCACTTTCTTGTATACCAATACTATTGTTCTTCATATACAATTTTTGATAACCAGCAGAATTGTTGTTCTTGATATGGTTGAGCAGGTAAACTCTATTTTGTTGTTGGTGCTTCTTTCGCTACATCTGTATAGATAGTTATTACTTGAATGTATTTAAAATATCTTATTTGAGTTACATGCTCAATAGCGGTATTTTGGAAGGATTATTAATCATGATTTTCACCCCAATTTCTGCTTTAATGTCTATAACAAAAAATTTTATGTGTATGTGAATAGTTATTTAGTTTACATATGTGTTTTTACCCCCAATTTTTATTTAAAATCTATATTGTAATTTCTTTAGTTGTGTATGTTATCATCAATATCTTTGAAACCTCATGACACTTCTTGGAAGCAAAATTTCTTCATTCCTTCATGATGGTTTCCTTCTCTATAACATCTTATTTCTTCTAGGCTACTCTTTCCTGTCTTTAACCTTTTCTTGTTATAACGTCCATATTGTCTTAAACCATCCCATTCACATCTTAACGACGATTATACGAATAGCTCGTTTACTCTCCAATTTTGAAACATACACCATGAGGAATCACATTATAAAATCAAATGTTCCTACGGATTTTAAAGGTTCATAAACAAGCGGAAAACAAGAAAGTCAATATTGTGGTATAATAACCTTTGAATCGTTGTGACAAACAAAAACATGACATTATCTCACAGTATATCTAATGCCATAAGGATCTAAAGATTATTATAACAATTTTGAATCACCCGCAATGTGATGCGAAAACCAAAAAAACTAAGTTGTAGCCACAAACTAATCACAACAACTCGAAATATGTCCGAAAATTGCAACAAAACATACATAGTGAACATCACGGAACTGTTGTCTATGAAACACCACCTAAAAATTATATATATTAGGTCATGGAACAACGTAGAATGTGTAAAATATTTTAATAAACTATGATTGTATTATAAAAATACAAAACTATAACAAATTGTGAATTTACTTTGTATCTTTTTCTTATGTATATAGAGAAAAAATTAAGCAAGTTTGAAATTGAAAAAATAAACTTGATTGTTGAGCAAAATTGTATTGCCAACCAACAAGGGTCTCCTAATGAAAAGATCCCAGATAGACCTCACCATTTGGGATATGAGCGATGGTGGGCAGTTGCGCGCCGCAGTTGTTTCACTCTTGGTTTGGGGATGAAAGATAATGATGGGCAGAAGGCGAAGATGAAATGACCAATGGGTAGAAAAAAATAGCCCAAAGATTATGAAACTATGAACAAAGATACCAAACAATCTAAGCGGCAAAATAAGGGATAACAACCATGTTGGATCGTTAGTAAAAACTTCGATCTAAGCATATGTGAAAAAAACACGCTAAAGTTAAACTGTAAATGGTTAGAAAACCAAACCCATGGCTAGCAAGGACAAATAAACGCTAATCCCAAAACAGACAGATATAAGAACCATTAATAAATAGTTAAGTGGTAGCATGTGCATGAAAGCAAATATTCAACACAATGAAATATAAACGACTAGTACTATCACCACAATCAAGCACGTGAATCGGTGTGATGAGAATATGCTTAATGCGTTATGACGTCAAATACATGTTTACACAACTCTTGAGCCAATAGTGGGTTGTGGACGCTGCTTATCTTTGTTCGCAATACAAAACCCCTGTACTCACGCTGTCTCTGTTCTCTAATTGATACCAAGAAGGTAGGGTGCTTTGGCTCTCTGCAACAATTCCTCCCTACGTACGAACTTTCATTGTCGGGGCTAAAGGTCACTGCGTACTTGCTATCCCAGGGTTATACATATAGTACAGTACGACTCTTGAGTTTAACACCCCTTGACTCTTGATGTTACGGTTGTTGAGGTTTGGTTTACGATTAGGGCCACATTTAGGCACAAGCCTTGGGTGGCGCTGCGACCTTGGTCAATCTGTGCCACCTGTGACCTTGAACAAATCTGCCAAACTGTAACCTTGAACAAATGCGACCTACGACCTTGGGCAATCTGAACGGAGACCTTGGACAATCGTGACCTACGACAAGCAAATTGCGACCTGAAACCTTGAACAAATACAAATCTAAGCATGGGAAATTTGGGCACAGTGACCTTGGGCAAGTGAGACCTACGACCAGGCAAATTGTGGCTATGACATCGACGGGTTACGACCTTCTCTAGGTTTCGCAACGAGATTTATTTCATACATCTATCTCATAGGGCATTAAAGTACCTTTACGGTTCACCCGAGCTTTGAAGGATCACCCATACCGCCGGAGAAATACCTAGCGGCTCCCGCCCGGCCGCCTCTGCAAACAACGTAACACATGGGTCACATGTCTTCCAAAATATTAATTAAAGCACATTTAGTGCATTGAAGGAATGATTTGGTAATAAACTTGAACCATGGGTGAGTCGGTGTTCTCGATTGTGAACATTAATTTGTAATCTGTTGGTTTATAAACGTTCTTACTCTTATCCTGGAAGCTCTACTGTGACTAATAAGAAAAAATTCCAGCCTGAATCACAAATTTCTCTTTTCCTCCATTGTTTCTTACTAGGATCCCCCATGTCTCTCGATATATGACACCAAGTGTGTCTTTACGATAAATATTAGTTGATTAGAATCCAATGCGGGCTTCACGATGAATCTTTTTGTGTCATCCTTAAAACAAAATCCCATGGCCTTGTACCATCTCGGTTCTGTCACAAAAGACCTTCTACTGTTGCCATTTCATGGAACGTAATAGGTTTCGGACTTCGACTTTTGATTTGGTAGAAGATTAGAAATATCTCAGCTGCGAGCATTATCTTGAAAAGTATACCCAGGACCTGTTGAAGGTTATGTGCCACATGGAAACTACAGGCAGACTTTCTGGTGATTTACCCCATGGTACCCAGCAGCAGGTACGCTTGAAGCAATGTTGACATAGAAAAGGTTCACTTGCATGGAAAGCTGCGGAACAACACCATTACCACAGTATTTATTAAAGCGTAAAAAGGTGAGTGTTTCCATTAGCGAACCTACGGGCGCCTTTAGTTTTAATGTGCAATACGACTTGTTGGCCTGATGAAGCTATCTCTTTGACTACGAGACTCATAGGCTTTCAGCAATTTCAAGGTTCTATTCGTGATTCGTGAAATCAACGCCATGGTTAATACGAGTTTTAGCAACAATGTTCACATTTCGCAATCCTAAAGACAAAGAAAGCCATCATCGACGGATACAAGGCTTCCCATTTGGTGGCTACACATGAAACTTTGTGTTCATACGCGCAGCTCAACAATAAAGGTCCGGTCGAAAGAATCCCAACTTATGCAGCTAATTGTACTGACTCTCCATTGTTATTGTAGCCTGGATAGCAAGACATGCTATATGCAAGTCAAGTAACTTTCGGGGTTCTAGAAAGCCACGAAACTGGGACTGTGATTTGCATCAACATTGTACATGACAACGAGCACAATCAACAAGATAAGAAAAATCTACATTTGAAACAGCTAGTAAATCCACTATAGCTTCTTGTTGTCAAACCTGTAACCTTACCAGTTAGCTTTGAGATCAGTTCTTCGGGATTTTGTTAACACCAGCCACGTTACTGAGCTGAGATCTTATGGGACGTAACTCGTGAGCCCGTGTTGTAAAGAAGATGCGATGTAGTAGTCCTCTTGTACGGATAAATAGACTAGCGCACCTGCTACCTCGAAAAGAGACATTGGTGAAAGGCGAAAATACTCACTATAAGCTCATTAGGCGAAGGTCAAAGAGCCTTAAATCTGCCCAAAAAGCTGAACGTCACCAAAGGTCGCGTCGCCGAAAATATGGGTGTGTGGCGGCATTCAAATCGTCTGTGTGATTTATAGTGACGGACACCGTGACCGTCACCATTGCATGCAAACAATAGTGACGGGTTAATAACCTGCGTCATCAAAAATTGAACGTCACAAAGGTGGTGTCGCCGTGGGTGTTGTGGTGACATTTCAGGTCGAAATCACCAATAATGATTTATAGTGGCGGATATTCGACGTCACCATTTCATAGAAAATAGTGACGGACGTGCTCTCCGTCACCAAAAAATGAACGTCACCAAAATTAGCATACTTGTGTGTTATGACGATAGTCAAGGTCCGTCACGAATGACAGGTATAATGACGGATAGTGACATCACCATTTCATATGTGAACGATTTTGTGATGGACCTTTACGTAGTGCTATTGGTGCATATGTATAGCGACGTTCATTGGTATACGTAAACGCATTAGTGACAGCGGTTAAGTACGAATAATGACTATAATGACAAACAATAATATCACCATTACGATAAACAACAACGATTTATGGTAGCCGGACCTTTAATAGTCGTCACTATTGATGCGTATATATGGTGAGCGTTAGTGGCCGTCACCATTTCTATTTTTAGTGAGGGTCGAAAAAATGTCACCCTTAGCGCCATTGGTGATGGTCAAAAACATCTGTCACCAAAAGCGGTCTTCGTCATTATATATGAATATCGAGCCGATGGAATCGGAACACAACCTCCACAGCATAAGCGAATTGCTCTTCCATTGAGCTAGCACCCTTTAAAAAGTTAGACTTTAAACTAGCAATTGCCCCTAAAGGTGCAAAGATACACCAAAAGAATAAGAACGAGAGCGAAAAAATTCGGTGTCTTGCACCTATTTTTGTTCTATGACACTCTTACGTGTGATCTTGATCTATAACGTATTTGTCTTGGTGGTTTCTAATTTAACGATAAATATTTATATTAGATCAAATAAATATGAATAACTAAGAACGCCACAGGCTAATTTTAATCCTTACTTAAAATCTCTTAATATTTCAAGTCTGTGGAACAACTAGTTCAAAGTTCAAGCTTGGAAATGGTTTTAAATGGAAAGCCTAAAACCAACTAGAAAGTAGTTTACAAGTTAACATTTGGATATAAATTATGTTCAATTTATGACCAAATTTAATACCATAACCTTGAAACTAGTTTCTTGGCTAAAAAGAATTTCTTAAGTCATGACAAAAAAGAAACATAGTCATAATGACAAAATTCTCTTATTTTCTAACAGGGTGCATGTGGCAATAGAGGTTGTAAGCCTCAAACCATAAACAATTTCACTAAAACATGGAAATGACAAAGTCTTGTTAAGCAACAAAGGTTTAGTTGGACATATGGAAAACATCGAGGACTAAATAATTAATTAAACTAAGTAAGCACAGCAAAAATGAAATTTACCATCATATACACTTCAACATCGTATGAATTTGCATCAATGTATTGAATTAATATGACTTCAAGTTTTGAATTTTCCTTGTAGATAGCATTTATCATTAAAAAAATCTGATCAAACGCCCAGAAGTAATCTCACATAGATCATGATTTATGTTGCAATATGCATCTCGAGGATGCAGTAGATCTAGGATGTTAAATATTCTTATAACTAGCATTTTTAAAGTGCAAGGAAA
Source organism: Pinus albicaulis (assembly GCA_034641835.2). NCBI lineage: Eukaryota > Viridiplantae > Streptophyta > Pinopsida > Pinales > Pinaceae > Pinus > Pinus albicaulis. The sequence goes on along the minus strand of CM076579.1, from coordinate 239,597,112 downwards.
CGTCGAACATGGATAAAGTGGGGAAGTTGTGTAAAGAAATAATCAATGAAAATATACTAAAATGAAAATACAACCCATGTGAGCTAATTTAAATTCAATTTGTTGTAGTTTTCAAGTGAAAGAAAGTTTATGCTTCATTCCGTGATAAGGACTCTGGTATTATAGAAAGAACTTGGAAGGAAATTGAGTTTGAGGTTTGATGATGTTGATGAAGCACATATTTTACTTGATGATAGCCTTTGAAGTGATTATTGGGGTTCGACTTCTATAGGCGAGGATAATACTTTTGAGCTTGGAAAACGACTTTGCACAATGTATTTCAGTTCAAATAAATTTAAATACATATAAATCAAGCAATTTGAGACCTTTAAATGTGTGGTAAAACAACAACTCCAAGATACTGACACCAAATGCTTCTAAACTCTACCCAAAAAAGAGAAATTAATTTGATCATGAAGAAACATTTGGACAGGACATTGGTGAGTTGATAAGCAGCTCAAACAATTGGGGTTACTATGTGGTGCATTTTCAAAGGACTCAAAGTCCATTACCTTCTGGTGCTTTATGCTTTGATCAGGTTTGAAAATACAAGTAAGAAAGAATGAAGCAAATACGAACGATCAGGGTGAATTTGAGAAAAAACCGCAGATACGCAATTTTGTTGAAGGATACCAGGCAATGTAGTTTATTGTTTCTTGTAAGTTCTTCTCGATGTTGGATTTAAGCGGCACTGCACAAAATAAGAATATTCTTATGATTAGTATGCTGTTGCATTGAATAATTTAAAACAATATATCATATTGCTTTAAAATACGATTCAACGAGTAAATACGGAAAACAAGAATAGTGGAAATGATGATTTTGGATTTGTTGGAAAGGAGCATATAAGGGCGAGGATGAAGTGCTTTTGAAATTTGGGTGGGCGGAAGGAAAAGCGGAAAGGATGGGCCAGCAAGTTTTGGAGTCTGGGATAGAAGAAAGGAAAAGAGCAAACTTCAGTTCAAAGCACGGAAGTAATGACACGGAAGAGAAAGTTTTGATTTTCTTGTTCAATCTCGGTAAGAAGTAAGCAATGCCTTTGGTAAATCCCAACATTCAATTGTCGGATTCTCTGTAGGATGTAGGTGATGGCATTAGCCAAGAGAAACGGTACAGACGGAGTTTCACGCAAAATATCCTTTCTTCATGAATACAGCAGCTGATTATAGATGTATTCAAATAAAGGATGAAAACGGTGTGCAAAAGCTTTAAATATTTGATATGCAAAGACAAGAATATTCAAAATAGTACCTGATATGAGAGGAGACCTTTAAATCAAGCAATTTGGGACAACACAATGTATGGTCAGAAGCTTATTTAACTCGAATACGTACACCATTAACTAAACTCTATTTGAAAAGAGAAATTAATTTGATCCTTGAGAAAACTTGTTTGGACCGGACATTGGTGAGTTGATAAGCAGCTCGAGCAATTGGCGGTTATTGTATGGTGTGTTTTCGAAGGGCTCAAAGAGTCATTACCTTCTAGATAGCTATATATTTTGGGAATGGGTTTGAAAATACCCAGAGTGAAAGAATCAACTTGACATCACAAAAACGATCGGGCGTTAGAAAAAAAACACAAAAGATACGCAATTTGTTAGATACTTCTCTCTGGTAATGTAGTTTATTGTTCTAACATCAGTTAAATCCTCGGTCATGGATTCGAGCTTTTCAAAATAAAAATATTCTTATGATTGGTCTATATTGAAGTGAATAATTTAAAATATACTCATAACCCTGCTTTAAAATACGGATTCATGGAAAGTAAATACGAAAAACAAGAATAGTGAAATGATTTTGGTTAAACACAGAGAGCATATAGGCGAGGATAAGTGTGAAATTCGATTGAGCGAAGGAAGCAAGAAGGATAGGCTACGACAAGTTTTGAAGTCTCGGGATGAAGAAGAAGAAAAAGGCAAACTTCAAGTTCAAAGCACGGAAGTAATGACACGGAAGAAGGGTTGCTGATTCTCTTGTTCAATCTCGGTAGAAGTAAGCAATACCTTTGGGTCAGTACGACATTCGGTGTCGGATTCATAGGATGTAGGTGATGGCATTAGCCAAGAAGGAAAGCGATTGGACGGTTTTCACATGAATATATCCTTTCTTCATGAATACAGCGAATTATCGGAATTATGTTCAAATAAAAGAGATGGAAACGATTAATACGAAGCTTTATAATGTTTGATATGCAAAGAAATAAGAATATTCAAAATAGTACATCATATGAGGAGAGACCTTTAAATCAAGCAATTTGGTTATTAAATGATTACCAAATACATATAAATCAAGCAATTTGAGACCTTTAAATGTATGGTGAAAAGAAGAAAAGCGACAGCTCCGGAGATACATGCAAATACTTCTAAACTCTCAATTTAGGCCACTCGTGTAACACAAATGAAAATCTGCATTAATTCTAGTTAATAAGCCTGGCTGAAAATAATTAGTTGTTGAAAGATTAAGATCTGTTTATAAAAATGTCATGGAAGGGTTTGAAGTAGAGAGATATGAAATGGTAAAGACGATATTGAGTGTGTTTGGAAAAAAAAAAAACTCTAAGTATGCCCGGGTAAGTGTTACCAAAATTGTCTTGTCAACAACCTTGGATACGAGAGAAAGAGAGTCTTCTGTTACCATGGATAGTGAAAATATGGCACACATACATGTAACATAAACTAGCTGTATATGGAGAAAAGTGAGATAATTTTAAGGCGATTGTAACAACTCGATTTATGGCCCTGCGAGTTCCAAGAACCGGAAGGATATTTCAGAAACACATTGTTTCCCTCGAACCAACTTCGGTGGAGAGTACTATGTTATACCAATAAAAAGGAACATTCTTTGAAGCCAAGTAAAGCTAATTGTGCACCAAAAAAGCGTTATACGCAATACAAGCACGTGAATTAAAAAGGAAAATTGGCCATTCTTCTCACACGAATGAAAAACATCACTTGAAAAAAACATTTGTACATTTGAAGTTTTAATACTGTATAATAACATGTACTTCTAATTACCAGTTGTGAGAGTGGCAACACGGACTCTTTCTTGTGTTTGCCTAGCTTACCACTGACACAAGTTGAAGAAACATGTGAACAAACCACTCCTGTCATAATAGTGGATCACAAATTAGGAAATCACTTACTTCGCTGATATTTTTATACGAAAATATGGGTCTGAATATTTCATTATTGACGGTTCTAAGAAGTTTGACAAATAAATAATTTTAATTTGAGTGAAAGTGATGCCATGAAAAAAATGAGAGGCTAAAAAAGTTTCTACTTCAATGGAACCTTGCCTTTCCACGAGGTGGCTATTACGGTCTTAATTATTTGAGTGATGATATCTAACACCCCCAGCATGGTAAAACTACTGTTGGAGACATGAATTTTAGCTCTACAGTGTCTTTAGTTTCGTAATCTTGTCATTGCTAATTTGAGTGAATGTGATGGGTCGCTCGAGAGACTAAAATCGGTGTTACACGAGACTCGTTCCCCCCCCTCCCCCGCGATTCGGGGTCTTGGCGATTTCTGGGGGACTTTTCCTGACGCTCCCAATTTTCGAAAATTTGGAGAGAGACGTACGAAGAGGACGTTCCCCATGCGGAGGGGGTCGAGGGGGGGGGCGGGGGGACATGAGGGGGCGTGAAGGGGCGGGGGACGGCCTGGGAGCAATGAGTATTCTCATTTAATTCTCTATCGAATATTTTAATCGATTCTGATGCTAATATCACATTTTACATTGTACTTTAATACGCAGGCGATGAATTGAATATTTAGGGAACTACTAAAGTATTTTTGGGCTAAACTTACCACTGGGCCTTCATTGCGATGGGGTTGAACGGAAACGATGTTTTTTATTGGTTTCTTTCTCCAGCTCCAGGTTGCTTGCTTCTCAATAACCTCTTCAATTGTGACCTATGATTTTCACTAAAGGCATAATTGGAGGAGAATTTATTATATCTCACTCTTAAGATAATTTTAGGTAGGAAAGAAATAGTAAGCAGAAACCAAACCTTATAGTGGAATGTCATACTTATGGTTGAACATGCTAAAGCAACTGTACGAATGTTGAAAATTACACAGGCAATCAATGCTCCAATTCCAGGTCAATAAAAATTTACAACTTGACAAATAATCCATGAGAATCTAGGATAGCACGTCCAAGTGTTTCAATGGGCACAATACTGACGAGTTAAGATAGAAATATTTAGAGGAAAGAAATATTCAATATTTCTTTCCTTGGATTATGATTATAGGACACTCTCGATGTGATAACATACTTTCTCCCATCTAGGAGCTGAAATCCATTCACCACTCTGCAGTGTTTTGACATAGGACACACAGTGCAGGCTTTAATATGTTTAAATCCTGACTAGGGTATGTTCTCTTGTTAAATATGAATAAAGAGCAAATTTTTCAGTTTATGTTTAGGGTTCTGAATTGAAAAGCTCAATATTAGTATAAAGTATGTTCTTTGGAGTAAATAACTATACACCACTCTGTTTCGTAATTTGAGCATTATCGGTTGAACATTACGGAAATCAAAACAAGTGTATCATAATTTTGGAAAAAATATTAAACAGAATTAAGATGACAGTAAATTAGACACCTGAAGATAAGGAAAATAGCATCATCCTAATCTAGGGAATACGAAATAGGAAAAATAATTCACAATTTTGGAAGAACAAACCTCTAAATGTGCTTTCCTCTTTTCTTCTTAAAATGTTTTTGCTTCCTATTCCGGAAGAGTAGGTTTTGGAGTACCATTTTGCTAACTCTTAGTCTGTCGATAAAAACATGCCAAGGTAATTCTTGTCAATTAAAGTTAAACATGTTGGTGATAAGATTGGGGACCATATTATAATATTCAATAAATTACTTCACTTATTCTAATCACTTTATAAATATTAGCACCGAGTAGCAGAGTCCACAAACTTAAAACACCATTACTGACCAAGCATTGTTTAAATAAATCGGCATATCGCTAACGGAGATGATGAACATTTAAGTTAAACAAACATAAACCTTCAAAAGTTCAAGTCTAGAACCTAAATCATGTAAAAAGATTTTCCACCAATCCGAAGGTGGCATTCAGTGCGACGTTAATTAGTGCCCGAACAAAAAGGCTAATCATATATACTATACGATTATCGCACACTCATGCCTTGGGGACCAACCATTTCGCTAGCTACGGACTCGATGTGCGTCTTAAAGAATGATGCAACAACGTCATCACACGCAAGGTGTTTATCTCATTGAAAGAATCAATGTCGCCAGGGTTGTCATAGTATCCAAAAACGTTCTGAGAGCCTCCTTTGGTTCATGGATAAATCCTCACGACAAAAACATAGATTTTATTAGATTCTCCAATGATAATAGCGAGCCAGGTACACATTGTGATCGGGATTTAATTATAGAGGTCATGTCATATATAATTGGTTTTGTTCAACACTACCAATAGTTGCATCACCCATTTGAATAGGTTGTTCTTTCATGATTGTGATTTGTAACCTTTCTTGTTCGTTGAGAATCCCATGTATCATGGTTAGGGTAGTGTGGCATACAGTCAAGATCAGCTAAAGTAACCAATACTACAGAGGAAGATAAATGATTAGGATTCATGTTAAGGACCTCTCAAAGAGAATATCAACTCCAACACTTTATATGACGATAATTTACTAGACTACGATAACCATTTAACACAGAAAGATAAGCAGTCCGAGATACATGGGACCTCTCAAAAGATATCAACTCGACACTTAGTATTCACAGTAATCATTGAAGTGGAAGTTAGTTCATAATCATTTTATGGTACCTTCATAACCAATACCAAGTTAATTTTGTTTTAGGATATATAATACATTTATATTTACAAGGCCCAAAATGAGTCAACATTAGATCGAATACGAAACAATTCACATTTAACGGAGAAGGAAAAATAACAAAATCAAGCGCCAACAAAGAGGTGAGAGCTCATAAATAGCCTCAAAAAGTTGTTTGTCTAAAAGTTATGTAAAAGTCAAGCGCTTATTAAAACTAAAGGCGGTAGCTCATATGTAGTATCAAAACATTGTTATTTTATTAAATACCCTTCTTAACGTTCCAAAGTTTTCTCTGATTTCAATAGTTCCAAAAATGTAATTTAGCGCAAATTTGAAAAGAAACATGTCTTCACGGCTCTTGGCCCTCAGTACAACCATGAAGTTGAATTTCAAAAGATTGAATGAATGAAAATAAAGCTTGTATTTAATAACAGGCATTATGGCTTACCTTGTTGTTTTAAATTTATAACATGCGTAAATAATTGATTTTGCTTCGAATTTGTATGCTGACCAACGCGCTGATGGTTATCATGAAATTATGAGTCAAGTGAATCTATTGGTGACGATGTCATAATAACCATATAACCTATGATGGAGGTTTAACAAGACCATTTTCAAATTTCAACAATGCTATCATGCCAATCGGGTGATTTTGTAGCATTTTCTTATTTAGCTATACTGCACCAACATAACTATTCAAAAAAGGGTTACCACAGCTCTGAATCAAGAGAAGCTACTTAAACTGGACCATTAAATTCCATGTAAACATAATCTCTGAATGAGGTTCAACATGACCATTTTCCAATTTCAACCATGCTATCATGTCAATCAGGTGCTTTTATAGCATTTCTTGTACTGCAGAAACATAATGATTCAAAATAGAAATCATCAAAAGGCTTTTTATAACACAGTAAAGCTCAAGGAAAAAAATGCTACCATATATTTCTAGATTTTCAATCAAACATGGTAATATAAAATTCGGGCTTCAAAAAATACTTTGGGTCTTAAAGCTTCATACTATGTATACCTAATGCCATACATTGGTGTATTCCGCTGGAATCTGAGGAACTCCAATATTGGAAATGCTAACTTACACTGCTTCATTTAACACCCATTGTTTAAAAAAAAAATACAATACGGCAAGAAGAGACTATAAAAGGCAAGGTAGGGTGTCTCCAAGAAGTCCAAAAGTCCACTGGGGGAAATTATTGCCACATCAATATATTTCCATTGCCAAATATTCATTTTGTCCTGATATATAAATTATCACCAACCTCATCAGATCAGTAACTTGGATAATTCTGCCACAAAATTGTTATGCCAGCGGCACAAATATAGGAAGGGACTTCAAGCTAATAGCCTTATTCTCATTTTGTTTCTCAAAATCTCTCTAAGTATCAAAAGAGTCATAAAATTCATCTTATAACAATTCAAGAAAGGAGAAGCTTTCACTTGTCTCTCCTGTACTTTTAGATCCCAGAATCAAAGGTTTTGATAAACCCTATAGATCTGGATTATAGAAGAATCTGATGAGAATAAAGGCCTCGAGGACAATAGCAAATGGCAATTGAAACAACTTAACCATCCTCATATCTTGGTAAAATATTTTAAAACAACATTTTGCGCACTACATATGGTTAAAAAGTATCACATTCTAGGGGCATGGCATGAAGTCTATCCTTTTCAAAAAGGTGAAAAAATATATATTTCTGTTCTTCTGTAGTTACCATACAATAATATGAAAACTATACACATACCTTATTACGCTCTCAAAAGGTTTTCATGAGACAATCATAGGCCTAGAGAGCAATATACAACATCAGTTTTCTAATTTATAGTAGACAAACAGAGAAAAAAGATAGAATTTATGTTAATATCCATGGATAACCAATGCAGTTAACTGGCCTACTGAAAATCAACATCCCAATGATTAGAGCATCCTTAATGCTATAGTTGAATGTACACTAATTCATACAAAAGGATAAACTAAATCAAATTAAAGTGAAAAGAGAGAAAATAGAGAAATGGATCGATGTGATTCTGAAAATGCGGGTTCAAAACTATGGAGCACCATATAATGTTTGGATCCTAGTGGTAGCTTTTGAGAGGCTAGAGACTAGTTTAACATCATTCACTTTTGCTCCCCACAAAATAGGCTTTTGAATGCTTTCCACCTCACTTTCTCTGCCTGTCTTCATGTCTTGGCATTCCAGTTTCTGCAGGTACTAGATCACACTGATGGAATCAACTGAGGTTTTATAAGAACCTATGAAGCAACAAGGCATGAGATAGTTTTGCAGTGCATTCATCAATATAAACTTACATATCACATAATAAATACAAATGTACATTGATAAGTCCGTGGATGAAGGAAACACATTTGTTTGAGGTCTCTTGTTCCTACAAACTGGCTGAGGGTTTGGAGTTAGGAGGTGCCACAAACAGCTCTATTTCCCAAAGAAAAACTCTATTTCGTCGTGGAATTGCACATGTTTCATCCCATTGCACCTGTGATCGACAATAAGATGAGTGCCAGGAAGATTTATCCTTAAAAGATTGACAAAAAATGTCAAAAAGGATACATCAACATCTGGTACTTGTGAAATAAACATTTTGTTAATAGGAAAAATAAGTTGAATGAACCACCTAAAAAACCACTACAGTAGCTACAAGAACTAACTATGGTAAGCATACAGACCTAGTAAGTTGGACCAAAATATTCCCTTTGAGGATATTTTAATGGTGCTGTAAAGACCACTTACAAGCTCGGTTTCTCTATCCTCCACTTTGGCCACCTACTGTTTTCCTACAATATGAATATGGAAGTCTAGTGAAGTTGCCACCTCAAGCTCAAATTTACCAAGAGAATTCAATAAGGAGCTTTGTAACAATATGAATTAAAATCAAGCAATACGATGAACTACAAGAGGCCATCTAACTATAATTTATAAGGGGAGATTTGATTTCTGAGGACCAAGAGAGAGTGCCACTTATTTGGGTGGCATAAGTAATCCTTGAGAAGGAGAGATGGGTGTTGTGTCCACTCAAAATGTTAGACATTTAAAAGCTATAAACATAATTTATATTTAGAAAAGTATTACAATAAATGAAGAAATATTTACTAATATGTATGCACAATGTACATCAGAATTATAAAGGACTGATCACTCCTCATAATCAATGGTACTAGTCATTTTTTAAGGCACCCACCCCTTCCCTTATCTAGTTAAAAAAAATAATACAATAAGGCAAGAAGAGACTACAAAAGGCAGGGTAGGGTATCTCCTAGTCCAAAAGTCCACTATGGGAAATTATTGCCACATCAATATATTTCCATGGCCAAGTATTCCTTTTGTCCTGATGTAAATTATCACCAACCTCATCAGATCGGAAACTTGGATAATTCTGCCACAAAATTGTTGTGCCAGAGGCATAAATATAGTAAGGGACTTCAAGCTAATAGCCTTATTCTCATTTTGTTTCTCAAAATCTCTCTAATTCTCAAAAGAGTCATAAAAGTTACTTTATAGCAATTCAAGAAAGGAGAAGCTTTAACTTGAAACAACTTAACCATCCTCAGATCTTGGAAAATTATTTTAAAACGACATTTGTGCACTACATAGCGTTAAAAAGTATCGCATTCCAGGGGCATGGCATGAAGTCTAACCTTTTCAAAAAGGTGAAAAAAATATATTTTTGTGCTTCTGCAGTTACCATACAATAAAATGAAAACAATACACATACCTTATTACGTTCTCAAAAGGCTTTCATCAGACAATCATAGGCATAGAGAGCAATATACAACATCAGTTTTCTAATTTATAGTAGACAAATAGAGAAAGAAGACATAATTTATGTTAATGTCCATGGATAACCAATACAGTTAACCGACCTACTGAAAATCAACATCTCAATGATTAGAGCATCCTTAATGCTATAGTTGAATGTATACTAATTCAGATAAAAGGATAAATTAAAGCAAATTAAAGTGAAAAGAGAGAAAATAGAGAAATGACTCTATAGGATTCTGAAAATGTGGGTTTAAACCTATGGAGCACCATCTAATTTTTGGATCCTGGTGGTAGATTTTGAGAGGCTAGACCCTAGTTTAAAATCATTTAGTTTTTCTCCCCACAAAATATGATTTTGAGTGCTTTCTACCTCACTTTTTATGCTTGTCTTCATGTCTTGGCATTGTAGTGTCTGCAGATACTAGATCACACTGATGGAGTCAACTGATGCTTTACAAGAACCTATGAAGCAACAAGGCATGAGATAGTTGTGCAGTACATTCATAATTAAAAGCTTACATATCACATAATTAATAGAAATGTATACCAAGTATTAATAAGCCTGTCGATGAAGGAAACACATTTGTTAGAGGCCTCTTGTTCCTATAAACTGGCTGAGGGTTTATAGTAGGAGGCTCCACAAACAGCCCTATTTCCCAAGGAAAAACTATCTCTGGTCATGGAATTGCACATGTTTCATCCCATTGCACCTGTGATTGACAATATGATGAGTGCCAACAAGATTTGACCTTAAAAGATTGACAAAAAAATGTCAAAAAGGATACATAAACAACTGGTACTTGTGAAGTAAAAATTTTATTAATAGGAAAAACAAGTTGAATGAACCACTTAAAAAACCACTCTAGTAGCTACAAGAACTAGCTATGGTAACCATACATACTTAGTAAGTTGGACCAAAAGATATCCCTTTGAGGATATTTTAATGGTGCTGTAAAGACCACTTACAATCCCAGCTTCTCTATCCTCCATTTTGGCCACCTATTGTTTTCCTACAATCTGAAAATCGAAATCTAGTGAAGCTGCCACCTCAAGTTCAAATTTACCAAGAGAAATCAATAAGGAGCTTTGTAACAATATGAATTAAAAGTAAGCAAGACGATGAACTACAAGGCCAGCTAACTAGACTTTATAAGGGGAGATTTGATTTCTGAGGACCAAGAGAGAGTGCCACCTAGTTGGATGGCATAAGTAAGCCTTGAAAAGGAGAGATAGGTGTTAAGTCCACTCAAAATCTTAGTTTCAAAACTATAAACATAATTTGTATTTAGAAAAGTCTTACAATAAATGGAGATATATTTACTAATATGGCTGCACAATGTACATCAGAATTATAAAGGACTGATCACTCTCATAATCAATGGTACTAGCCATTTTCAAGTCTGTTATATTTCTATTATGGCCTTGTGTATTTTATCTTTGTTGTTATGAATCCATAGCTTAAATACAGTTTTAAAAATTGGCCCAGTCCAACCAAAACCAGTCAAACTATCCAATTGGATAGGGTTGGGGTCAAATCAACCACCAACCTAGACAAGTGGACCAATTTATACCAGTTTGGTACAAAATCGGTTTGCAGTGGTCTGGACTGACTGGTATTGTCCCGAACTAGTCAGGTCATAAAACCCTAACTCCTAAACCCTAAACCCTAAACTAAAAACCTAACTCCTAAAGCTAGCAATGCTTGCAATCAATGTAATGTTAAATTCTTAAATTAAAGGGTAAACTCCTTTTACATATATTTTTAACATCACCATTAATTGTTTCGAGATGTTTGAGATTGCTTCCAACCTTATTGGACTTCATATGGAGAACATAGAATTTCACATCCCTTGGAGCAATCCTATATATATTATTATTAGCACTGTCATTCTCTCATCTTACGAACAACTATCTCGGTCTTCTCTGATGTTTCTCAGGTTCATGGAAGGCTTATGAAGGCACAGTTTGGAGGTTTCTATCATGGTCTTAAATGAAAATATTACGATTTCTGTTTATTATGTAGACTACTAGCTCAGATCTCTTGAGGCTAGTTTGGATTGATCTATGTGATCAAGTGCAGATCTCTGTGGTACTAATGCAGATCTCGAGATACAAGTTCAGATCTCAGTGGAATTAGTTCGATCCTCTGTTGAATTTCATATAAGCACAGTTTGGATATCTAACATCAGTCCTAAGGTATGTTACACTGTTTCTTGAATGATATTGTTACTATAAATTGCAAAGTAGTCTGAGGCCTACTTCTAGGATTAAATAGTCTGAGGACCACTACATAGCTAGTGTGCTATTACAGTAGCCTGTGCCATCATTGAAGTGAAATATCTCTGTTTTATACACTCTACAGCACAATGGACCGTGTCTTGGATAAATCTAAGGTAGATGGCATATTCCACAGTTGCAATAGTCTAGATCTATATATTGGTTGTAGTGGCACTATATCTAGACCGAGGGTATTTAAGTAACTGCCCAAGTGTATATGTATATGTCACAGCATGTGAGTAATTCTTATATTGGAACATAATGCAATGTGAATAAAATGCAACGTACTAAGTTATATAATATGAAGAAAGGGCTGAACCTATAATTCAACAGATGTCCCAAAACTATGATGCTTCAGGCAATCTCGACTATACTGGGAAGGTAACTGACTGAGGTTACATATGATTAAGATGAGGACATATATGCTATAGTATGTCTGGTGAGAGTGAAAACATGATATGCAGCAGGTCATGGATCAGCAACACAAAGATGCATTAAGTATAAGACTGGAATGTGGATTGCTTTGGATAGGAGATAATTGTCTTGACATGATGAAATACAAGATGACATGACAGTAACTACCTTCACTTGATTACATGGGATGTTAGCAGTATGACTATACATGACAGTGACTTTTTTAGGACCATGATGGCTGTTGGACAGTGATTCTACATCAGCATATTGACAGCGACCTTCATTGGGCTTGCAGGGCAAGCATGTGTTGTTGGCCCTAGGTGGTGTGATGTATCACATCTCATTTTACCTATTTCTGCTGAACTCTCGATATTAATCGAATAATAATAAGAATTGAGTATGGATTTTCCCCCTTGTGGGGTTTTTCCCTGGTCTCCGACCTAAATTTTGGTGTCCTTATTCTCTCCGCTTTTCTTCTATTCGGTCCTTACTGTTACACTGCATTACCGTGATGTATATTGTTGATCATCATGGAATGATATGGATAATGAAAAATTCAAATGTTTGCATGCAACTCATCTTCAGCTAGATGTAATATAAAGCACTAAAAAAAACACATACCCAAGGGGTTTTGACCCCAAGACCTCCAAAATAAATTTTCCAGCTTTGTTGGAAATTCAATTTTACAGCAGTTCCAAGGCTTAAAGGTGGTCTAACTTGACTATATTTAAGTCTTTTAACCTCTCCACCCTTCAATCTAAGACTTAGAATTGTTCCAGCACTTTTGGGTGGCTTATCAAAGGACTTTCTTGCTGATTTTTGCATTTTCTGCAAAAATTACAAACCTATTAAAAGCAGGACAGTAAGGCTGCTATAATTCACCATTGTATAAATGGCTTTTGCATCATTCAATTTTTAAAAACCCCAGAATACAAAAGATGTTCTCTCCAAAGGTCCCTGGTTTTGGGGTTATGACAGATTATTTATGCAGCCTTGCAACTGAACATTTGATCCCTTCTAAGAGGCCTTGTCCTATTTTCAAATTTGGGTAACGAATCTCAATCTCCCTTGGCATTTTTATAATAAGGATTCCCTCCAGGAAATTAGAGGGAGCCTCAGGAGTCATAATATCTACCTTGATCCCCCCGAAGTACATTTCCAACCACTTATCCACCTTTGCAATAATTTATGTGAAGGTGGTTTTGGGCCTTGGTCTCCTAGAGGAAATCCTTTTAGAAGTTGATGGATTAATCTAGACCCAGAAGCCAAATTATGGACAAGTTTATTTCAGGTGCAAATCTTGTTTTGACACTGGTGCCCTAGCTACATCTTTCCCTAAGCAGGTTTTTTGAGGCCACCCTTTCAGGGCACTGATTAAAAGGAGTAAGAAATGCAAGCTCACTTCATGGAATGGTGCAAAACTACACCATCATATGGTTGGTTGAATGTCCTTAGGCAATGAGGATGGGATGGTGCACGAAGTTCCCCCACACAGGTATAATCCTGGGCAGACCAAGGCAGTTCAACTCTACCAGCATAAGAGCACCAGACTCACTCAAACATCAATAAAATTCTTGATGGGGAGACCCTGCCACAAGGGAAATGTGTTGAAGTGAAGAATGGGAAAGAAAAGGCCCTCCAGTTTTAGAATACTTTTACCATTTGGAATCCAACATCTTCCTTTGATTTGGAAGCACCAATTTCTTTATCAGAAGGACAATCATTAGAAGAAACCATGAAGGATAACTTTCAGCAATCAGAATACTCTCAGATTTCAACAGTGTTCCATGGGGACACGTCCCCCAAGGTGAGGTGCATACACCCCACACTTCTCATGTCTCCCCTGATGTCTCCCCATCCCCCCTAAATTTCCCCAAAATTTGAGGGTACTCCCACACATTCCCCCTGTGTGTCTCCCCGCACCTGCATCCCCCCATCCTAAAGTCTTGGTGTAACATTGGATTTCAAAAGTGTTGAGATCAAGCAAGTCATATTATGTATGTACACAGGCACACTTGGTATTGTCTTGTTTCTTTCACCCATCATGGACATTGGATAGTTGGGGTGTTGTTCTTGTAAATCTATGGAAATCTTTTCTAAGTGCTGGTTTGCAATAATTTGAAAATACCAGCCATTTTCCAAAATGTGTATACATCCAGGATGTTTGTAGCCCCTACAAGAAGTTCAAGCTCCCAACTTTGCAGACCTATATGTAGTCATTTCAGCAGTTAATAACTTAAATTTGAATTTGTTTTTGTCTGAAAAGTGAAAGAGTTAAAGGTTAGATAAGTATGATCTGATTTGTGGTCCAATGATCTGGTTTCATTTAAGAATCTACAGTATGATGATGACCTAGAATACCACACATGCCTAATTACCTCAAGGAATGAAAGGTATGTTTTAATCTTGAAGCCAACCAAACAATGTTACAAAAAAATTTCAATGTAATATAAACTAGTAGATCAGAGATGCACCTCATCATAATACTCCCTCCTTAAAAGTTGGAATTATAATATTGGCACATTGGAACTTGCATACTCAACTATCTGAAAATGCTCACTACTGAAGTGGGATAGTTTAAGAACATATCATACTGAGATGAAAACCCACTAGTGTAAGTTTTTATCACTGTTGTACATAGGTTCCCTGACACACATTATATCACTGACAATGATTGGCATCTCCAATATACTGATGACCAGGTTGCATTTGGTGGCCACATAAAATGAACTTAAATTTTGAGCTGTGAGCATGGAAAATCTAGGTAAAGTGTAAAATACCTGGCCTAATGCTTGGATTGAAAGATTTTGCAATAGCCTTCCTTCAGGTCTGCTGGCAGCGTCCTCCTTTGAGGAAAAGATATATCAGATATATTGAAATAAAATATGTGTCAGAACCCTGTAAAACAAGTATATTTCACATACAAAAACATAAATAAGCACATTGTAATCAAAACGTATTACTTCTTTGTGGAAACATCTAACATGGTTGACTTATAAGAAGAAATCAAGCCAATCTTAAGAAGTCAACATGATTATGAAACTGGTAACAGATTCAAGAAACAGAGGATATGAGACATTGAACAAGTAAATGGAATACTTCACTTCCTCTCGCATTTGAGACAAGACAGATCGAACTGCAAAGTCTAAATATCCTGCTGCCTTAGGAAATATGTCGATTGTTTCTTTCTTGTTCTCTTGTAGTTGGAATAAATAAATTCCAGATCAGAAATGCTAATCAAAACAGAAAATATTGAAGAAATTAAACAGCTAAAAGGGATGAAAATGCATGAATAAATACAGACAGGCACAAAGTTTCCTGGTAAGGCAAAATCATTGAAAAATCATTTTAGTTACAGTTGAGATGTGGCAAACCAACCTTCTGTTACCTTTGGCTGGTATCCATCAACAAAAGCTTTTGGGATCAGCAAATATTTTGCTTGTGATAAAGACATCATAGACATCATGTGTAGAACAGATAACACCTCATACCAAGCACGTGATATTGCTGTTTCCTGAAAAGAAAAATATCCATGAGCTGTGATTTTCAATGAAAACTATCTTAATCCTCAATAAACAAGACCAAACACCTGAAACATCAATGCTGCTGTAGGTAACATTCTTCTATGGAACAAGCGCCTGTTCATTGTCCGCCTGATTGATCCAAACATATTCCACTAAATATTGTAGTTGACTTCCTGCATAAAAAATAAAGCAATAGAATAGTAATCAAGCTCTGCCCAGTTTTCAAATACATCTTCATTCTCACAATGCCAATGTCTTCCATAATCTCTAATCCTATACACAAAGACCTACATTTTTTTATTTAATCAATTCCTCCTTCATTCTAAATATCGTCCATGCTGAGTATTGGTCATGAAGTCATTCACTCACAATTACATTGTCAATATCTAGAAAAATAAGGTCCTGTTAAAATTACCTTTTGTTAATCCCAGCAAAACAGGTAGATAATCATCAAGGGCCTGCTGCAGGTCAGCCAGTGTCGAACCACCTAAAAACAATAATGAAGAGTTTCTAAGATTAATATACCATAATATAACTAAGCTGTAGATTCCCATCCGAGCAAACTTATCTGCACTAGAGTACTACAAAATTTATTGTCTCTCAGAGCACAGTAATTTTCTAAGAATACATGCACACAGATTGCAGCCTTTTATGTCTCTGAAACATGCATGTTGTATCATTTATAAAACTCCTCACATAAACTGTTTCCATAAATTGTAACTAATATCAACCACCATGTGTGCCACATTCCTGGTCTTTTCATTGTTTCTTTGATGAACACTATATCCTGCATTCTACCATTCAAAATAGCCTAATGTTGATGAACAATAATTATGTTTTTCAAAAGTTTGTACATCTTTGCACTGAGATGCTTTGACAATATCATGAAGCAATGTTACCATGTTGCGTTGATGTCTTTCTTTTATTTCTTGTAGCAGGACCCTCCCCTGCTGCCATGACAACTATTCGTGTTCGAAGTGCTGACAAGTGCTCAACCATTTTTGCTGAGAGGTAACCTTGAAGTGATTTGCCAAAGTCAAAACTTTTAGGAATACGTAGACATGGTACAAATACAAATATTTCTCCACCTTGCCTCGATTTCTTCTTTGTGCCCCCTTCATATGTTGATGTGGATATTATACATCCCGTGCTTTCTCAAGACCACTTCTGCAAATGCACAGTAAATAATCCGAAAGCTGTGGCACATTGATAAGAAAAAAAAAAAAACCTGTAATATTTTCCTCTAGAATCAAATGTAATGAAGACCTTAAATGAGTCGAATAGGGAAAATGTTGCCATTTTAACATTCACAATATGCAGTGCACTAAGACTTGCAATTTCCAAGGATTGAAAATTCTTAATGCAAACCTAGGTCTCACAGATTTGGCCATCATAATCTTGCTTAACGTACTCTGCAGTGGGACTTGAATCAAAGTGCAACGGATCGAAGCATGGTAAAATAGTTTTGAGGTTAGGCTGCAAAAGTCTGCTATGGAACAGTTATCTGTGACTGTTACTTCGCTGCGCTGCTGCGTATAGAGACTGGATTCGGAAAAATGTAGAAAATCGTGTACAATCAACTCCTGTGAGAATTATCTGACTGGTTTTGCCCGCCAATGCTCCTTGGCCATACCCACGAGTGGGAAAATGAAATTGACTGGTTTTTTCCGCCAATCCTCCTTGGCCATACCCACGAGTGGGAAAATGAAATTGACTGGTTTTTCCCGCCAATCCTCCTTGGCCATACCAGCTAGTGGGAAAATGAAATTGACTGGTTTTGCCTGCCAATCCTCCTTGGCTATGCCCGCGAGTGGGAAAATGAAATTCATTGAAAAGCCCAAAACTTTCACAATAATCATAATTATTATGCAAAAAAAATATTATTTTAATTTTTGTTAAAGTTATTAAAGGTTAGATATTAGACTTTTTATGTTATTAAAGGTTATAATTGTGGTTATAAATGTTTTAATGTTTTTCAAAACGAAAGGTAATTGAATTTGCAAGTTATTTTGTTTCTTCAATTTTTTTATTTATTTTTTATTGTATATGACAAGTCTAGATCCATTTTAACCTAGATTTATTTTAACTTCAGACCAAGAGGGATCAAATATTTTTTCACTCTAAAAGAAAGGTTTTCACCTTAAGAAATATTTTATTCCTCTCGTTGATAGATCTAGAGTTAAGATAGATCTATATCGGTTTAATTATTAATTATAGTTATAGTTGTAGAAATTTTTGAACCTTATACATTATGCAAAAATTATTACTGTTAATCCGGTTATGCTCCTCCTACTTAGATAAGTTATTAACTGAATAAATTCAAGTTAAAATCGAAGCAAAACACGTAACAGATCTCTACCAATCCAGATCTAGAATAGGCACAATCACACATTGACAAAGTGACATAGTTATTTCTGGACAAATAGTCCCTGGAAAAACCCAACGCGAGAAAACCGGTCTCTGGTTGCTGGAGGGTTCTATTATTAAGAATATTTCTGAATACACAAATCCGGGTTCCAAATCTGGAAATCTCGAAAGAGAAAATATTAGATCTACAACTCACTGGCTGATCTAGGGCCAAAATAATGACTGATCCACACCCTCAAACGGGATTTACAGAACTCAGCCAAGACTAGGGCCTAGAAACCCCAGTGTTGTCCCTGAAAGGCTCTGCGTCAGCCTCTGAAGCCCCTGAAAGCTTCTGCATTAGCCTTGGAACTCCTCCAAACCCTCAATGTTGCTTCGGAAGGGACTGTGTCCCCCTGGTTGCGCGCCTCCCTCCGGAGTTCCCCACTTCTTCGAATTCATCCCACTGTGCGCTTTCTGATGCAGGCTCCCTCGTTGCGCGCCCCCTATTGCATAACTCTTTGTTGTGCACGCCTTGATGTGCTTCTCTGTTGTGCACTCCCCTATTGAGCACATCACCGCCTTTTAGCTCGGCCTCTCCCTCTTTGTCTGTTAGCCCCCCCATGGCTCTGAGTCTGCGCCAAAATACCATTAGGGGTAGCCAAAGAGGTGCGTTCTCGGGTCGCCATCAACGCAGCCTGGACCATCGTTTGGAATCCATTGAAGGCTCCTCTTCTAGCAACCATGACAAGGAAGCACCATCACGGTCTAAGCGCACCCAGGAGGAGATTGCCTTAGCTCAGGAGAATCAGAGGGGCAAAAGAATCTGGGGCCCCAGGAAGTCCACCATTTCACACTCTAAGCAGCCCACTCCTCGAAAATTCAAGCCTCTCCTGGTTCAAGAGGCCTCGGGGGAGGACACGGATGTGTGGATCATGGACTTGGACGAAGTTTGGATGCGAGTTCCTGACGTTGAGTACCCAGTCATAGCATAAGTGTCAAAAAAATACATTACCACCAAAAAAATATAGTAATATAGATTGGTTTAAGAGCTGGCACAAGTCTTGCTTTGAAAAGTAAGAAGCCTAAAGAGGAGCCAAGACAGTCGGTGTTTTTGGTTATTGTCGACACAAAAAGAGAAAAATTACAAATCTCAGAATTACACATTAAGGATGGAGATTGGGAGGAAACGCTCGAAGTGCAGCAAAGAGAGCATCACGTTCATGCATATGGTAATCAATGTGTTCCACTCAACTCTCCAAGGTGCGAAGATGGTCATTTATGCGTTGTTGTTGGCACCAGAGTACTTCCACAGAGTCAAAGGTCTCATTATGCACATGCTCGAGGTCGTTGATATAGGAAACCAATTAATTCATGTCCTCGTACCTCTGTTCCCTCAGCGTATCAATGTTGAGATGTATGCGATCCAGCTGGGTCGCGATGGACTCCAAGGTGACCAGACTTCTACGTGGCTCAATGAGCGGGCTGGAGACAGGGTCATATCTGTAGCGGAGTGGCGACTCTCAATCGACTCAGAGTCCGAGCTAGGCTCCCCATGTTGCTGGCGTACATCCATGTGTGGCCCAGCACCCCCCATGCAGACCCATCCTCTCTGTGGAGGCATACTACCAACTCCAACACCACCTTCAGCACTGCCATGGACTGCATACTGCTTTACCTGAGAAACACCCCACTAGACATTGAATTGATAATATTGAAATAACACACCACTGACAATTCCAGAGTTGTTGAACACGATTACCCAACTGAGAAGGATCTTGAAGTCCTGAGCACCAACACCACAATGACGAGTAGTGAAGACGTAGGAAGACACAGCACAAGCCCTTGGGCCCGCAAAGCTCATACATCCCCAGGAAAGGCACCTGAAACTGCTCCCCCCATCCGACTGGCGATCCAGTGAAGTGTGCGCTAACGAAAGAAGAAGTCGGGCTGAGGAAAACTCTGCGTCTGCACCCGACCCACGTAGTCCAGGCCAAAGACCAAATAAACCGTTACTTCGGACAAAGAAAACATCCCCCGATCCCATGGCCATGTTGGATGCAGGCCTCAATATCCCTCCCTTCCGCATTCAACATTCAACAGCCTCGTCCTGTTCTACTACCCCAAGCCACAACTTGAGCCAGGACGAAAACAAACCACACCTCGTCCAGCTCTCTCGGCACTCTCTCCGCAACTAAGAAGGATTTTTTCATTTTCATTGTGTGTATTTTTCTCTTATTTTGATTTTTGGGATTCCATGGGGTTGCTTATGCATCATGGATTCATGATTCCATTTTCTAGGAAGATTATGAAGGATTTTGTCATGTTCATTGTGTGTATTTTTCTCTTATTTTTCTTTGTGGGATTCCATGGGGTTGTTGATGCATATGGATTCCATTTGATAGCAAGATTATGTTATCCACGGATGGTGAAGATGAAAATATTGGAACTCATTGGGTTGTTCTCTTCGCTGGTTCTTCCGGATATTAAAACTATAAACATCAAATGATTTTCTGCATGGTTTTCCATACTAAGGTCTACATAATGCACATTGTATAAATCTAACATGTAAGGTAATTAAGCAATTGCTATGTTTCTAGGCAGACAATTAGGAACAAATGTCTAGCTCAATTTTAGATATGAAAATCTTGGAACTCATTGGGTTGTTCTCTTCCCTGGATCTTTTGGATATTAAAACTATAGACATCAAATGATTTTCTGCATGGTTGTCCATACTAAGGTCTACATAATGCACGTTCTGTAAATCTAACATGTAAGGTAATGAAACAGTTGCGATGTTTCTGGGCAAACGATTATGAGCACATGTCTAGCTCAATTTTAGATATATCTACAGTTGAATTAGATATGCTTTGATACATTTGGTTATATATGATTTACAATGATAAATATTTTCATAAGCAGAGGTTCACTAGTGAGGTTGGGGGAGTTTTAAGTAGCTCACTGGAATTGCATCCTTTTTGTTTCATTCCTCACCTACATGCCATGAACTTCACAAGATGAGGCTCGATGTACTTTTTTGATGATTTTGGTAGAGCATATACCACTAATAGATACCACTCTTTGCCCAAATTACCAAATAGACCATATTTTTTAAATTACCTTTGGCTCATAGAAGATTTGTATAGATCTAAAGAGTTAAAGCTATGCTTCTAGCTTATATACCTTTGGTATTTAAGCTACATAGAGATGTCCATGTAGGGTGAGATCCCAACCTCCTTCATAAGTCTTATTCTTCTCCCTCAACCCTTCAATCCCCCTCCTCTCTCCCTAGAAGATAATTCCCTTGCTTAAAAGGAAAGCAAGTCCCACTCTTTATTTTATCTTAGGGAAAGGGTTTCGAGGGTCACTTCCCACCTATTCATTGACCTATAGTCTACAAGTGACTTCCTAAATTATTGGGACTCCACCCATCGGTGAAAGTCTGTGAAGAGCAAGGAGCCTTAGCTATGGTGACAATGGGCTAAGCCTCCATCGTTTCCCTTATCCTAGTAGTTTCCCTCTTAGGAACCCCTTTTAGATCCACTACTAGTTTGAGTGGTAACATGTTGTTCACAATTCCATTTGTAAACAACTCTTTGGTATGCCCACTTTTGCCATACTACAGCTCCAAGATGAGATGTCCAGGGCTATGGAGGTTGCCCTTCTTCTCACTGAATCAATCCTCTACAATATAGTGAACTAGGGCTAGTTGGTTGGCCCACTTGACTGTTACTTTAGTCCTTCAAAGTCTGCAAATCCTTAGGCCCTATACACCTGCCCTTCTACCAATTTTTTTGTCCTTCACCAGAACAAGAGTCGGGGCTCTTCTTTGATAGTAACCTAACAACCCTCCAACTATACTTGGCCTACCATCAATTTGCCCAACCACAGTCAATTCCTTTTACTGATCTAGGGCCCACAATATTGTCTTCTTCTAGGGCTCTTCAAATCTGCCACCTAACAATGGTTTGAGTCCTCTCAAGATCATTGTTCTTGTGTATTGACAATTTGATCTTTGTTGTCCAATCTATGAACAAATATGAACTACTCCTCATATCATACTTCTAACAATCTGTAGATGACGGAACTAGGGTCACAAATCAACCACTAACAGTCCATTCACTAATTTTTTATAGGTTTCTTCAGATCTTTGTCTAAAACTCTATGGAAAGTCCACCAAAATCAACTCCTCTGCATGTCAATCCATTCTTCATATGGCACATTTCTTCTGCATGCTCAATCCTCTGCTCAGGTTCCACCCTCCTTTGGATATGTTGTCTCCACAAATACTGAATCTGCAAACCATCTTCCAGATCTGTGGTCTTTATTGCATAAATAAACCTCGCTCTAAGGGTCACAACCCATCTTCTTCTACGCAAATTTGTCACAGTCTTAAGGTCATACCTTATGAACTAAACATGCTAGGAAACTGTCCTAACCAGGGCATTCTACTTATGTACTTCTAATTGTTGTAGAACAAACCCTATCCACACATAGAAAAAACACGACTCTTGCCTCCATAAGAGACTCGACCTAGCTCATATGGATCCATAGATTCTGGGAATTTCTTTTACTGAATCTTGACATGAAATTCAGATCTCAATGTCGACCCTCAAACTAGGGTTAAATCGGTCAATATTACACCTGTGTCGACTTCTGTTATGGCTCTAAATTACAGTGCAAGCCCTCCTCCATTTATGTTGGTATTTATCACAGACCTTGCGGCCTACTAACCACCACAAGGCAAGATGGTATCAACCCTCTCTTCTATTTCATGTAGAAAATCTAACCAACGGGATTCAATCTAATCTTGTAATGTACTAAAACAAGATATTGAATCCTTCCTACAATTTGTGGAAACAACACACGATCACACAATCACATATAAGTAAGAGAAACAAATTATCAATCGCACAACAGAAGATTTATCTGGGGAAGAAACTGCTCAAAACCCTCTATCTCTATTTTGTATTAAGTCAAGGAATCATGAAACAATACAATGCTTAATCTCTCTTGAGATTCTCAAACACTCTGCCAATTGTCTCCTGCTGATCTAGGAAAAATCGGTCTAATACTTAGCCAATTCTCAGCCTGCCTTGCTCACGCAATTCCTATGGAATTATTTCCATATTAATTAGGAAAATCAACCTTCCTTGATTGCACAATCCATCATGGCATCCCAATTACTTTATAATTGCACATGGGAAATTTTCTATAAATACAACTGATAGTTATGTTCCTCTGAACTGTGTTACAATAAGGATGAAGGGTCTTTTTTATTATTTAAAATAAGATAAAATCCTAAACAATCAAAACCCTAACTCGAGGAGATGTAACACCAAGAGTTTATGGGCCCCGTTGGGGTTAGTTGGGTAGCCAACTTTCTGGGGTCGTAACTTGGTCATATGATCTTCGTTTGGCGCACATGATACCTTGTTAGAAAGATCTCTTCGAGGACTACAACTGCTAATGCGATTTCTATGAAATAGCTAAACATTTCTTGCCCAAAAAACGTCGTTTGGGGCCTCAAAATGGCTCCGGAAGTTCAGGACCTGAAAAACTGACAAAAAAAGTAAACTGTGCTATAATTAAGGAAAATGAAAAATTGAAAGAGACAATGGCGAGGGCCCAAGTGGAATAGGCGGGTGGCTACCAATATCCACCTCGATCACCTTAAATCGAATTTCTTGAGCTAACTCAATCATCATGACTTAGTTAATTGACACAAGTTGTTATGAGACGAAATTACAATTTATTGTCCAATTTATTTAAGGGAAAAATAAATTAGACGCCTCACATTCCTCACTCCTGGTACATCAAAATTCCTCACTAGTGTGGGTGCATTTTTTTTTTTGTCCTTTCTAGTTTCCAATTTCACTATTTCTTGTTGCAAATTTCAATACTCCCTCTCAACAAGAAAGGAATTCAATCTATCTCCATTCGGTACTTTTGGAATGTTCTGCATGCTACACTTCTCTAGTGTTGTTTGCACTTGCAAGTCCTAAAACTGAATAGCCTCCGAACAAATTACTCAGTATAATGCATCTGTCATCAGAATCTTCTGACTGCTGCTAGCTACTGCATCTGTCTAGTACTGGATTCTTTGCGCTGCTGCTGACATCTGCATCCGTGCCCTTTGAACTATTGCTAACTCTAATTTGTGATCTAGTATTTGACATCTGACTCTGATTTCTGTCTTGCTGACATCTGACTACATCAATTTAACTGATCCTTCCTACTACTATTGTACTGTGGCTCCTCGTAGCCAGGTTCGATCCATGAGATCACACGCCATCTCAATGGACCTTGCCCAAATTTCTTATCTTGGGATTATGTCTACACATCACCCCACTAGCTTACACCTCCACGTATGGCTGCTCCCTCTTCCCATCTGGCTCGAAATTTCCCCCTCATGGAGGTCTCTGCTTGAGTGGATGCTTCCACTCAGTCTCCTCTCTGCTTCTCCAATTGTGGCAACTACTCCACAACCTTCTGAGACCGCTTCTCATGAAGATTCATGTTAAGAGGTATTTATGCTCCCTTTAAACCACCAAGTCTCTAACTTTTGCCTTTCTCCTCAAATCTTTGCATGCATCTGGTACCTCAATTACATATAGGTTCTTGACTCGCGCACAGTGTAATTGTCCCGACGTTACAAAAGGTTTCTAAAAAAGAGTTGATTTTAAATCGATGATATCTCCCTCATCCGAGCTCCGATTCGACCGATTTTTTTTCTTTCTATTTAGGTAGATTTTCGCAAGGAATCCAAATAGCCTATTTGTTTTTGAAAATTTTACACCAAAATATTCAAATATTCTATGCAAACTCGCCGCCCAAAAAATTTATGCTCTAATACCATGTAGAAAATCTAACCAACGAGATTCAATCTAATCTTGTAATCTACTAAAACAAGATATTGAATCCTTCCTACAATTTGCGGAAACAAAACACGGTCGCACAATCACATATAAGTAAGAGAAATAAATTATCAATCGCACAACAACATGATGTATTTGGGGAAAGAAACTGCTCAAAGGCCCTCTATCTCTATTGTGTATTAAGTCAAGGAATCATGAAACAATACATTAATGCTTAATCTCTCATGAGATTCTCCAACACTCTGTCAATTGTCTCCCGTTGATCTAGGAAAACTCGGTCTAGTACTTAGCCAATTATGATCCTTACTTCAGCCTGCCTTGCTCATACAATCCTAGCTAGGGAATTAACTGCTTATTAATTAGGAAAATCAATCTTCCTTGATTGCACAATCCATTATGGAATCCCAATGAATTTATAATTTCACATGGGAAATTTTCTCTGAATACAAATGATAGTTATGTTCCCTTTAACCTCTGTCTCAACTGGGTATTCCTCGAAACTGACATGCATACAACTATTAATAGCGAATTATCAGTTATATGATTGATCACTCATTGTGAATTAAATCTAATTTAATTCACTGGACCTCTCGCTAGCTCATAACTTAGTTAGAACCAGTTAAACTGATTTTAATGCATTTAATTGAGTTAATTACACTTGCACCCCACTAATGCATCAATTTCAACTGGACCCAAAAAATATTAGAATCCCTCTAGATGCTTCATCTTAGACCCTCAAGTACTTGAATTTCTTGAGCTAACTCAGTCATCATGACTTAATTAACTAACACAAGTTGTTATGAGATGAAATTACAATTTATTGTCCAATTTATTTAAGGGAAAAATAAATTAGACGCTCCACATTCCTCACTCCTGGTGCATCAAAATTCCTCACCAGTGTGGGTGCATTTTTTTTTGTCCTTTCTGGTTTCCAATCTCACTGTTTCTTGTTGCAAATTTCAACATTTCAGAATTTGATGCAGACTTCACACAAAGACACCATTGAAATCACATGCCCAGATTCTCATGAGAAACCTCTCTTAAGCTCGATTTGCCAGAAGAGAACCAACAATATGCCATCCTACTTCCTAGCACAAACCGACCCTTAAGGTATGCAACATTCTTCTGAACACTCACATGATGATCTTGCTCTTGGAGGATGATCATGACCTCCCTTTAGCAACCCTTACTCTCCCTCGTACTCGACCTACTTTAGGACTACATCTATCTTCACCCCCTTGATGTGCCAGATAGTGGGAATACATGTCAAACATGCTAATATGTGCCAAGTGATAAGGCATGCCAAGATGTGCAAGGGTGTGTCAATGCATGTCAGGGAATTTCAAGACAACAAAAGGGAGAAAAAAGTTAAACTATAAGGAAATGAACACATAAGAGGGTTAATAAGTCATCAATTTACCTTTTCCAAGAGGGGCATGCTAGGCACACCAACACTAGGCAACAATAGGTGTCAAGTGCAAAGTCTTAGTGCATTCTAAGTGCCAAGTATTCCTTTGTTGCTTCTCATCTACTTTCCAACAACTGATAATCACAAATAAATTTAATATTAACCATGCCAAATCATACCAAGGCATCTCAACGTATTCCACACATGCTAAGACTTTCCAAGCACCAACACGTGCCAAGCGCCAATATGTGTCAAGAACTAGTGTTATGCATGTTATGAAGTGGAAGGGAATGTTGAAGAGTGCTAAAGTGTGCTAGAGGGTGATAATGCATGTTCATGAGTGTTAAGGATTACTAGGAAAAAACATTAAGGGAGCACTAAGTAAAAATTCATGAAAGTTAATGAATATGAGGAACGTGCGCCAGAGACTAGTGTTAATGAGTGTTAGTTGTCATGCCAAGGAGGGACTGACAAGGTATGCTAAGCATTGGTAAGGCATGCTAGGGAATATCAAGGCATGTAAAGAATTCCCAAAGTGTGCTTGGGAGTTCCAGGGTGTGCTAATTATATCATGTGCCAATTAATAGTGCCAAGATATGCCAATACATGCAGGGTGCTAAGGATGTGGTGCAGGGGACCAGGGTATGTCAATATGTGTCAAGGCAACAAAAGGAAGAACCAATAAGAGGGTTAATAAGTCAGGACTTTATCTTTTTGAAAAGGAGCATGCTAGGCACACTAATAATAGGTCCCAATACATGCCAAGTGGCATTGTGTGCCAAGTGCTAATGTATGTCAATGCATTCAACCAAGGTGTTCCAAGGCATGCTAGGGACTATATGCAGCATGCCAACACATGTTAGTAGAGTTCGATGTTGTGCTAGCGCATGTCACCATGTGCTTGGGCGTAAGTGTCATCACAAGATGTTCTAGGTACAAAGATGTTCCAATACATGTGGGGTGCTAAGAAATGTTAGTGTGTGCCAAAGCATTAATTTAAGGCATGCCCAGATTGGTGAGGATCGTTAGGTCTTTCTCATTAATAGAATTGTCAAAGCTTGATTAGGTATTAAATAATATATTTCCTACACACAATAGTGGAACTTTATCTAAAGGGAATTTTCTAGATAATAAACTTAATATATATGAATCATTTGTTGACTCATAGAAAATCTCTATTTGACTAGTTATTACTTGAGGGAAATGATACACGCTAATTACTTCTAAAAAATTCACTGACCCTAACCACTATGGCTTTGGACATATTATAAAAAATACTCCACAATAATGGTATTAAATCGTTAAATTTTGACAAAAAAATATATTAACAGGCACATAGCATCATCAAAAACTCATTCGAATGATCAATGATGACGGCCATTTTTTGACCGTCACCAAAAGTAACAAAACGAGCATTGGTGAGGGTCGTTAAAACTTCGTCACTAGAAGTGTCACCAAAGAGAGAATTAGTGATGGGCCTTTAACGACCCTCACCAAAAGTGTCATTCAAAATGTCTTTGGTGACGGACCATAAAGGACCATCACTATATACACTTACAGTGACGATTTTTTAATGATCAATGATGACGGACATTTTTTGACAGTCACCAAAAGTAACAAAAAGAGCATTGGTGAGGGTCATTAAAAGTTCGTCACTAGAAGTGTCACCAAAGAGAGAATTAGTGACGGGCCTTTAACAACCCTCACCAAAAGTGTCATTGAAAATGTCTTTAGTGACAGACCATAAAGGACCATCACTATATACACTT
This sequence comes from Pinus albicaulis, assembly GCA_034641835.2. Taxonomy (NCBI): domain Eukaryota; kingdom Viridiplantae; phylum Streptophyta; class Pinopsida; order Pinales; family Pinaceae; genus Pinus; species Pinus albicaulis. Next base: position 239,568,843 of record CM076579.1, on the reverse strand, counting down.
ACAGTGACGGTTTTTTAAAGGCCGTCACCATATGTGACATTCCTTTAGCAATAAGACGAGCTTTGTGTTTATCCACTTTTCCATTTGGTCCAAACTTTTTTCTGTAAACCCATTTGCATTTGACAAGTTTTCTTCCCTTTGGAAGAGGAACCAGATACAAAGTATCGTTTTCCAATAAGGAACAATATTCTTCATTCATAGCTACATCCCAATCTGGATGACCTGAAGCTTCTTCAAAGGTATCTGGATCATGATTTTCTGGAACTTGATCCAATAAGGAAGAGGCTCTGTCGAACTGAGAACGTGTACGACGTGGATCTACAAGGTTGCCTGCAAGATAACATGTTTCATCCCAAGTATAGAAAACCCATTTTGGAAGTTATGGAGCTAAAGGAAGATCCCGAGAAGGTGGAGGAGGATTTTGATCCTCGTTGTCATCATCTGAATTATAAGGAATGTTGTCAAAAGTAGAAGAGATAGAGATAGGTGGCACATATACCGAATTAGGCTTGCATGCCAAAGGTGGCACACCCACAAAACTAGGCTCACAGGCCAAATGTGGCACACCCAAAGAACTACGCTCGCATGCCGATATATTCTCATCAAATTTTACATCTCTTCTAATGATTAAATTTTTAGATTTGGGTTGAAGAAGTCTATATCCTTTCATATCTTCAGAATATCCAACAAAAATACATTTTTCACTCTTAGGTTCTAAGGATTTATGTTTCTTATCTGGAATATGGGTCCAAGCTTCACTTCCAAAAACACGAAAGTGACTTACATCTGATTTTATTTAGCTCCAAGCTTCTTCTGTAGTGATATTCCTTAGAACCTTATTAGAAGCGCGATTTACTATGTAATTTTCACAGTTAATTTCTTCTGCCTAAAAATTGAGACTAAGTCCTTTAGATTGAAACATACAATTGGCCATTTCTTTTAGGGTGTTATTCTTCCTTTCAGATACACCGTTTTTTTGTGGAGTATACAGAACAATATGTTGCAATTGAATTCCATGCTCAGTGCAAAAGTTGATAAATTTGTTGCTAACATATTCTCCTCCATTGTAAGATCTTAAATTAATAATTTGATGTCCATATTGTTTCTCAACAAAGGCCTTAAAGGCCAAAACATGTTAAAAAATTCACTCTTTAGTTTTAAGAAGTATACCCAAGTGCGTCTGTAAAAGTCATCAATGAAAGTTAAGAAGTACTTTTATCCAGATCAAGAAACAACTGGAAGTGGACCACATAAATTACTATGCACAAGCTGCAAATGGGATGAAGCGTGCCAGGAGGCACATTTTTCAAAACTATCCCAATGATGTTTTCCATGTACACAACTGGAACAAACACCATCTCGACAAGATAACATAAGAATACTTGTCACCATATTTTCTTTACATAGAATTTGAAGCGAGTGATAGTTTAAGTGGCCAAGTCACTCATGCCAAAGTTTGCTCACTTAATCATTATGAGCATAAAAAACGGAGGGAAGACATGATGACCCGAAGTTGTCAAACTTATACAACCTTGTAGAATCATCAACAATGCCAGTAGCTAAAATATGTCTAGGATCTCTTAGGTACTTAATTACAACATCATGAGGTGAAATTCTATAGTTTTTCCTTCACGTGAATGAGTTATCTGATAAAAATATAGAAGGTTGCAAGACAATGTAGGAACACATAATACATCATTAAAATTACCATTATCTAGATGAATGGTTACAGTCCCTACAACACTAATAAATCTATCATCACCAACATAAATATTTTTGGTGTTACAATCATTTAAAGAAGAAAACATGGCTTTATTTTTGGCCACGTGGTAAGAGGCTCCAGAATTAAAGAGGCGCTCATGAGAATGAGAAGAAGAAGATAAATTCAATGCATAACCAGATATTGATGCTTGACAACCACATGTATAAAGTTTCATTCCCGAAGATGAAGTTGAAGAGTTCTCAAAATGGATGTTGTGCTTCTTCATTGCTGCTTCCAAGGCTTATATATTCTTAAAAATTTTTGACTCTACATGGACATCACGATTACAAAAGTTGCAATGTCTATCTGTTTTTCTCCCTTTGTTTTTATTTTCCTTATCAGTTTGTTGAGTTGCTTTTTCAGTTTGCAGTTGAGATTCCTTAAGACCTTTTTTTAGTTTAGGACCATTCTTTTTATGATGATGCTTCTTAGGATTTTTTGGATTTGGTTTCTGTTGGGATGCTAAGGCTTTCTTAGAAGAGTTTCTGGTATTAATAAGACCAAGTTGTAAGAGTTTTTCTTGTTCTCTTATCAAAGAATCGCAAAATGCATTAAAAGAAGGGGACTTGTAGGGTGTTCCTTGAGAAATGAGGGCTTATCTAGTAGAATGGAAGGTGGAAACAAATATAAAGTATGCAGGACCTGAATTAGTAAGAATGGAATAGATAAGACTACCATCTTCCTTTTAGACCTTACAACCTTCTAGGAGAAGTCTAATGGTCTTGAATTTTGACAAAAAATCTTCAATAAAGGAGAAATTATTGGGGTCAAAAGTAAGCAACTCATTTTTAAGCTGGTGGCCTTTGATTTCATTTTGAATGCCAAAAAAAGTATTTAGCTTTTCCATGGCTTCATCAGGGGAGTCAATTTCTTAGATATGAAAGCTAAGATCTTGAGCAATGGACATTCCTATCAACCCGCGTGCTTGATCTTGTTTATTTTCCCATTTAGCCTTTTTATCTTCATCGGTAGGTTTAGATTCTAGTCATGAGACTATTCTATAAAGCCCTTTACTTATAAGTAAGTCTACCATGTAGGATAACCATTGGAAATAATTAGTTCTGTTAAGAATAACCGGGCATGCACTTTCCATTTTTAAAAACTAAAGTTGTAAAGGTTTAACTAACTGCTCCAATGGAAAGATCTCGAAAAATTAGGCCATTTAAAAAAAAACGGCTCTGAAAACATCTTTCGGATGAAGAAGTCATGCCTTTTTGAAGCAATGTTGAATTAGATGCCAAGTAGTCACGTGATAGGATGAAATTTGATGATTAAGTTGTACTTAAAAAAAAAATTCCCGCCCCCCACACCCCCTTTCCAAACATAATATAATAAGCTCACTCAAAAAATAAAATACTACTTTATGTGACCCACTTTTATAAATAAGTGGGAGTCACTTTTACATTGTTACTTTATGATCTAATGACCAAATAGACTGTAATTTAAATAAAATATAAAGTGACTTTAGACAGTAAGTAACTAACTTTTTATAATGGGTGAGAAATATTATTACATAGAGTAACTTTAAAACATAAGTTACATGTGCTTTAAAAAAACTTTATAGAAAAAGTAACTTGAGAAAAAACTTTTTAAAAAAAGTAACTTGACCAAAATACTTGAACCCAAGACCTCTATACTCATAAAGTAACTTTACACCAAGTGAGCTAGTTAAAAGGTTTAGTAATTATTGGAAAGGAGGAAGGGGGATTTGTTTTTTTTTTTTTTTTTTTGGTGTTGTTGTTTTTTGCAGATTTTGTGGTTAGTCCACCCAAGAACTATATATTTTTCTCACTATTTTTGATTTCTCGAGATCGCACAAAGTCACGAGGAAAGAGAAAACGTAGGATATAAATCTCATCTTTCTATTTCTGGTTTTCCAGATCGCACAGAGCGCAGAGAAAAGAGCATACGCAGAGAATAGGGTATATATCCAGTAATAAAAAAAAATTACTATAGACTGAAATAAACAGAGGAGTAAATAAATATAACTGCAAAAAAATACTTTATACCTCCAGATCTAAAATGACATAAATAAGGCAACCAGAAACCTTTTCACATGAAACAAAAGGGGTTCCTCACTATAACAAAGGCTCTGGTCACAACAACACATTTCTCCTAGCCCGAAAGTGGTAAAAAATAGTAGATCTGGAAAACAACAGTTGCATGCAATCAAACTGGCTTTGGATTTGGATCAAAAATGAATGTTGCCTTCAAACGGATCTAATACCATGTAGGAATTTACAGTGTAAGTTCCTTAGATCAAACGCCAAAGTTCACCGCTCACAGACAGATCACAGATCAGTACACTAGTATTTGACCTGGTTAAAACCCTTGAAGAGGGAAATAGTCCATGACCTGAGCAAACGCGACCACTTCAGAAATTTATTAATATAAAGAAATAAAATTTACATAAGCTTATCTTATAAACGGTCACCAGGAAAATGACCCTCCATGCTCGTTAAATAGATATCATGGAAAAATCAGGTGTTAAACCACAGATCAAGTGTCAATAATATTGAAGAGAGAATGAACTGTCAGATCACTATGTATCATGACCGTCGGATTATAAGCTACAAAATTACATACTAAAGGAACAAAATTTACCTAACTTTATGCTAGACCAAGTTATACTTAACTATTTCCTATGTGTCAAAATATCCTGACAGAAAGATTATTAATCCTTGTTAATTGATGTTTTTTAGGAGAAATGTGGTCATAGAATTGAAGAAAGAGGCCATGAAGCAGAAGATCAAGAAGCAACTCAGAACCCAAAATGCATAAGAGCGCTACGAAATTGTGGTTTTCTCAAATTCTTCCAGAAACCCAGGATTCGATCCCAAGTGGATCTATTATAGTATCTTGTGAGATGGTTGGATTTTGACTGCAAAATGTTTGTGATTGGTTTTCATGACTTAGAGATCGATTTGGCTGACATATATTTCATCACTGGTTTTTCCAAGAGGGTATTGTTATCACCAAATTGATCTTGATAGGTTGTTCATCAATCAACTTAATGTAACTCTTTCAAACCAATTTTAACTTAAGATTAGCCTCTTCAGCTTGAGAGGGCTCTCTCAAAGGGGATTTATGGTTTTCAATAGAAATACTATTATATGGCTAACTCTATGAACTGTGACTTGGTTTTTATTGATTGCAGGTTGAAAAATGAAAGGCTTGCTATCATTAGGATATGGGGTCAACATCAGTGAACTTAATGAAAGTCATTCTTCTCATGGAAGCTGAGGAAAATAGAGGTTTTAATAAGGATGATACATACACACAACATATGAAAAACACAAAAATTTAACCTCTAAAGGAAGTCAGAGCATGATAACATGAGTTTTGAGTAATTAGAGATAAAACTCATTGCAGGTGATTAGACATGAAAGATATAGAGCAACAAAACATTAAACACCTCATTAGAATCTTAGGTCTAGAAGTAAAATGTCATTGTATATTACTAAAACTGAAAAAACATAACAAGTAGCAATTTGGTGAAATATTATCCAACCCTTTGATATTCGATGTTATGCCTATAAATAGACTTTATCTACATTGCAAATGATCTTCCCAGCTGGCTAGATCCTCGAACTAAAACTTTGACACATAACATAACTGAAAACTACTTTCTTGGAACAGAAAAAGACAGCTAACCTTTTAAAAGTCACATTCTTAATTGGACTCTACTTCATATTTATTACGTTCAGTTTTCTCAACAGTAAAACAGTTATATGATAACAATCACATGTTCGAGAAACATTCACCATCACTAACATATTAAAGTACCCCCTAGATTTAGGAAACATGGTCCTACTTTTCAGGAATAGATAAACTCCACTTTAGTCTTGGTCTTCATGTTGAGTTGGATGAGTGACACTCATATTTAGTAGTGAGTCTATGCTGGGATGGCCCACTAACAAGTTGGATGTCTCTAGATGGATGATGTGTTGTTTGAACCTCCAAAAATCTTCCAAAAACCTTTTTCTACAAAACAGAGCAGTTTAGGATGTTTCGTAGCGAATGAATTTCTGCCTTTTCATCCATGTCCCTACCACCTTTGTTGGTCAAAAACTTCCGTTATGCCAAGATATCTAAAAAACAAGCAACCTCCCTCCTTAATCCATCACAAAACTTATTTTTAAAGAAAAAAACCATCTTCGGAAATTTCTTAGCGTATTTCCGTCTTCAAGCCTGGTGCACACTACGAAATTGCCTAATAAAACATAATTTGCAGATTTTGTGATTTTCTTCAAAATTTGATCTTCTGAGCCAAAATTTAGGTTCTTTGCAAGCCATGAACCTAATAAAAAATGTTTCAACTCAATTCTTCAGTCTTTAGGAGTTTCATATTCATTTACAATAGGTTGACCTATAGGTTCTTCAACCACTTTAATCCTCAATACTTTCTTATCCATCTCAACTTGAATCATGTCCAGTTGCTCCGAAAGGTCTTCCACTTGATCCTTTAATGACCTATTTTCACATTGCAACTGTAAGTTGATCTTCCTGGTATGTTTGACCACCAGTCTTAATGGTTGAGTCCTTTTCAACAATCTTTTGGCATTGTCCATAGATTTTGAAACACTTGAGATTTGACTATCCCATCTTTTCATCATATGGTCATATTCAACCTTTTCATACTTGTGCTTCTCTGCCTCTAACTTCAACTCCAATATTTCTTTATCTACTTCCTTCAGTTGTTCTTAAAGAAGTTCTGTTTCTAATTTTTCAATTATCTTCTCTTTTCCCTTTCTCTGCATGATGACAACTTCTTCTTCTGTTGTTGGAGATAAATCTATGATGCTCACTGGCTGCACTGCTTCATTGATTTTCTCTGACCCTTTTCTCTCCATGGCCTTCTTTGCAAACTTGGTCATTGTCTTCCTTGGCTAAAATATAAATCCAACATCTTCTCCTACAAAATATGATTTCTTGGTAGTCTTACCTTTCATTAGTTTCCTTCCATTACCTTCAATATATTTTGCTTGCACTATTGGGGGCTCTTCAATGTCAATTGCATGAAGAATATCTTCTAGATTCCCTTTGGCCAATGTCTAGCTTCTAGTTATCCTCTTACTGCCTTGTTTTCTCATCTTATGTTTCGGTTTTGCAAGTGCTCGCTGGGGGGTGTCAGTTTCTTGCAAAGGTTCTGCTCCTATGTCGATTGGTTTTGTAGGGGATTGCCTTATTTCTTATTCAACTTCTTCTATTACAACTGGTGATGCAGTAGTTCTAGGTTTTAAGATTTTCTTTGGAGTGACTACATCTATTTCATACCCACTCATAAACAAAAAATAAGTCCAATCTCTGTTTAACCTTCTCAATTCTTCCAACACTAACAACTTTATCAAACCACGGTGAAAAAAAGATGTCTCATTGCCTTCTGATTTAACTTGAACTCTGTTTGACATCTTTCCCAAAATCCTGTATAAAAATAAAGGTAAGTCAAGTGATTTCTTACCTACAAAGTGCAGAAGGATTGTGATGTGGTAAGAGTAAACCATGTGGAATCTTCCCTCGCAGGTGAAATATTTTTGGATCACCAATAGCGGCTTTGCATAATTTTCCTCCATATAACTCCTGGGAATTCCATTAGTCAAATCAAATCCTCTGTGATCTTGCTTGAGAAACTCCTCATTACCCTACATTATAAATTTTGTGCCTTTAAACTATTCTTCACCACCTCTAGGGATTCCTGTAGCTTGTGATATGCTCTCTGGTGTTACTTTGAGATTCAAAATCCCAACCTTTGATGTTTTCCTTGTAAAACTGTTGGCAAAGTCCTTTGAAACATGTGCATGGAAAACCTGCAGCTTCTTGCAAAATTGTAGGCAGCCCATCCTCCTGAAAACTTCCATAGCAGTAGGGTCTTCATTAAGTAATTTCAGATCCATGGGTTCATACCTGAGACAATGGCCACCCTTGTTTGTTTTCTTTTTTGAAGCCATGGATGCTTTATAATCTTCGCTGCCTCGCTTGTTGGTGACACCTGCAAAATTTGAATTCAACAGTAACTTGCTTGGAGTGATGAAGCATCTCTCCAAGAATTGATTTACATGCAAGGATAAGAAGTAATATGAAAAAAGGTGGGTTTGGGGTAAGGTTTTAAAGGTTAATTGACAACTCGTGTTTTGATAATGACACATGCAACCAAAAAGAATCATGGTTACAACAAATATGGCTATGCATGTTTACAATCATCATAAAAATCTTGAAAGACCTTATCATTTATTTATCTAATTAGAAACTGACACCTCACATCACTCTGACAACTTTGGCTAAAAAACACAGTTTCATAGCGAAGACAGTTTGGCTGCTGACAAATTCACTACGGAACTATTATGCAGTTTCATAGCGAAATCTGTTGATTTCATTTTTAATTCGCTACAAAATTCTGAAAAACTGACAGGTGTGCACTTTTGAGATTAAATGCATGGGAATGACAACTGATATGACGTGAGGTTGATTTGATTGAAGTGGCATGGATGAAGGTGAGCTTTAAACTTAAGGTAGGCTTCATAAAAATGCAAAAAATTTCATACATCTCAAAAAATGACTTAGGAGACCTCATAAACTTGTTGAATGACCTACATGACCCTATCAAAGAATTTTTTACAACTAAATGAGTGATAAAAGTGGCTCCACTAGGGGTGGTGTGCCCTATGGTACACCAAAGAACCTGTAGTTCTAGTGTTATCCATATTTAGAAAATAAACTTATGACATTTGCCAAGCCTTCTTCAAACTCTTATGGCCTTCTCCTTGGGCTCAAGTTTGATTATCAACCTATCTTTATTAGCAAAACAACATAATAAAACAGAATATATAGAATGGAGTGAAAATTCAGTAAATTTTAAGAGGAATAGTGATTTAGAAACCTGCCATTGACAGGTCCTCCAGCGCAAAGTTGTACATCCATCTCCTGAATTAGATAAGTATTGTTTCCATGGTATGCAACTACTATGAATGGTCCCTTCTAGATGTTTTCAAACTTTCCATGTTTCCATTTTTCCTCAATTCTGGCTTCCCACTTTAAAACTACATCTTGAATCTGGAAATTTTCTTCTTTGACCTTTCTGTCAAATGTTTTCTTTACTCTGTTTTGTGACTACTGATGGTTGTTGTATACCTCCCTTTTTTCTTGTAGAGATATGAACTGACTTATCCTCCTATGAATTGCATTAGGCTCCTCTTCAAGTCCTTGCATAAATTTCATTACAGGCACTCCTAAGGAGGTGGGAAAATTGCTTCAGTTCCATACACTAATTCATAAGGTGAAGTACCAATGGATTGCTTTGTACATACTCTATCAGCCCACAGAGCATACTTCAACTTTAGATGCCATGATCTCTTGTTTTCCTGTAGTACCTTTTTTGTAATTCTCACAATGCTTTTATTAGAGGATTCAGCAGGACCATTACCCTGGGGGTAATAAGCAGTTGAGTGTCCAAGTGTTATATGATACTGATGAAAAAATATAATTAACCTTTTAGATTTAAAATCTTGTGCATTTTCAGTAATAATATTCATAGGACAACCAAACCTAGACAAAATATTGTTCTCTAAGAATTGAATGATGATTGAATCATTTTCCTGCCTTGTTAGGATTGCTTCGATCCACTTAGTGAAATAATCTGTGGCTGTCAGGATCCAGCGATGCTGCCCTGAAGATGATGGGTGTATTGCACCAATAAAATCCAACCCCCATTGTTGGAAAGGCACCTCAACATATATTGGCATAAAAGGTAAAGGAATCATCTTTTTCTTACCATAAAAAAATCTGACATTCATGGCAAGCGGCGATCTTCTTGAAAACATCCTTGAACATGGTGGGCCAGTAGTACCTGCTCTAGGAATTTTGTTTGTTGTGGCCTTCCAGTAGTGGCTTCCTCCACAATCTCCCTTATGAAACTCTTCAATGACCCTTTCAGCTTCCTCTTCCAGCAAACAGTTTAAAAGGATTCCACCAGTGTCTTTCTAGTACAAATTCTTATCTACAATGCAGTATCTTAATGATTTCAGCTTCACAAACCTTGCTTTTGATTTAGTCAACTCTGCAGGAGATCTGTGATGATGCAAGACAAATATAATATCTCTGTACCATTAAGATAAAATTAACTTCTCTTCAATTGGAATCAACTCTTCATCTTCCTCTGACAGCTCTGAAATTTCTGCAATAAGATTCATGTTAAGACAATCAAAATTGGATTGTGCCATCAACTTTGCCAACCCTTTTCACCAATTTTGTAGGTTCAATTTCTATGTCATACTCTAGCTCTCCACTTCCCTCTCTTACCATCAGGATCAACTTGTGTCAAAATATCTTTAACCACAGTGTTAGGCACAAATGCAATGACATGAGAGTGAAAGATATAAATTTTGAAATCCTTAGTATATTTTATCAAAGCATATGCATGTTTTTCTAAAATACTATACTTCATCTTTGAGTTAGCAAGAGTTATCCTAAAGAATGAAATTGGTTGTTTTTTACCTTGTTGTCCTTTCTATAGTAAAACTCCAACTATGGTATTTCAGATGCAAATGTGAAAACCAGAAATTCTCTTGAAAAATTTGGACTAATAAGCACTGGGGCTTGAGTGAGGGCTTTCTTTATCTCTTCAAATGATTGCTTGGATTCAAAAGTCCATTTAATATCAGCTCCTTTCTTCAGCATCTTGGTAATATCCTTGAAAATTTCAGCAAAGTTCAAGATGAACCTTCTAAAAATGTTTACTCTCCCAAGAAAGGATTGAATTTCCTTTCTATTCCTTGGTAGGTCTATCTTATGAATAAAATTAACTCTATTTGGATCAATATTTATCCCATCCTTTGATATAATATGTCCAAGAAATTTTCCAGAAGTCCCAGCAAAAATACTTTTAGTGGGGTTAAGAGAGATACCAAATCTTCTACACTTCTATAGAATTTTCTTCAGATGCTTCAAATGATCTTCCTCCCTTCTCGAAAATACAGTTATGTCATCCAAATAGACCACAACTAACTTATCTTTATCCTCAGAAAAGGCAATGTCCGTTGCTCTTTGAAAGGTTTCTCCTGCATTCATCAAACCAAAAGGCATCTTGGCGTACATGAATGTCCCCCGTGGTGTGGTAAACGAAGTTTTTTCTTGATCTTCTGGGTGTACCAATATCTAATTGTATCCTGAAAAACTATCTAGCATGGACACCCTTTGAGAGCCAACAATATTCTGCAAAATTTGATCCATCTTAGGAAGAGGGTAGTTATCTTTCAAAGAAGCCTTGTTCAAATTTCTAAAATCAATACATATTTTGATCTCTCTACTCTTTTTTCTGACTGGTACCAAATTAGTCTTGGACAGAATTGTGAATTACAGATAAAACACGCTTCCATAGACAAGTGATAGTCTAGAACAACATATTAAAGACTATACAACTACTTCTCCTAACTCAGAACAGACACACAGAAAGGATTAGAGGCTTACTTGTAATCCAAGCGCTTCTAAATGGCTTCTTCTGTCGATTTTGTTGTAGCTTCAAATTCAAGTGGTTTTGGACAAAATGCTTCCTGCAAGAAAGAACACTAAAACAACAGAAGATAGCAATAATACAGATGTCTATTCAAGTTAGTTAGCTAAATCAGTAAAGCATAAACCATATACATCAACTAAGATCTTACAATATGGAAAATCAAAGCCAATACAGATGCATATAGGGAAAAGTAAGTTGTATTCTTTATTGATGATAGAAGGAGAGGTTACAACCTAGTGACTAATTTGAAGTGACCCTTCCAACAACATTCCTAGCCCCATCACAGTATAAATCTCTCCAGCAACTGTTACATAAATCTAACTCTCAATTAAAAATCCACCGGCATTTCTCTACTCAAATTCTTCCTTATTAAACACTCATATTTGTGCTCAATTTATAGAGGAGATGAAGGTTGTTTTACAATCAATGAATTTCCAATAATAGGAAAGACATGTTTCCAATCTTGTAGATGTCAAATGGACACTTGGATTCGAAGCTTGACACATGTGAACTCTTCTAGAAGGCACTGGCCAAGTGGAGATTCTAGAACAATGAGAATTTCGCTCCCAATGTGACCAACACACCCATAGATGTCGGGAAGTGCTTTGCAGAGCAGAATTGCATGGGGCTACATGCATATGCAACACACTTAGTCCCCTTAGAGGTAGTGTTGGTGAGCTCTCATATGCTATATAATAAACTTCAAACCTTGGAAACCTTTGCTTGATGAAAGTCATGCTTGATTTGTCTTATTCTTGTCTTAGGGCATGTAGCAACTTGAAATGATAGGGAATGATAGACCCTTAGTCATTGGTCCTGGAGATGATGCCCAATTAACCAGGGCATTGGGAATGATGCCCAAATTTACCTATAACAATTGCTCCCTAAAGCATGAGGTCAAAATAATAAAAACATTTGATTGAGATGCTTTACACTGTGATGGGATGGAGATGAAGCGGAGTGGTCACCTGCATTAATCTTACAATACATTACATCATGATATATCCTCTTTGATCATAATTTCTGAGGGTAGGCATTCCCATGTCCAGCACATAAAAAATCTAATAACATGTACATAATTTAGAAAGTCGTCGACATTGGAATGTTGCCCAATGCAGACATGCCTACAGATATAGGCCCATGTTCAGATGAAAATCTGTATGTAAGGTCATCGTACAGATGATGTGTACAACAGTCCTGAAATCATAGCTCGGATGGCTGAAACTAGATCCATGTTCTTCTTATCTCGTTCACTCGATCATTCAGGTACAAGTCTAGCCATGCGAATATATGATTTGTCGTCGAACATGGAAATACATCGTTTGATTACCATCCAATGACGTGAGCTGTTAATAAACACGAGATAAGCACCATTAAGGAAAATGGCCCTCAAGGTACTGCAGTACATTTCGTAAGGCGTGAATAGATGATTTAATGTCAAACGACAAACAAAATATTTTGGTCAAAGGTCCGTAAGCAAGGATCTTTTCGATGTTGTAACAAGCCTCATGGTACTGTAATCTGATGTTTTTAAGTGAACTTCCTGGATATTGATTTTTTTTCGATAGGAAGCCACCTTATTGCAAAATGGGAGTTACTGATTTCAGAGACAAGGGTATGACTTGATATAGCAATTTTCAGGGATGATGGTCATGAGAATAAAGGTTTACGAGTATTGCATAAGGATGAGTTTATTCACTAGATGAATTCTCTTGAACATATCAGCAACATTGTGATGAGTTGGCAGCATTGACCCAAAACCGAAGTGAAGGTATGATGAACCATAGGTGTGAATGAACGGTCAAGATGATTATCCAACCCAAACAGTCATGGACTGGAGTGAAGGAAGTGTCATGTTCAAGAGCAACTTGCTACCATAAAGAAATTTTGCTCACTTTTCCCAAATTTTCCTCGGTCATGTTGACAAGTACGTCTTTATTTTTTAACAAGCTTGAGGAGGGTAACATTTGCTTGATCTATAATTCAACCCTTCGGGCGAATAATGTATCGCTATTTAATAAATTAATGAGTCTAGTGATGAATGAAACTTGATTCTTTCCATGATCGACAAGCCCGTCACTATTTTATGTTTTAACGAGCTTAACGACAGTGATAGCCCGGTCCTTTTTCATATTTAGAGAGTTTGAAAAAGAGGATGAAAGAAAAATCCATAAGTAATTTTTCATAAATTTGTCACTCAGATCCAAAAAAGTGTAAAATAATATCTGAGAGAACCTCTTTGGTCATGTTTAACCAAGGTATTCCTTTTCCGTAAATAATCTATCTCAGTCCAGAAAAGGGTTAAACTTATACTGGGTAGATATCAATTCATTTACTTTTACGAGCTCGAAAAGCCAAGTGCTCGACAATATTTTCACCTTATCGGAGTCTGAAAAGAACTAAAAGAAGACTCCAGGGGTTCCTTTTTCACTGTTATAGAAGCTCGAAAAAGAGATAAAAGTGCGCTTCAAATCCTTTTTTGTTTTTAACAAAGCTCGAAATATAAGGAGAAAAAGTATGCTTTGTGGTCAAATCATTCTTGAAATAAATCTACACGACTAATCTGTTCATCAGTTGCAAACCTGTTCAGAACAACATCAAATGGATTAAAAATACCTGTTTCATGATAAAAACATAATAAAACTATAGTCATAGCAATAAATTTAACTTGAAAATAATTAAATGACTATTAAAAGTAGTTTCACTTTTCATTTTTACCATTCCATAGTTACCATTTGCATTTTGGAGCTCTGAACCTGATTTTTCCCCCAAACTTCAGCTGCTGATTGCGATCATTTCCGTGGACGGATTTCATCACCGTTTGATCCAGGTTAGTGCCATGAACCTCCTCTTTCCTTTAGTATTCATTTCATCTCAAATTTCTACAAATTTTTATGGTTTTAAGGCCCCTAGGGTAAATTCTGCCCAAAATAAGGGAAACGCACCCCTGAATGATGAAACCTGCATTGCATAACAGGTACAGTGAAGGGTACTTGCATGTGAAACGCATTGTCTCTTGTTAGGGAGTGCGTTGGGCGCAGTATATGTTTTTTATTTTCTCATAATGCCAAATTTTTGCCTAGTTTTTTGCAATGAATGGAATCTAATGGATCTTATGGTTTTATTTCAGGTTTCCATCGGATTATAATGACGATTACATGTAGGGAAAGAGATCATGAAGAACAAGATATGATTTCCTTGAATGATCCGGGTACTGTAAGAGCCCTACGAGATTGTGGACTGCTTAATTACTTCAAATTGTCTGGGATGAGACAACAAATAGAACTATTGGAGTTCTTAGTTTGAGCATGGGATCTGGTGATAGAGGCATTTCATATTAAGAACCAAGTGGTTCCCATAACAGTTGAGGATGTGTATTTTCTCACAGGTTTGTCGAGGAGAGGTTTGCCCATTTCACTCTCAGGGTCTACCATTGGAGGAGAGATAGTGAGGGATTATTTTCTGCAATATTGCTATCCAAGGGAAGAACCTAGCAAATATGGAAAAATAAACATCCGGGATGTCAGGGATTTTCCATTGAGAACTATCCTTTTCACGATTGCTAAACTTGTCAGCACCGTTACACTACATGTAGCGAATAGATCGTATATGTAGTATGCGCTAGAGTGTATGGAGCCAACAGTCTTCAACTAGTCTGAAGTTGTTCTATCTCAGATAAAGGAACAGCTGAATAAAGCAAAGGGAGGAAGGAAGAAAAATTTTAGTTATGGTTCTATCCTTATATCCTTCACCTTGGAACAGATTCCACTGATGCAGCCACAACATGTGACACTGGATATAGCTAGTCCTAGATATCCTTAGATGCAGAGATGGGTAGAATTCATGGGTCAGCATGCAGGCCAATCGACTGTTGTTTTCTTTACTGCATTTTGTTCCTGGTTCTGGCGACAGATCGTTGCTATCAATGAAAACGCATACACAGGCATTGATTTCCGAGGAGATCCAGATTTAGCATTACCAGAAGGTGCTCAGTGGGGTGCAATGGGTAAGAATGTTTTGACCATGTTTTTTTTTATTTTCCTAAGGTTTATACAATGTTTTTGTATTTTTGGTTTCTTTCCAAGACTAAACTAAATGTTTGATGTAATGCAAATGTTGGTCGTGTTCAACCAGTAGTGGAACCAGAGCACGAAGCAGATATGCAAACAGAGAGGGTTGTGGGGAGAGCAGTCCTTCAAGATCTTAATATGGTTGAGACTCTGACTGAACTTCAGCAGCACATAGAAGGTTTAACCTTCGAGATTCTAGATTGCCAGATCGAAGAGCTTCCTATGCGACTGCAGCGACACACTATTGGGGTTCCTAACCGTTGGATGCGGTTACTTCATAGGATAACTAGATCTATAGCATGTTATCATGAGCACCACTAGTTTACTTGTGAAATTTTGCATACAGTTTGAGGTCAGATGACCAATGTGTCTTGGGCACAAATTTTGTAAAAACCTATAACTATCTATCTTTATGATTTCAGAGTTTTTCCTATGTTTATTGTGAAATCCTATTCAATGATGTGAATGTTTGCTTTACATATGTTGCAAATGTCTGTCTAAAACTTGATTAGCTAATGAATCAGTTAATGTGTTCAAATTTATGGAAATGTGTTGATATTGAATAAAATCAAAATTTCTTTCCAAAAGTTGAACTCTTAGAAACAATATAAGAAGTGTTGGATTTCTAACAGTATAAATACTAGTAATTTGTAATACCACAAGTTGTGAGTCTAGCCTTATGATTATGCAGTTAATACCAAATGAAATAGAATCATAGATAAGTTTGATCAACACGATATACTCAGCGATATTTTTCGTCGATCTACCAATACAAATCCCTTGAAAACTTACTAACTCGCTGTTCAGAGAGAAAATGGCCCACACTGCAGATGATAGATTTTGCGTACTATGACTAGCACCATCAGCATATCCAACAAATGGTTCTGAAGATTCAGACATTTGCGATGAAATGTAAAGAGGATTACTAACGTCAAGAAAACTCTAAAAACAAATTAAGATAGTGAATGCAAATCAACAACATATATACAATATAATGCACAAAAATACTACGCTCATGATTAAGCATAGTAACGTTTCAAATACAACCCATTTCTAGGTTGCGCCAATGAAATTCCATCGCAATCAACTAACTCATAGGCACCCTTAGTAAGAACACTTTTGACAATATAGGGGCCATGCCAAAATGGCTCAAACTTTCCTGTACCTATTACATCAACTTCTTGATCATAAAGAAGGACCAAGTCACCCTCTGAGAAAATGCGAGGCTGGACATTTTTTTCATATTGTGCCTTTATACGTCTCTTATGCGCTTCGTTGGCCAATTGGGCTTCACGACACATTTCATCAAGATGGATGAGGTTAAGGAGACACACTTCTTCTTCTGAGTTGTCAGGTAACAAGTCTATTGCGAGTTTTAGCGATGATATTTCGCATTGGATTGGTAAGATAGCTTCCAGACCATACACAATTGAAAAGGAGTAAATCCAGTTGCATTTCTCACCAAGGTTAGATATGCCCACAAGGCAGAGTACAGGATCAAATGAACATTTCTTTTACGAACTCCTCTCATTCATTGAAGCATTCGTTTAAGAATTTTGTTAATAGCCTCAACTTGTCCATTTGATTGTGGATAATAAGGAGTAGAATTTTCATGTGACAATCCTAACTTGGCAGTCAATTCAGACATCATGTGGTTGCGAAAATGCTTCCCATGATCTATAACTATATCCCGTGGGACCCCAAACCCTGCAATAACATGATTAAAGAAAAACAATGCAGTTGTCTGTCCTGTGTTGTTGAATGTAGGCATCTCTTTGGCCCATTTGGTAAAATAGTTGACTGCGACAATAGTATAACCATGCCCCCCAGACGAACGAGGGTTACAGGTCATGAAGTCAATACCCCATTTCGTAAATGGTCCTGTAGAGACAACAGGATGCATTGGTGCTGGTGGTTTGTGAATCTTATCATCAAAAATCTGGCATGCATGACAACTTCTGACCGTAAGGATGCAGTCTTGAAAAATAGTATGCCAAAAGTAATTGGCGCGAAGTATCTTCTGCGCGGTAGCATATCCAGATAAATTTCCACCACAAGCCCCAACATGACAATAATTTAACACTTTTTCGGCCTCCTTATGAGTGAGGCACCTCCTTAAAATTGTATCGACACCACGACGATAAAGTGTATCGACGACGATCAGATAACCTTTGGCTTGGTATCGAATACGTCGTTGTTCAGAGCGAGAGGTATTATGTCGAAACGTTTGGGTTTGGAGATAAATGATGAAATCCCCATACCAAGGATCAAATTAATCCCCATACCAAGGATCAGATTATCCGATCAGAAACAGAGACTCTTCTGGAATTTATGGTTTCGACGTAGTTGCAGTACTATCAGAGGGAAGGTCACAGAGAAGCTTAGCCAAAACTAAAGACTTCTTTGACTTGGATTTGATAAATTCCAAATCAAATTCCTGCAAAATGACAATCCATTTTGAATATTTTCCCCCTAGCAATTGAAGTGATAATATATAAGTCATGGGTTTGCAATCTGAAATTATTATTGTTTTTCGGAGCAGGATATAATGGTGAAAAATTTAGACAACTTGAATAGCTGCCAAGGCAAGATTTTCTACATATGAGTACTTAAATTTCGTATCATTGAGATTACGACTCAAATAATAGATCGGATTTTCAATTCCATCTTCTACTTGGACCAATACCATAGCAATGGTCGTTTTAGCCACAACGATATATAGGAAATAATCATTTTGATAATTAGGGGGATACCTTAATGACGCTCGGACAAGAGTGTCCTTGACAACATCGAAAGAAGCTTGCGCAACTTGGTCCCAATGGAAGGGAACCCCCTTTTTCAAGAGTTGAGTAAATCCTTTAGCCATTTCAGCATAATTTGGAATGAACCTCCTTAGGAAGTTAGCCTTTCCTTGAAGTTTTTGTATCTAAAGTAAGTTTGATAGCACAGGAAAATCAAGAATGGCCTGAACCTTCAGAGGATCGATTCGAATTCCTTCTTTTGATACTACGAATCCAATAAAACGACCAGATCCAACACAAAAGACACATTTATGTGGATTGAGGCATATTTTGTAGTGTCAGTGGCGTAAGAAAATGGCTCTCAAATGCATCGGGTGATCAGTCTGATTTCGTGAATGCGCTGGTAAATCATCTAGATATGGTTGAACAATGTGCTTGATGTCATTGAAAGCATAATCCATTGCTCTCTAAAAAGTTTCCCCAGTGTTATTTAAACCAAATGGAAGTTTCCTATAAGTGAATGTGCCCCAGGGAGAGATGAATGTTGTCTT
The DNA here is from genome assembly GCA_034641835.2 of Pinus albicaulis. Lineage (NCBI taxonomy): Eukaryota > Viridiplantae > Streptophyta > Pinopsida > Pinales > Pinaceae > Pinus > Pinus albicaulis. The sequence continues at coordinate 239,550,211 of CM076579.1, read as the reverse complement.
ATGTTGATCATCTGGGTGGATATTGATTTGATTGTAGCCGGAAATTCCATCCATGAACAAAAATATTTTGCATCCACCACAATTGTCAATAATACGGTCGATAAAGGGAGTAGGATAGTTGTATTTTGGACGAGCAAGATTGACATCCCGATAATCGACGCACACTCTAATGGTTCCTTGCTTTTTCATGATAGGAACGATATTGGAAACCCACTCAGTTAGCGAAACAGGGTAAATGAAACCAACACGCAAAAGTTTTTCAACTTCTACTTTGATGGCAGTGTTGTGTAACCATCTCCAAAAATAGAAGAAAAGAGATATCAACGCCTTAGAAATAAGCCACTTCGAGGGGGCAACCTCCAATACATTACATTAATGAACAATTCTTGGATGATCCAATTTACAAAACCTCCTTTCTATATATAGGAGTCCATGGGGCCATAATGCAATCCTAGTGGGCCACAATGTAATCCTAGCCGACCTAAAAATAATAATTTAAGGGCACAATAATAATAAAATGGGGGTCACAAGGGTACAATAATAACAATAAGGGGGTTACACTAACAACAATAAGGGACTATACTAGTAATATAGGGACCTAACATGCCCCTCTCCTTCAAAAAAGTGTTGTCCTCAACACTTGAGTAGCTCTGGGTGCTTCTGTATAAAATTCTCATCCTCCCATGTAGAATCTTGAGTGGGTAAGTTCTTCCACTTGATGAGATATTCTGAAATTGATCGATTCTGTAGTTGTCAAGTTCTTGTTTTTGTGACCGCTTCAGGTTCCAATATGATTTTTCCTTCCTCATCAAGTTCTGGTAATATTGTTTGAACTGGAAGATTTTCACCGATAACCTTCTTTAAGCATGAAACATGGAAAATTGGATGTACTCGCGAAGAAGGAGGAAGCTCCAATTTGTATGCCATAGTACCAATCTTTTGCAACACCTTGTAAGGACCATAGTACTTTGGCGATAATTTATTATCCTTCTTAGCTTACTTGAGGGACATTTGTTTGTATGGTTGTAGCCGTAAAAATACCCAATCTCCTACATCAAAACTTCTCTCGCTGCGATGTTGATCTGCCTGTTGTTTCATTCGATTTTGTGCCAAATTCGGGTTATCCTTTAAGAGTTGGAGAACTTCTTGCTGATGCTCGATGTGATCTTCCACTGCTTGAACCTTCGAATTTTCTCTTAAAGATGATGTGATGGATGGTGGATAATATCCATAAAGTGCCATAAATGGGGTCATTTTTGCTGCAGTATGGAAGGAAGTGTTATACCACCATTCAGCGAGAGGTAACCACTTGACCCATTGTGTTTGTTTATCGGATACAAAACAACGAAGATATCCTTCCAAAAATTTATTTACTATCTCAGTTTGACCATCGGATTGAGGATGATAAGATGAGCTATGAGCTAATTGAGTACCCAAACAAGAAAATAACTCCGTCCAAAAATTTCCAGTAAAAATGGGATCTCTGTCGCTCACAATGACCCTTGGGCTTCATGTAGCTTTTGAATTCTATCCATAAATGTAGTAGCAACTGTACTTGCTTTAAATGGATGAGATAATGCACAAAAGTGTGCATACTTGGTAAGTCTATCAACTACCACCATGATGACACTCTTTCCTTCGGACTTAGGTAAACCTATGATAAAATTCATTGAAATCTCCTCCCAACGTTGACTTAGAATGGATAAAGGTTGTAGAAGTCCCGGGGTCTTAATTGTCTCAACTTTATTCTGCTGGCAAACCAAACATTCCGCCACAAACTTTTGAATATCAGATTTAAGGCCATCCCAAAAAAATTCTTTCTTCACCCTGTGGTAAGTTTTAAAAATCCTGAGTGTCCTCCTAAAGGAGAAGTGTGCAATTCCAGAAGAATCTTTTGTTTTAGTTGGGAATTCTTACAAAGATATAAGCGATCTTTGTACCATAAGGAATCATTTTTCCAACTAAATGTATCGGATGTACTAGGATCTTGCTGCAACTTTTGAATGAGTATCCATACATCTTTGTCCTTCTTCCATTCATCTCTTGCTTCAGTTATCCAATCTGGTTGGATAATAGAAATGGCACAAAGCAATGCTTCCACCTCTCCATTCTTTCTTGAGAGTGCATCTGCAACAACATTCAACTTTCCTTTTTTGTAGATTATTTCAAAGTCATAACCCAACATCTTTGTGACCCATTTTTGTTGTTCTTCTGACGATAGTCTTTGTTCCAAAAAGTGTTTAAGACTATCATGATCAGTTTTACCTTGAAGTGTCTTCCCATTAGGTAAGTTCGCCATTTCTTTAGTGCATGTAGTATTGCTAACATTTCCTTCTCATAAATAGGTTTCTGTAAATACTTTCCTTTAATTGGATGACTTTCAAAAGCAATGGGTCTTCCTTCCTGCATTAAAACTGCACCAATTCCATTTCCTGAGGCATCACATTCCACAATAAAGGTTTTTGTGAAGTCTGGTGTAGCTAAGACCGGTGCTAGGCACATTGCCTCTTTAAGACGTTCAATGGCCTTAGTTGCTTCAGGAGTCCATGAAAATGCATCTTTCTTCAATAATGTTGTTAGAGGTGCTGCTATTCTCCCATAATTCTTAACAAACTTGCGATAATACCCTGTTAACCCGAGAAATCCTCGCAACTGCTTTATGGTTGTGGGGACTTTCCATTCATTAATGGCTTTAATTTTGTTAGGGTCTACTTTAACACCCTCGTGAGATACAATATGGCCTAGATATTCCACCTCTTGTACTCCAAATAAAAATTTGGATTTTTTTGCATATAATTGTTTCTCTTGCAATATTTTGAGCACCCTGTCAACATGTTCCACATGATCCTTCCAAGACCTGCTGTAGATTAGTATATCATCAAAAAATACTAGCACAAATTTTCTAAGGAAGGGTTTGAAAATGGAATTCATCAACCCTTGAAATGTAGAAGGTGCATTGGTAAGGCCAAAAGGCATGACCAAAAATTCATAATGACCCTCATGAGTTAGAAATGTTGTTTTTGGAATATCTTCAGTCTTCATTCTAATTTTATGATATCTTGAACGAAGATCCAACTTGGTAAAATAAATTGCTCCATGTAATTCATCCAATAATTCATCAATCACAGGAATGGGAAATTTATCTTTAATGGTGAGCTTATTGAGCTCCCTATAAGCCAGACACATGCGCCATGATCCATCCTTCTTGTGTACCAATACTACAGGAGCAGAGAAAGAACTTTGACTAGGTTGAATTATACCGCCTCTAACATTTCTGCAATCATACGTTCAATTTCGCTCTTTTGGAAGTAAGGATATCTATAAGGCCTGATGTTTGGAGGAACACTTCCTGGAATCAAATGAATAGCATGATCATGATCACGAATAGGTGGGAGTCCTTTGGGAGTTTAAAACACCTTGGAATGATTGTCCAAGACTTGTTGGAGATCTGCAGAAATAGATGATTTTGATGTTGGAACTTCTAGTGAGCATAATTGTGCAATTACGCCTCGCTGTTCTTTCTTTAGAAGCTTTTCATGACATTAGAGCTTATTATCCTTCCTGGCTTCCCCGCAATACCCCGTAATTCAACTTCCTTTCCTTCTGAAAAAAATTTCAAGAAAAGTTCTTGAAAATTAAAAGCTACCGTCCCCAAAGATTATAACCATTGTACTCCTAGTACAACATCATCACCTCCCATAGGAATGGAAAGCATTGGACTAGTCAATACATATTCCCCCATGGTTAGCTTGATATTATGGCATTTTCTAGAGCAATTTATAGTTCCTCCATTTGCATCCATCACTTGACATTCTGGTGCTGGGTATAGGAAACAATTTAATTCCTTGGCTACCTTACAATGAATAAAATTATGGGTGCTACCTAAATCAATCAACATTATTACCTTTTTCTTCTTGATTTTTCCTTCTATATTGAGGGTTTGAGGAGTGGTAATTCTTGCCAGTGCATTACACGATATGGTCGGATTCATTTCTTCCTCTTCTAGGGTTGGTTCCTGGTGTATATCCTCTTCTTGTTCATTTTCTTCTTCCTCTTCACAATCTATGTAAAATAATTTCTTCTCAGCACACTTATGACCTTTAGTGTATTTTCTATCACAAGTGTAGCAAAGCCCTTTTGCTCTTTTTTCTTCCAATTGTTGTGGTGTCAACCTTGTAGGTTGTGGAAATCTAGGCGTAGCAACACTTCCTTCTTTATAGAATTGAGTGGTAGGCTTCCTTGTCGCCATAATTTTACATTCAACTTTTATTTCCAACCTGAATGCCTTCTCCAATGAATCGGGTTCCAAAACGCGAACTTCATGTTGGATGTTATCCTTTAAAGTGTCTATGAAGAGATCAATCCTGTGTTCCTCTGGAATATCAGTTACCCTTATATTCAATTTTTGGAAGTCCTCAATGTGCTGCCCCACTAAACCCTTTTGTTTGAGATTTATCAATTGGCTAAAGAAGGTGTTGCTCTTTGTATCCTCATAATGTGCTATCATTTCCTCAGTAAAAATTGACCAAGTGACAATTTTCTTACGAGAGAAAAACCATCGATACCATACAAATGTATTTTGTTCTAAATGTAAAGTTGCAATGCGTACCTTTTGTGTGTTTTGCACATTATGGAGATCAAAATATTGCTCCATCTGTAGTATCCATGTTACAGGATCCTTTCCATCAAACTTCCTCATATCCATTTTTGGAATATGGTGGTTCTTCCCTCCAACGGTAGAGTTTATGAAATCACGATTAACATTTATTTTGTTCTCATCATGAGTTTCCTCTACTATCTTTTCACCATTACGAAAAATTTATTGTATCAACTTTCCCAAACCTTCGATGTCTACTTTTAGATCTTTCTTCATGTTTTCCATGTTGTCTTTCATTTTTTCATCGATCTTAGCTTCCATGTCATCCATCTTAGCTTCCATGCCCACTTCCATGCCATCCATCTTAGCTTCCAAACCATTCATATTAGCTTCCACGCCTTTCTTCAAACCATCCATCTTAGTTTCCACACCTTTCTTCAAAACTTCCATTTCATTTTTTGTTGTTCTTTGCGAGAGCGAAATTTGTTGCACTTGCTCTTGTAATTTTGATATGTCATGTTGCCATTCTTCGTCTTCATGAGTCATAACAGAGCCTTCTAAAGGCTTAATGGGTGTTGAATTCTTTTTAGCGGCCATTTTAGAATCCAATATTGATATCTATTCTACAATATTCCCTTGGAATCAATTCAAATTGATTCTTCAAACAATACTTATGCAATTCGGAAAAAAATACACACCTTTTTCTTGCTTTTAATGAGGCTCGATATTGAAATTGGATTAGCTCTGTGATTGCAATACTTCAATATTTTAATTTCAGTACCACTATAGCCCTCTGAATTATCTTTCGAATGCCACAGGTCTGACCTGATTTGGATTCTCCACGACAAAGTTGTGTCCAATCTCCCACAATGACCTAATTATGGACTGGTTCAGTAGAGAGAACTTGTACGACTTGCCACGTGTCACTGTTTCATCCTTTGTCTCTGAAATTGATAGCCAAGAAACTGAAGTCCGTGTACTTGCGACCACTTTTTACAACACTTCAATCCGATGCCCAGAGAGAGAGTTATTGAAATTTTCCCACGATCACCTCTTTGAGATGAAATTCAGGAGCCTGAAAAAGCACTACCTTCCACAGATCATATCTCCCAAAATATTGCGAACCAAGCTCTGAAATTTTTTGAAGAATTTACTCAAGATTTCAGCTTCACACCATATGAATTTCAGATTCTGAACCTTCGTTGAACATAAGTTATAGCGCAAATTCCACGATGACCTTTTTAGGAGCCTGAAAAAAGACCTAACTTCCATAGATCATATCTCCGAAAATATTGCGAACCAAGCTCTGAAATTTTTAGAAAATATTCCTCAGGATTTCGACTTCGTACCCTAAAAATTTCAGCTTCTAACAATTTGTATAAAAAACGTTATAGTGAAAATGCCACGATGACCTGTTTGGAGCAGTGAAACCCTAGAATCCAAAGCTCTGATACCAAATGTTGTGTAGCCAGCTCCAAAAATAGAAGAAAAGAGATATCAATGCCTTAGAAATAAGCCACTTCGAGGGGGCAGCCTCCAATACATTACATTAATGAAAAATTCTTAGATGATCCAATTTACAAAACCTCCTTTCTATATATAGGAGTCCATGGGGCCATAATGTAATCCTAGTGGGCCACAATGTAATCCTAGCTGACCTAACAATAATAATTTAAGGGCACAATAATAATAAAATGGGGGTCACAAGGGTACAATAATAACAATAAGAGGGTTACACTAACAACAATAAGAGACTATACTAGTAATATAGGGACCTAACAGGCACTGACTTTATTTGGATGAATAGGACGAAGCCGTTGACACACCGGTTTGACATCAAGATACATATTAATAGTGTGTTCAACTATACTAGTATCTATGCCTGGAATTTCCTCGTAATACCAAGAAAATACGTCATGAAATTCATGAAAGAGAGAGCGATATGATTCAAGTTCTAATGGAGAAAAAGATACATCGACATGAATATTCTCTACAACTCCAGGTTTGGTCAAAATATCGATAGAAATTGTTTCTTCAATATTTGATAGATTTCACTCGGAATCGACTGCATTAATGGGTAAAGAATTCGAAAAGAAATTTTTGATGGATGGTGATATAGTTCACTAAGATTATTTTCTTCATAATCAGGAAGATGGGAATGATGATGATAATCTTCCCATGGTTCTCCGTCTGACATCATGGCTTCCAAAATATTCTCATCTATCAAGAACATTGAGGAAAACAGATCAGATGGAGTATCAAAATCTAAAGAACGATCAACCCAATCACTCAATGACGCTGATTTCAGATTTTCTGCCCAAGCCAGATAGATTGATTGCTATGCCAGCTCAATAAGGCTGGGCGGCAAAAACTCATCTAACGTAGAAGTATTAGAATCACCCGCACTCTCCCTTAAGCCAGATAGAGTGGAAGAGATCATGTATAAGGTCTCTATGCTTGCAATTTCTGCCGACGTCGCGGGCGGCGGTAATGCAAAGGTTTTCATGAGAGTGGAATCCTTTAAGAGTCCTACACCAATGTTCTGAATTTCTAGTTGGGGTATGTGAATGAACGGAATTCTTTCGGTTACCTGTGAAGCAGAGGCAAAGAAGGATAGTTGATTAATGACTGTAATTGTACCTTTATGTGGAAAGGAAATCATTCTAAAATATGTAGAAACAATAACAGTCATCGCATATACCCACGGCCTTCAAAGTAAAATATTATAGTCAAGGGGTCCGTCAACAACCTCAACCTCAATATTCACTATTTCCCCCCCTAGTTCAACATGCAGGTTATTAATAATACCACAAGGTTTATATGTACGTCCATCAAATGCCTTCAACATTGTTGATGATTGTGATAAGCGCGACGAGCCAAGTGACTTCCAACAGTTTAGAGACATAATGCATGTAGATGCTCCCTCATCAATAATAGTGCGATGAACAAGGTGATTGAGAACATTTACTTGTATGGAGAATGCCAATTTTGTTGGTAGTTGCGGCACATAGCCCATATGATTAAAGACGGCAAGATTAGAATCAGTCGGATAAATTCCACCAATTTCCGATAATAAAGCCTGTTTTTGGGAGGGACAATTTTGTAATACCTCAAGAGTAGACATAGTTGAAGGGGATTGAGCCAAATATTCAACTATATTATAATTTTGTGCAACTCTTGTTCTAGGATTATATGTCGATTTATGAATGACTCCTTTTGGTGGCTTGATTGTCATGTTGGGAAAAATACTGAGAGGGGGGGGGGGGGGGGTGAATCAGTATTTACTGCATAATCAAATCTTTTTACTTTTTCATTCCTTAAAACCCATACGCTACTTTCCTTTAGTAAACTAGCGTATATACGCGGATCCCCTTTATGAAACTCGCGTATATGTCATTAAACTTCACTTAAACCATTCCATCATTTATGCATCAGATATTCAATAAGCAGTAAACATGTGCAGTAAGAACAGAATAAACCATCACACAAAGCATCACACATGAACACCAGGATTTTTAGGTGGAAACCCAAATCGGGAGAAAACCACCGCTGCGGTTGCTCAGCCTTCAATATTTTATTATAGAGAAAACATCTTACAACATATGTGCTGGCGCAGACTTGACCAGCACGCAGGCACCCACCTGCGCTCGTTTACCAGCCTCTTCTGGAAGGGAGCTCCAACCCCCTGACTCGTTTACCAGCCTCTCCTGGAAGGGAGCTACGACCCCCCGATCTCGTTTACCAGCCTCACCTGGAAGGGAGCTACAACCCCCCTGACTGAAGGCTACAACCTTCAGCACCACCTTGGACCACGTTTCATCAATTTTCACATTGGATCCAACAACTTCAATAGAACAACATTTGCAGGCCACATTTCATCATATTTTCAGACTGGACCCTTTCCATACTTTTAAGCACAGACATACATCACCAACAGATACTTATCAACACAGATCAGATAGCAGAAACACAGCAGAACAGATCAAATATTTCATACCCCTTGCTTCAGCAAACCCTAGTTTGCATACGCACTTTCCCTTCACTGATGTCGCGTATATACGCACTTTCGTCCACACAAACCAGCGTATACCTCAGTATAAATTTCATTGCGCATACGCGCTTTCTCTTCGCTGAAGCCGCGTATATACGCGCTTCCTCCGCGGCGAAGTAGCGTATAGATCTTCAATCATTACAGAGCAGCATACTTCATCAGATCAGATATTCAGTTCAGATCTACCCTTTTTGCTTCAGACAGATGTTCGCCTAGATGCTCGCCTCATCACAGATCTAAGCCTTCCATAATCAGATCTAGCAAATACAAGAGCAATTCAGATCTAGATCCCCTTCTTCATCATTGGTGCATCATACATTCAGATTTATCATTTAAGTGTAACCCTTTCCATTCAGATATACTTCAGAGAGAAGTATTCATTCAAGCTCAGACATCTTGCACCCACACTCATGTTTTGCACAATGAATTTCTTCTCCTTATATAGGTTTATCCTTTTTCAATACCATGAGCCCCTTTTTCAATACCATGGACCAAAACAATACCATAAGCCCAAAACTACCTGGACGGGGTCAATTAGGCGGATCATGACCCAATACAATGGGTCAATACCATGGTGGCTACCCTTGGTTTTGCACTTTTTGAGCGCTTTAGCCCATACGCGACTTGGCACGTTCCTTTCCGCGTGCATACGCGATTTCCCCTAGGCCAATCCGCGTATACCAAGAGACATACTCCTTTTCATCATACTTTGAGTACATTCTGAATTCTTTTCTTCATTGCCTTCTGTACTCACTGTAGATACATCAGATTTCCTTCATCAAGAACATATTCTCTCAAGCACAACTTCATTAAGTTGTCATCATCTTCATCAGGTGGGTTGCCTTTCAAGGACAACATTCAGCATCATAATGTCAACAAACATTATATCATATCATATTTACATCATTTACTAAGTCCATCAAGTCAAGAATAACTTCATCAGATGGATTGCCATCAAGGACAACACATGTCAACAGTCGCATGTCTTCATCTTCATTCAGTGGGTTGCCATCAAGGACAACACTCTGCATCATATTTCCAACAATCTCCCCCTTTGGACTTGATGGCAACCACGATGGTGTTTGGTTACCATAGCAGATAGATACCATGTCACTCTCCCAAACATTTGACATCATTATCTTCTCTTCATTCAAACACCATGTCACTCTCCCCCTTTGACATCAAGGGCAAAGGGCGGATCAAAAACCAACACTCTCCCCCTTTTCTTCTCATGTGGAAGAAACATTCTGCAGATCTGATATGTGCTGAAGTGGCCAAGCTCCCCCTGAGTTCATGCTGAATCTTCAAACATATTTGTCAATGAAGTACATGACTCTATGAACTTCCTATCACCAAAGACTCATACTTACATCAATTATCCATCCAAGTGGATTTACATATGAGACTCAACTACCCAACCAAGTGGGTTTACAAATTTGATTCAGCTACCCAACCAAGTGGGTTTACAAAATTTGACTCAGCTACCCAACCAAGTGGATTTACAAAATTGACAAGTCCTTACATGACTGAATATTACAATTACATGGGTCTCCACATGACCTTTTCATCAAAAATGACTTTTCATAACCAATACCAAAAAGACCTCAAGAGAGATCATATATCAGAACCACCATAATGCCAGCAGTGCATTATACTCAACAAAGCTAATGCTCCCCCTGAATCTGTGCAACCAAGCAACCTTTCAAAATGACTAAGGCTCCCCCTTAGTTTGTGCATCCTGAAAAACTTCCACCAACAAATCATCAAGGCATCTTCATCAAAACATTAGAAACAGAATTATGAGAACTGGAACACCACCAGAGATACCAAACAGTATCAGAGATACCAAACAGCATTGCAGCTATGCTGAAGAGAGCTGAACCAACCAAAAATTGTCAGCAATTTGTCATACACGGTTTTTTGTGCAGGAACTCGCGTATATACGCGACTGTGTTTCAGGAAACCCGCGTATCTCAAGACATCTTCTAAATTTCAACCAGATATGATTCTTTGTAAGGCAAAGACAGTGTTCGGCTTCTTTCTGAGACATTTGAATGCTTCCCTGGACTACAGATAGATAGAATGGTGTAGTTGTGTCTTCAAGCGTCATCCAATGGTTGTAGCATAAGCCCATTAGTAACCAAGCCTTCAGATCCTTTGCAGCATCAATACATTCTTTCCAAAAGAGATTATCATACCAGAACAGTATCTTCAGATATGTGTCAAACTGCAGCTGTGCTGAAGTGAGCTGACTCCAAGCAAAAAATGTCAGCAATCATGCATACGCGGTTTTCTGTGCATTAACTCGCGTACATACGCGACTGTGTTTCAGGAAACCCACGTATCCCAAGCCATCTTCTAAAATTTATGCAGATCTGATTCTCTATGAGGAAAAGACAATGTTCAGCTTCTTTCTGAGATATTTGACTGCTTCCCTGGACTACAGATATAACATAATAGTGTAGTTGTGTCTTCAAGCGTCATCCAATGGTTGTAGCATAAGCCCATTAGTAACCAAGCCTTCGGATCCTTTGCAGCATCAATACATTCTTTCCAAAAGAGATTATCATACCCGAACAGCATCTTCAGATATGTGTCAAGCAATCATCCATGTGGTCCAAAATCACCATGATCTTCAAGATGTAACATGAAGTAACATATGTAGGCAAAAGATCTCAACCATAGCAACCAAACTCTATATGATCTGAAACAAGCGATATCCAAATCATCCACACAAAGATACTTATCAGCAACCAGGGCTCAAAATCTCATCATAATAATCCATGTACCAAGTCATCATTATTTGAGCATGAGTATCACCAAGACCAAAGAATAAGCAGTCATATTTCCAACAATGCAACCATTAGAATTCAACCTGCTACTCCCCCTAAACCAGTGCTTCTTCCTTAACTTGTGCAATCTGAGACACCTTCAACAGCAAGTCATCAACAACAATCTCTGCATGATCTGTCCTCATCTCTGAACTATAAGACTTTCATCTCAACAATGAATGCTCTTCATCATAAAGCGACCAGGCTTCATCCATAATCTTCAACACAAGAACCCATGCATCATTTCATTATCATGAGTATAACTAGAATGATGCTAACAGTGCAATCATCAGCAGTCAGACTGATGCTCCCCTTGGACCTCTGCTTCAGATCTTCAGCTATCAGATAAATTTTCTTATCATCAATGCATACGCGACTGCATCTTCTGGAACTCGCGTGTATACGCGACTTTAGTTAATGGAACCTGCGTATGGAAAGTGAAGCATAGAAAAATTTCATCTTCCTTCATTTCCTCCTGAGCTTGTACCTCCTGTACCTGTCCTTTTCACATCAGATGCGCTGTCAGAATTAAACTTAACCAGAATAATCAAATCAACCATGAGAGTCATCATGCATTGCTCCCCCTTGTGACGATACATTACTAGATCTCATAATGTATCTCACATCATTCCTGCAGTCAATAAGAAAAGTCAGCTTCAGAAGCGGATGACTGCAGTAGGGTCAGAATTCCCTACGTTTCTGGTCGGTCCTTCAATTGAGTGTTTTCTTCAAGAAAATCATTGTCTTCTAGAGCATCCACAAAAGTATCCTTTTCTTCTCTAGATTGATTCTTATTCCATCCCTCCATCTTTTTCCAGACTTGTTTAAACTTTCTATTTGTGTGTTGGAAGTTATCCAATTTCTCATATCTATTCAGCCTGCATTCCTTTTCTACATGTCCATACTTGTTACAAGAATAACATCTTATGTGTCCAGAGTAATAAGAGTTATAATGAGTATTTCTGATCTTCCTTCTTTTACAATCAGCTGCTTTATGTCCATACTTGTTACATGAGAAACAATATCCCTTGAAGCTTCCAGAGTACTTGTTTATTTGTGGCGGAATTGTTCTGCTTCTGCAATTTGCTGGAACATGCCCATAATTATGACATTTAAAACATTCAACGTTCTTGAATGAATTCCTTTGAGAATTCATGATTGTTGGTTGACCTTTTGTTTCTTTCAACACATCAGGTTTTGCATTGACATCTGCTGAATTTTTGGCACTTCCTTGTGAGCTAGATTCTCCTTTAACAGTTTCATGGAAACCAAGTCCATGTTTGATAGCAGGAGACCTTTGATTACTCAGAATATTATCCAAAATGTTATTACTATCATGAAACCTCAAAAGTTTAACCTTTTATTCTAATTTACCTTTGAGAATGTTTACCTCAACCTCCAAGGCTTGACATTGCTTTGTCATGCTTTCTTCTTTCCTTCTTCCATCTTCAACTGATCCTTCAGATTTAGAATCTCTTCTTTCAACCAATCTTCATTTCCTTCACATGTTTGTTGCAGCTCTTCATTCTTCTTATTTGATTTTTCTAGATCTTCTTTGAGAGAGATGATTTCTGCTTCAAGGCCTTCCTTTTCAAATGATTGTAGAGGTTCCTCATTTTTCTTACTTGATGCTTCAAGATCTGCTTTTAGAGAGATGATTTCTGCTTCAAGTTTTTCCCTTTGATTGGTTGCATAAGCGTACAACCCTTGATACTTGTCTATCTGTCCATTTAGTGTTTCTATGTTTTCATTCATCCTAGAGATCACATCTTTGTAGATAGATTCCTTTCTTTCAAATTGATGCCAATCATTACTTTCATCATTTGCTTCTAGATTTTTAGATGATTTCTGCTGATCTTCAATCTTGACAGCTTCTTCTAGATCCATACTGTTACATTCTCTATCTTTGCCTTTGTTTGCACAAAGAAGATTATAAGGACCGCAATCACTATCTGATTCATCTTCTTCAATTTCTGCTAAACCTGTTTTCTGAGCTATCTTCTTGTTTCGAGTAGCCTTCTTCTTTTGCTTCTTTGCCATGAGCACTTTCACATCTTGGTCAGAATCTTCTTCATCTTCACTGGACACTTCATCATCATCTTCTTTTGCATAATAAATCTTTCTCTTTTCAAATTGTTTTCCTTTACCATGTTTTTCTTTATAAGGACATTTAGCAGCATAATGACCAACTTTTCCACACTCAAAACATTTGAAGGGAAGCTTACCTTTGAATCTTCCAGTACCTATTTGGAGCTTTCTTACGAAATTCGCTTCTTCTTCATTGGATATATAGCTGGATTCTTTGACAACTTCCTTTTATTTTCCTCTTGTAGATGCTTTAAAAGCAGCTTCTCTTATTTGAGAAGGACCTCCTTGTCTCATTTCAAAAGCAGTCAGAGTACCATGTAATTGAACAATAGTAAGAGTTTGCAAATCTTGCCTTTCTTCAATAGCTGAAACTTTAGAGTCAAATTTTGAAGTTAATGATCTTAAGACCTTTTCCACCAGAGTAGTATCAGTTATGGTCTCACCCAAATTTCTCATTCGATTTACAATATCATCCAGACGAAGAAAGAAACTGGCAACACTCTCATCACTATGCATCTTCAAATTTTCATATTCAATTCTAAGAGTTTGGAGTTTTGCACTTTTTACCTTTGTGTCTCCTTCATAGCTTAGAATGATTTTGTCCCATATATCTTTAGCTGAATGTAGCTGCATCACTTTAGCAAATTCTAATTCAGACATGCTTCCCAATAAGACATTTCATTGCTTTGGGCATTAATTTCATACTTCTTTCTTTCAGCTGCATCAGTAGGAATATTTGCCGGGTATTGATAACCTTCTTGCACGATTGCCCATACATCTGCACCAAGACTTTGTAGATATGCTTTTGTACGTACCTTCCAGAATATCAGATTGCTTCCATTGAATAGAGGTGGCTTTATAGACATTACTCCTTCTTGACTTCCCATTACGACGGATCTCCTTTAAGCGATCAAGCTTCTGCACAAGGACCTGCTCTGATACCAATTGTTGGGAAAAATACTGAGAGGGGGGGGTGAATCAGTATTTACTGCATAATCAAATCTTTTTACTTTTTCATTCCTTAAAACCCATACGCTACTTTCCTTCGGTAAACTAGCGTATATACGCGGATCCCCTTTATGAAACTAGCGTATACACAGAGATCTAGATCTGTCCTTAAATCTTCACTTATATTATTCCATCATTCATTCATCAGATGTTCAATAAACAGTAAACATGTGCAGTAAGAACAGAATAAACCATCACACAAAGCATCACACATGAACACCAGGATTTTTAGGTGGAAACCCAAATCGGGAGAAAACCACCGCTGCAGTTGCTCAGCCTTCAATATTTTATTATAGAGAAAACATCTTACAACATATGTGCTGGCGCAGACTTGACCAGCACGCAGGCACCCACCTGCGCTCGTTTACTAGCCTCTCCTGGAAGGGAGCTCCTACCCCCTGACTCGTTTACCAGCCTCTCCTGGAAGGGAGCTACGACCCCCTGATCTCGTTTACTAGCCTCACCTGGAAGGGAGCTACAACCCCCTGACTGAAGGCTACAACCCTCAGCACCCCTTCGGACCACGTTTCATCAATTTTCACACTGGATCCAACAACTTCAATAGAACAACATTTGCAGGCCACGTTTCATCATATTTTCAGACTGGACCCTTTCCATACTTTTAAGCACAAACATACATCACCAACAGATACTTATCAATCCAGACAACACAGATCAGATAGTAGTAATTCAGCAAAACAGATCAGATGTTTCATACCTCATGCTTCAACAAACCCTAGTTTGCATACGCGCTTTCACTTCACTGATGTCGCGTATATACGCACTTTCGTCCACACAAACCAGCGTATACCTCTGTGTATATTTTATTGCGCATACGCGCTTTCTCTTCGTTGAAGATGCGTATATACGCGCTTCCTCTGCGGCGAAGTAGCGTATAGATCTTCAATCATTACAGAGCAGCATACTTCATCAGATCAGATATTCAGTTCATATCTACCCTTTTGCTTCAGACAGATGTTCGCCTAGATGCTCGCCTCATCACAGATGTAAGCCTTCCATAATCAGATCTAGCAAATACAAGAGCAATTCAGATCTAGATCCCCTTCTTTATCATTGGTGCATCATACATTCAGATTTATCATTCAAGTGTAACCCTTTCCATTCAGATATACTTCAGAGAGAAGTATTCATTCAAGCTCAGACATCTTGCACTCACCCTCATTATTTGCACAATGAATTTCTTCTCCTTATATAGGTTTATCCTTTTTCAATACCATGAGCCCCTTTTTCAATGCCATGGGCCAAAGCAATACCATGAGCCCAAAACAACCTGGACGGGGTCAATTAGGCGGATCATTACCCAATACAATGGGTCAATACCATGGTGGTTACCCTTGGTTTTGCACTTTTTGAGCGCTTTAGCCCATACGCGACTTGGCACGTTATTTTCCGCGTGCATACGCGACTTCCCCTAGGCCAATCCGCGTATACAAAGAGACATGCTCTTTTCATCATATTTTGAGCACATTCTGAATTCCTTTCTTCATTGCCTTCTGTACACACTGTAGAAACATCATATTTTCTTCATCAGGAACATATTCTTTCAAGCACAACTTCATCAAGTAAGTTGTCATCATCTTCATCAAGTGGGTTGCTTTTCAAGGACAACACTCAGCATCATATTGTCAACAAACATCAGATTTACATCATTTACCAAGTCCATCAAGTCAAGAATAACTTCATCAGGTGGATTGCCATCAAGGACAACACATGTCAACAGTCGCATGTCTTCATCTCCATTCAGTGGGTTGCCATCAAGGACAACATTCTGCATCATATTTCCAACATGTCAATTAAGGAATAGTAGTAGGCAGTACTGATTCTGTAGATGGATTCATTGTCGAGGTAATAGGTTTATCAGTGGCCTGACTACCATAATATTTATTAGGCGTTGACACCAAAATATCTATTGAAGGTTTTGTGACAGATAACATTAACACTTGGGAACTAGGAGCTAGATCTGTAGTAACCATGTTTGTGTCCGGATTTGGAAATGGGTCTGTCAACACAGCTGATGCATGGGAAGTCTTGATCATTTTTTAGACTTCAGCGCGGTGAGGAAAATCCATAACAAAGTGTTCCTCGTTACAGATTATGCATGGATAACGAGGTTTCCAAGTTCCAGACGGTTGATTAAATGATCTTTCCTGCGGGTTAGAAGTTTGCTTTTTCTTTGATTTCCCCTTTTTCTTACTTCTGAGTTGCTTGTCACTTTTTCCCTTATCAAATGACACGGCATTAATTTCGGAAGTAGGTATAGGATCAAATGCAGTAGGGTAGTGTGTGCTTCAGTGCCTATCAAGCCGTCTCCGGCATGAGAGTCCTTTAATTGAGGAGGAACATTGAAATTAGATGTTGGTGCGTTAGGAATTTTTTCATAGAGCATGCCAGACTAAGTATAATTCAAGTCTAAATATTGGGCACGAGCGATAAATTTCTCTTCTATGATGATGCCACCCTTGGCCACATCCTCAGTTATAGATGGTAACAGGGACTTAATGAACCATTCAGCAAGGAGCTAATCTGGAACAAAGGTTTTAACCTTTCGATGACAACGACGCCACTCATGAATATGATCAGAGATGTGAGTAGCATTAGTATGTTTGAAATTGATCAAGGGTTCTGTTCTAGTTCCATATCTGATAGGTTACTGGAAATGAGTCAAAAAGGTAGTAGCTAGGGCTGTGAAATTATCAAAAGAAGCTCTAGGTAATTCAATGTACCATTTTGCAGTCGAACCTGTGAGCGTATGCTGGAAAAGACATAGTCAAACAGAACCATCATTCAGGGAATTTGATGAACACCATAAATGATAAGTCATAACATGAGTCGACGGATCTTCTCCAGGGTTTCCATTGAACTTAGGAATATCTGAGAGTAATTTGTGAGGTATCACCGGCCACCAAGGAGCATAGTTGATTGGATCATTGGTTAATCGATTTAAATATGGTAACTCTAAAGTTGCAACAAAGGGAAACTATCGATTAAGGTCAGGTTGACCATAGCCATGTAAGATGGAATTGCTTGAGAAACAGGCCTTTGAGCACCAGCATAAGGAATTTGCTGCTGGTAACCCAGATAGGGGTTGTTTTGCATAGCAAAAGCTTGAGGATTCTTTTGACCAAAACCTAGATATGATACTTGTTGAAATGAATTTTGAGGCATTTGAGCCTGTGGCTGCCAAGGGGTTTTTCCACCAATGTTATGATAACTTGGATTCGGTTGATATGTATAACCAGGTTGCGGTTGTGACATCCCATAAAATGGTATACCAGCTTGTGAATAAATGATTCTGGATACAGGTTTTTGTAAATTAACCAAAGGATTTGGAGTTTGTGGACCCAACATTTGATGGTATTGAGTTGAAGGAACCGCTTGATAAGGTTGATGTACAACATTTTGATTTTGTAACAGGAGTAAATATGTATTAAAAAGTGGTAATGAAGTGGGTGTAACAGGTTTAACTGCTTGATACGATTGTACAACCATTTGTGGTTGGAT
Organism: Pinus albicaulis; assembly: GCA_034641835.2. Taxonomy (NCBI): domain Eukaryota; kingdom Viridiplantae; phylum Streptophyta; class Pinopsida; order Pinales; family Pinaceae; genus Pinus; species Pinus albicaulis. The sequence goes on along the minus strand of CM076579.1, from coordinate 239,532,114 downwards.
AGGAAAACTGGGCTGCCAATGAAAAACATTCGTTTCAACATTAGATTGACCAAAAAGTGACGGAGTACTGTCATATTGGGTGACCAAAGGTTGCCCCCCCAACATGAGGAGGATAATAAGACGGAAAATATTGCTCTCCAAATGTTGGGATTCCAGTTGATATGGTAATTGAATTAATTGACCCAGAAGGACCGGCTTGATATTTCTTTAATGATGTGTATAATGAATCAAGTTGTTCAGTACTTACGATAGGATTACCAGTTAAAATTCCAGATGATGACATTAGTAAAGTCCATGGATTTGAAGATGCACTAGAGAAAGTTCCAGATAATGATTTGTAACCTGATGGGACCATAGGGCCACCATGAAAATATGACTCTGGTGAAGTTGTAAACATTAACGAGGTAGCTGGGGCAAGAGCTGACATAATTGGAACATATGGCCCAACCGAAGATTTTGGTTTAGCCATGGTTACTTGACCAAATGTATACCCTTTGAATCGACGAGAATTTGAAAAGGAGGAAGATCAACAAAAGCAGAGGGTGTCGATTGAGAAACATACTTGTATAGGTAAAGGTCTTCCCCAAAATGGGTTGGAGTTAAAGGTGTATCGTTTGGTGGAATTTCTTCAATCGTAATTAAACCAGGTGAAAGTATTTCACTGTTAGGCCCAAAGTATATTTCAGGTGGTTGACTATCTGATATGGGAGATTCAATAGCTATAGAAATTTGTGGGATGACGAAGGTAGGAACAACTTTTGGTTGTTCGACTTCGGGATTCAAATGTTCTGGAAAAGAAGAGACGGGATTTGGATCAATTTGTGGTTGAACAATGTCGGGTCCAGGAGGTATGGTCTCATTGATTGGATGGATCGTGACCACGAGTAGCTGTGAAGACTCCATTTCGACAAAAATAGACGAACCGAGATTTTTAGAAATAACTTGAGCTAACTCTGGTTTATTGGAAAATGATGCTTCACCAGAGATACGAATTGTACTTGATTCGGAAGATCGTGATCGCCTTCGCCTACCAAAAGTAACTTATGGTGGTAAAGGTGGTTGTAAAGAAAGTCTACTTGAACGACAGGGGAAAGGATTTTGTTCTTCCACGATTACTGATTTATTTTAACTAAAAACAAATAAACAAAATAAAAGGGTAATGCTAGGCAAAAAGGTTTACCAAGAAACTGTGAACTACAGAATACCTCCTGGCGAACCAAGAAGTACGGGTAGGAAATCTCCCCGAATGTTGTGTTTGGTGTATCACAATTTACAAGGTGGCCGACTCGGTTCACTATGGATGGATAGCACCTAAAATTTATCCTCTCAAATATACCTAAAGGTACGTGGAGGCCCAAGTCTGTATTAGCACTGTCTGATGTGAAAACGCACAGTGAGAGCACCCCTTTATACTTATTTTACTGTAACACCACCCGATATACCCGAAAGTACGTGGACGAGCTATGATATACTTACGTACGTGGAGTGAGGTATCACACTCGAAATGTATCGCAGACAAGTTAACGAAAGCTACTATGTTTTACAACATCGGAACAAGTCTCTAGTCTAAACCTTCTAAATGTTATCGTTATGGTTCCAATGCTTTGTTAGGTAAATTGAGATTAATTTTATGTTGATCTTGCTTAACAATTTTCCTTGCAAAAGTTCACCGCGATGATGTATTAGAAAATTCCTAAATGCAACTAAGAATGATAAGCAATCTTTCACTTTTAGTTTTCAATGAAATTCCTAGCTACTAGAGGGATAGAGCAATCAATTTGTGAGAAAACAAATCAGAAAACACAAACTAAATGCATATTTCCTAATTGTTCCTTTTTGCAAAAAACACAAAATTCCTACATGCAAATGCAGATTTTTCTTTTTCAGTTCCTATAATGTTATGAATGCAAAAAAGAAACTAAGTGCACTAAATAAACAAAAATCAAATGCCTTTTACTTTTGAGAAATGAGGAATATAAGCAACAATTTCTCTTTTGAAGGAAAAATGAGGAATGAAACAACAATTTCTCCTATCAGGAAAAGAAAATTTTACGACAATTTCCTTTTTAAAAAGCAAATGGATCTAATGCAACAGTAAAAATACTTTGAAATAAACTTGCCAATGATAAAGAAGAATGTTTTAAACAAACATTGAACAAATTTTCTTTCAAAGGAGGAATAAATATATAGATTCACTAGTCAATATGAGGTTCAAACTCTTCAAAACATAGCAGAAAAAAAAACTGAATAAATTTGCAAAGACAAATTCAAGGGAATCTGGATGGTTTCAGGAGTCAACGCAATCTCTAAGGGGAGATAGTGCTCTGCAACACAGACTTGAAAGGGAGATAGTGCATTAGGTGCAGTGTATAAGGAAAAACACCATTGTTTAACACACTTCTTTTGCAAATTAAAATTTGAAAAAAGTTGATCTTTGTGAATAAAAACTACTGGGTGGATAAACAAAGAAAATCAGAGGCTAAATCACCTAGATCTAAGAGAAATTCTCCCCAGTGGAGTCACCAATTTGTTGGACAGAATTGTGAATTACGAATAAAACATGCTTCCCTAGACAGGTGATAGTCTAGAACAACATATTAAAGACTATACGACTACTTCTCCTAACTCAGAACAAACACACAGAAAGGATTAGAGGCTTACTTGTAATCCAAGCACTTCTAAATGGATCCTTCTATCGCTTCCGTTATAGCTTCAAATTCAAACGGTTTTGGGCAAAATGCTTCCTGCAAGAGAGAAAACTAAAACAGCAGAAGATAGAAATAATACAGATGTCTATTCAAGTTAGGTAGCTAAATCGGTAAAGCATAAACCGTATACATCAACTAATATCTTACAATATGAAAAATCAAATCCAATACAGATGCATATAGGGAAAAGTAAGTTGTATTCTTTATTGATGATAGAAGGAGAGGTTACAACCTAGTGACTGATTTGAAGTGACCCTTCCAGCAACATTCCTAGCCCCATCACAGTATAATTCTCTCTAGCAGCTGTTACACAAATCTAACTCTCAATTGAAAATCCACCAGCATTTCTCTACTCAAATTCTTCCTTATTAAACACTCAGATTTGTGCTCTATTTATAGAGGAGTTTAAGGTTGTTTTACAATCAACGAATTTCAAATAATAGGCAAGACATGTTCCCAATATTGTAGATGTCAAATGGACACTTGGATTTGAATCTTGACACATGTGAACTCTTCTAGAAGGCACCGGCCAAGTGGAGATTCCGGAACAATCAGAATTTCGCTCCCAATGTGACCAACACACCCATAGATGTCGAGAAGTGCTTTGCAGAGCAGCCTTGCATGGGGCTACCTACATATGCAACGCACTTAGTCCCCTTAGAGGTAGCGTTGGTGAGCTCTCATATGCTATATAATAAACTTCAAACCTTGGAAACCTTTGCTTGATGAAAGTCATGCTTGATTTGTCTTGTTCTTGTCTTAGGGCATGTAGTAACTTGAAATGATAGGGAATGATAGACCCTTAGTCATTGGTCCTGGAGATGATGCCCAGTTAACCAGGTCATTGGGAATGATGCCCAAATTAACCTATAACAATTAGCAAGCCATTTTGAGAATATTATAGGGACAATAATTTTTGCATCAAAAAGTTTCTTAATTTCCTTCTCAATTAGAGGCATAAACAATGGATTAATCCTTCTAAATTTCTATTTGAAGGGTTTCTCATTCTCTTTGATAGGAATAATATGTTGTATAATAGTAGGATCATACTTTTTGAGATCAACATAACTTTATGAAAAAAAATCAATGAACTTATTCATCATCTCGATATATTTTTGTCTCATCTCCATAGAAAGGAAATTGGAAATCTTATCATTTTAGGCATTGCTACTATACCAAGATTACAAGTTTCTACCTCCTCATCCTCAGCTTGCATTCTAGGAGATTTGAAAACATCATTTTCATCAAAAAAAAATTCAAGAATAAAACCCTTGGGTATACAATTATTTTTCAGATGCAACACTTCATAATCGACCTTAGTTTCAACAAGAATGTTTTGCTGATCCACTTGTGTGCTTTCAAATTCCTCTTTTAATTCTATGAATTTTCTGACTTTTTGATCATATTCAAACACTTTCCAATGGATGATATTATCTGGGATAGCGAGGCTATGCAGCGCTTCAATTTCATACTTCTCAATAAAATGTGTAGGGGTGACAAACAAACTTGTAGAAATAGCTAGAGAATCAGCCACTGAGTTTTGATCTCTAGTTTTCACAATGAATGCATATTCTTGAAACTTTTCCAACATTTCGATAATCAGATTTCTGTAGGCTCTCATCCTCACATCCCTAGTTTGATATAATCCTTCAACTTTTTTGATTACCAATTTAGAATCTTCACACACTGATATTTTTTGGCACCCAATATTTTCAAAATTTCCAAATCCAGAAACATAGATTCATATTTAGCCATATTATTGGTATAGTCAAAATTAAGTTTGAAAGAATAAAACTTACTTTCATCATCAGGAGTAGTGATCCATATGCCTGCTCCAGCCCCCTCTCTTCCAGAAGATCCATCAAAGTGTAGAAGCCACCAGACTTCTGCCTTCTCTTCTACAATTTCTTGATTTTCAACTTGTTGATTTTCAATTTGTTGAATTTCTTCTTTCCCTTCACTTTCTACTTCATCAGTTATCTCATTGAAAAGAATCTCTTATCCTAATTCAGTTTCAACAGCGTAAATGGGAAAATTTTGAGGTGTATCCTTACTACTTACTATGCAGGCCATCCTACTCTCCCTGTACAATCTTCTCTGCTCACCAAAAACAAAAATGGTGGCATATGTCAAGTCCATCCGCATGGTACCTTTGATTTTTACTACCCAAGATCTGGGTAAGATTATGCCAAACTTGGGTGGAATATCTACCACCACAATTTCCATTACCACTGTCTTGGCAGGCACTTGTGTTAGGCCAACAACAACATCTTTTATCAGTCCTATGCATTGAACTCTTTTAGAGTCAAAAGAAAATAAATCCTTGTATGGCCTAGTGATCTCCAAAGCCATCCTCTCCATAATCACCTTAGGCATGAGGTTATGAGAAGTCCCTGAATCCAACATGGCATTGTGTAAGGTCATGTCATGGATACTAAGTCTGACATAGAAAGGAGGTAATTCCTCATTCTTCTCAGCTTCCAATCTTGGTCCCAAGTAGATGGTAGGATGATCTTCTTGTATATTAAGGATATCTAAAGCTCTTGGTTTAGAATTCAACATTTTCACAACTTTGCTTCTATACTCATTTACCTTGAGAGTTTCTCCAATGGGGATAGGAATCTTAATTTTAGATATCTCATTCTCCAAAATCAAAACATAAATAATATTTTCATTCTCTTTGACAGGGGGAGGAAGTGGTGGGTCCTTTTTAGGCTCAGCTGCTTTAGGATCATCCTTCTTTGGTTGTGTTTTATTTGCAGTGATGGGAACATTTCTGTTTCTATGATTGTATTGTTTCGGCATCCCAAATATAGCATGTTGATAACCCTGAAGATATTCAGATTTTCCCTCACCCTTATTCAAATCATGATCAGCCTCATCATGCTCCTCTTTGGTCAGAAACATCCCAGACATGTTTTCATCTAGGCATTGGATAGTGTCTTCTTGAATCTTAGGTTGAGTTTCTTCTTCATCAATCAAATTCTGCTAAAAAGGAGGCCTCACTTGAGGGTCAGGCTGATTTTTTTTTTCTCTTTGGCTTTGTTGATTCTAAGGCCTTCTAAGTTGTGGATTTATAATTTGTGGTTCATGTTGTGCAGGAGGCAAAGAAGTGGTTCCAAGGGAAAGTCTATCCATGAGTTTCTCCATAGTCTTCATCATAGAATCAAACTTATCATCTGAGGTGGAAGGATTTTCTTCTTCTTTTAGTTTTTTTTTACTTTTCTTAGACTTCTTAGCTGCTATCATGTTCACTTCTACCTTCACAGCGTCATTCTGCATTTCTCCTAGAGAAGCAGATTCTCTTTCCCTAAGAAGAATGGAGAAATCATAATCAAATTCCTCTGCATAGTGTAATTGAGAAACTCCTAGGGGAGGTTTAAGATAAGCAGGTATAGAATTGTATACTTTGTTAAACATCTTAGACAAATCTTGGACAGTTTCATCTAAATCTCTTTTTAAACTATTGTATTTAGTCAAAGACTGCACAGGGTTTGTTCTATTTCCCAATTTTCTCATAAAACTATCTTCAAACTGATTATAATTCAAAAATCTTGCTGGAGCTAGGGCTTTAAACCATTTTCTGACCACACTAATGAAACTTTGAGAAAATAGTCTCATTTTAACATCTTAATGGTCTACTTCCTCTCTATCTGTGAAACCATTGAATTTCTCTACATGTTCCTCAGATGTTATTTCTTCTTCACTCCCCCAGGTTTTAATTCTAGCTGAGTATTTACTTAGGAGGGAATTAAGAACAACTGGGAGGACAAGTGGGGCATATCTTGCAGGTGCAACAGGAGGAGGTGGAGGTGGCACAATTCCAACCATAATGACAGGGACTGTGTTATTTCTTGGAAAAATAGTTGGAGAAGATGACTTATTAGGAGGTGGTGTAGTTGGTTTTTGTAGTCCAGATACAAATGAGCTCCACTCAGGAAAAGGTGTTAGGAATCTGTAATTAGCAAGATTGGCAAAGTCCAATCGCAGAAAAAACATTATTTCAACCACCTTGGGATTCTAAGATCTAGCCCTCCTGAATCTGGAGAGGGATCTCTCCAATAAGTGCAAATATGGATTTGTCTTTGAAGTTTGGGGTAATGATATTAGGCTAGTTATGAAGGCCAAGGGTTTGTTTTGTTTTTGGATGGTTGAGCAGGATTACTGTTTGAGGTGGACAAACCTAAATTCAAAGAGTTTCAAAGGTGAGAAGTTGCAAGCAATCAGAGTAAGCTTTGGCCAGGAAGATAGATAATTGCAAGTTTTAGCCCATTGGGCTATGGAGTCATAATAGGGTTTAATTGGAATAGAAAGAGGCAAGAATGGTCCATGGGGCAAGTCATCTATGTCTAAGGATCTCTCTAAAGATTGATTTATGGAATGAAATGATACAAAAAGAAGGAAAATTAAACAGATGCAGAACAAAGAGCAGCCCAGGATCTGGTAAGTACTTTTAAACTAGCCAGCCTTTGACAAACACTTAAAAAGAACATAAAAGCAAACTAGGATCTGGTAAGTACTTTTAAACTAGCCAGCCTTTGATACACTTTCAACAGAAAACATTTTAAAACAAAGGGAAACTTGAAGGCAACTGTTGGAGTAGAAACTAGCGGGCCAGGCTCACCACAAATCCTCTCCTAGCTCTGCTTTACTTGGTTACTTTCAAGACAAACACAAAGATGACACAGAATGGCCTAAGATCTGGTAAGTACTTCTAAACTAGCCAGCCTTTAACACATTCCAAGGGAAACATTCAGACAGCCTTTAGGGATAAAACTAGGACTAGGGCACACCATATCTTCCATAGTTCATCTCTACTTAACTAATACTTAACATAAAATTCAAGAATAATATTCAGCTTAGGAAATAAGACAAGGGAATGCCAGCATTCATATGCTTAAACTGAATTAAATCATTCCCAAATAACACAGATTAGAAGAAAACATTTAGATAAATATTTTTAGTCAGACAAGGTTACTGATATACAGTAGGTCCTAACTCCATGCATGCTGTTATTTATAAGAGAAGATGAAACACAGTGAAAACAAAAAAAAAATGACAAGTTACAATGAGAAAAACATCACCATCAACATAGACCAGTGTCCCATAAATCAGCTTGTATTGATGCTCCAAACCAGTTACAGCTTTAAGTCCAATGCTTTAGTTTAGTAATCATCTACTCATCTTAGCCTAACTTATCTATCACAAGCAGAGCTCCAAGGGCCAGTGAACACTATTTACAATCAGAAGTTTAAGCTCAAATGTATTTCAAAGTTCCGCAACCAACAATTTCTCATCTTCTACAGAAGTATTTATAGAAGAATGAGGAGGTGAGATCTGATAAAAGATCTCTCAGGAAAATTAATACATATTAATGACTTCTCGGCCTTTAAGGGGCTCAATGGAGAAGTTTACAGGTGTGTTACTGTATTAATTGATTTACATTTATGAATTAAGCTCGGTGGGAGATTTTGTTGACTTTTGAGGCTCTGTGTCATGTTGGAGTAACTCTGCAGATATTTTTTGCATTAAGTTCCTTGCAGAAGTAACTCTCTGGCTACGTTGAGGTGAATATCTGATTTTTCTCAATAACTTCGGCCTCTGTTTGAATGCTTGTGGCTACAGGTGGCACTGTGGTAGCTGAGAGGAATCAATTTGCCTCAGATGTGGCGGTGGAGGCCTTTCTGTATAATAAAACACTTATGTTTTTCTTTTAATTGTGTTTTAATTTGGGGGACTAGGCTTTTGATAATCAATCTTAGCCGTGATCCCCGCAAATCTGTCTTCAATGTTCTGTTCTACTGAATTATGTCTTTCGACACTGATACTCTTTAATTGTGATTTGAAACAATGTCTTGTTGATGTGCAGGCCGCGCAGGGCTCATATGGCATCAATGCCTCATGAAGCATTGATGAAACGTGGAGCAGAGCCCCGTGAATGGTTCCCTTTGATAAAGAAAAGGCGAGGGAATCATCATTCCCGGCCTTCAGATTTCTCATTAATATGATGGAACAAACCATTCAAACTTGAAAAATATGAAAAGAATTAAAAAATCCTGCGTTTGTGGGTTTAACTGCTGCAGAGGATGTGGGGAGGAGCGTAGCCATTGGATGGCAGCATCCAACGGTGGAGATCAGCCAGGAGGAAAAAAAAAGGAGAGGGGAGGGAAGAATAAGACGAAATGATCTGGGACCGTCTGATCCGGACACGTGGACGGTCTAGATCCAATCGAAGGATCGCAATTGGGGGCAAAACTTAAATGGTGCCGATGTACAAGGAAATGTCGATGCGATTAAGCGCTGGCCATCGACCTGCAGATCAGATCAACGACGAAGAGTGAATCGGAGGGGTTAAAAGGGTGGAGGAAGGGTTAATAATCAGAGCAATTGTGGGCCGTTAGATGAAATCAAATGGACGGTCCAGATGTAATCGGAGACATTCAATCGGCAGGGAAAAGAAATGGCACAGCGATAAAAACTCGCGATGCGATTGAGAATTGATTGTCGATCTGCAGATTAGATCGACAGTGGAGATGCTTTAATGAACGCGTCGTATTCTGGTTAACTGTCGGGCTTCTTCGGTGAGCAATCGTTGTCCAATGAGCGGCCTCAGATCGGACGGTGGATGTCAATATTGCGTCGGGTCCATGTCTGATCTTTAACGTGTGATGAGCGGCGGTTTTGTGAACAGTGGCGAGGCCACGCGTCAACTGTTGTATGGAAACACTACCGAACAAAAAAAATCGCCCTGCTCTAAAAAGAAGTGAAATGGATACCGTTGGTTTTGCAACGGTGAGTGGTTTTTGGGGACCACCAGGGCGAGAGACTGTGCAGGCCATTTGATCGGCTCCAGATCGACGGCAGATATTTTATTTTTATCATATATGGCGGAAAACCTTAATGCTTCATGAAAACCCAAAATTTCAATATAATACCAAGTTTTATTGCTTCGGGGGCGGAATATACATATATGAAAAGGCTGGCGCCCAACTGCGGGGCCTTTGGTCTTCGTGAAATACAATATGCCCGGGGCGTTATATCAAAAGAGCTAATTGCAATCAGAGCCTCGGGCTCGGGCTTTTCAATCAACCCATTGGAATTTTGCGATGCAATAAGCGCTTCGGCCTTTGCGCTTGGTTTTACAAAGAAAACAAAGGACCGGGGTTTACACATATGGGACTTTATCTCATCAGAAGTTTTGATGCAGTCTTTCAATCAACCCATTTTTTATTTAAAAAACACAACTTCAGCGCTTTTAGACAAAAACTTTGGGTGAGTGGGTTTTATGATTTAACAAAGGAAAGATACCATCAGGAATGAATTATTTCAATGATTTAGCGCCCAATGGCGAGCCCACAGGTTACATGAAATGATAATGCGATCGGGGGATATGTACATGGGCTTAATCGCATCGGAAATTTTTAAACATGGCAAAAAGACTTATGCACTTGGATTTTTGCGATGCGATAAGCACTGAAAAGGATTAGCGCTTGGTTCCAGCCCCAAATTGTATGGTGGGGAAGTGGTTAGGACTTAGCCCAAGGGGGCTTAAGTCCATAGTAATAAAAACTTGTTTTTTATGAAATTTTTCAGAGTTTTCAATGGATTTGGGGGTTTCGATATAGTTTAAAAATGAGTTTTAAACTATGTAAAGAGGATTTTCACGAATGGGGGAAAGGGAAACATGAAAAGTAGAGGAAATTTTATGGAGAAAAAGGGGCGCAAATGAAGGTTAGTTTTGAGTGGAGGAGGGGAAAAATGATGATTTTGCAGTAGTCTTTTCTCATGAAATCAGCAGAATTTCCGAGTATAAAAAAGGGAATAGCAGTGAAGATTTGGACAGAGGCATGAGGCCTTCAAAAGTCTTCAAGAGCCAACACTTTTTAGCAATAAAATTTGTTCCTTGAAGGCTCCAAAAAGTTTTAGCCACCTTTTGCTATAACAAATTTTATAGGTGGCTAAAAAAAGGTATACTAGATTTTATTTTCAACAAGAATTCAAATGGATGTAAGTCCTTTAACTTTTCAAAAGACTCCCTCTCTAACAGCAATCCTGATGTAATTGTTTCCTAGAATTATTCTTTTTCTTTTTTGGTTACTAGGGTTTAGGTATCAATACCTAGTCTTTACAGGTCTAGAATTATCTTATTCAATTCATTTTCACTCTTAGACCTAAATAAAACCTCTTGAATTTTATCATCAAATTTCTTATCTTTGGGACTTCGAACAATTTCATAGGACAAAGCTCTTGAGTGTGATGGAATACCTGAATTTGAAGCGTTGCTTTCAATGCCTCTAAGAATATTCTCTGGATTATCCACAATGGTAGGTGGGTTCAGATCTGGATTTCTCCTTGTATATATTTTTCTCAAAGCCACCTTTAAGCATGAAAATTTGTAGTGGAGTCACCAAGGTATTTTCTGCAGCCTCGAAAAATTATGAGCTCATGTTACCTCCAAGAGTTCAGCTTCACTGTTTGCACAAAAACTTCGGGAAATATGTCTTCAAACTCCCGGTAGACACACCAAAATGTTATCACCAAATTGATCTTGAGAGGCTGCTCATCAATCAACTTAATGTAACTCTTTCAAACCACTTTTAACTGAATATTTGCCTCTTTAGTTTGAGAGGGCTCTCTCAAAGGGGATTCATGATTTTCAATAGAAATACTATTAGATGGCTAACTCTATGAAATGTGACTTGGTTTTGATTGATTGCAGGTTTAAAAATGAAAGGCTTGTTACCATTGGGCTATGGGGTCAACATCAATGAACTTAATGACAATATTTATTCTCATGGAAGCTAAGGAAAATAGAGGTTTTAATAAGGATGGTACATACACACAACATAATAAAAAAATAGCAATTTAACCTCTAAAGGAAGTCAGAGCATGATAACATGATTTCTGAGTAATTAGAGATAAAACTCACTGCAGGTTATTAGGCATGAAAGATATAGAGCAACAAAAAATTAAACACCTCATTAGAATCTCAGGTCTGGAAGTAAAATGTCACTGTATATTACTAAAACTGAAAAAAAAACATAACAAGTAGTAATTTGGTGAAATATTCTCCAACGCGTTGATATTCGATGTTCTGTCTATAAATAGACTTTCTTTACATTGAAAATGATCTGCCCAGCTGGCTAGATCCTCAAACTAAAACTTTGACACCTAACATAACTCAAAACTGCATTCAGTTTTCTCAATAGTAAAAGAGTTATATGATAAAGATCACATGTTCGAGAAGCATTCACCATCACTAACATATTAAAGTACCCCCTAGATTTAGGAAACATAGTCCTACTTTTCAGGAATAGATAAACTCCACTTTAGTCTTGGTCTTCATGTTGAGCTGGATGAGTGACACTCATATTGAGTAGTTTGTCTATTTTGGGATGGCCCACTGACAAGTTGGATGTCTCCAGATGGCTGATGTGTTTTTTGAACCTCCAAAAATCTTCTAAAAACCTTTCGCTACAAAACAGACCAGTTTAGGAAGTTTTGTAGCGAATGAATTTTTGCCTTTTTATCCATCTCCCTGCCACCTTTGTTGGTCAAAAATTTCTGTTATGCCAAAATATCTAAAAAACAAGCAACCTCCCTCCTTAATCCTTCACAAAAATAATTTTTAAATTTAAAAAAAGGCATCTTTAGAAATTTCGTTGCGTATTTTGGCCTTCAAGCCTGGAGCACACTACGAAATTGCCTAATAAAACAGAATTTGCAGATTTTGTGATTTTCTTCAAAGTTTGATCTTCTGAGCAAAAATTTAGGTTCTTTGCAAGCCATGAACCTAATAAAAAATGTTTCAACTCAATTCTTCAGTCTTTAGGAGTTTCATCTTCATTAACAATAGGTTTACCTATTGGTTATTCAACCACTTTCATCCTCAACCCTTTCTTTTCCAGCTCAGCTTGAATCATGTCCAGCTTCTCTTGAAGGTATTCCACTTGATCCTTTAATGATATGTTTTCAGCTTGCAAGTGTAAGTTGATCTTCTTGGTATGTTTGACCACTAGTATTAATGGTTGACTCATTTTCAACAATCTTTTGGCATTGTCCATAGATTTTGAAACACTTGAGATTTGATTGTCCCATCTTTTCATCATCTGGTCATATTCAACCTTTTCATACCTGTGTTGCTCTGCCTCTAACTTCAACTCCAATATTTCTTTATCTACTTCCTTCAGCTGTTCTTTAAGGAGTTCTATTTCTGATTTTTCAATTATATTCTATTTTCACTTTCTTTTCCTGATGACAACTTCTTCTTCTGTTGCTGGAGATAAATCTATGATGTTCACTGGTTGCACAACTTCGCTGATTTTATCTTTCCTTTGCTCTCCATGGCCTTCTTTGAAAACCTGGTAATTGGCTTCCTTGGCTAAAATATAAAGGTAACATCTTCTCCTGCAAAATCTAATTTCTTGTCAGTCTTACCTTTCTTCATTTTCCTTCCATTACCTTCAATATCTTCTGCTTGGACTATTGGGTACTCTTCAATGTCAATTGCATGAAGAATATCTTCCAGATTCCCTTTGGCCAATGTTTAGATTCTAGTTATCCTCTTACTTCCTTGTTTTCTCATCTTATGTTTCTATTTTGCAGGTGATCGCTGAGGGGTGTCATCTTATTGCAGAGGTTCTGCTCCTATGTCCATTGGTTCTACAAGGGACTATCTTCTTTCTTCTTCAACTTCTTCTATTACAACTGGTGATGTAGTAGTTCTAGGTTTTAAGATTTTCTTTGGAGTGACTACATCTATTTCATACCCACTCATAAACAAAAAATAATTCCAATACTTGTTTAACCTTCTCAATTCTTCCAACACTAACATCTTTATTAAAGTGTGGTGAAACAAAGATGTCTCATTGCCTTCTGATTTAACTTGAACTCTATCTGACATATTTTTGAAACTCCTGTATAAAAAGAAAGGTAAGTCAAGTGATTTCTTACCTACAAAGTGCAAAAGTATTTTGATGTGGTAAGAGTAAACCATGTGGAATATTCCCTCGCAAGTGAAATATTTTTGGATCACCAGCAGCAGCTTTGCATAATTTTCCTCCATATAACTCCTGGGAATGCCATTAGTCAAATCAACTCCTCTGTGCTCTTGCTTGAGAAACTACTCACAACCCTACATTGTAAATTTTGTGTCGTTAAACCATTCTTCACCACCTCTAGGGATTCTTTAGGTTGTGATATTCTCTCTAATGTTACTATGAGATTTAAAATCCAAACCTTTGATGTGGTTGTTGGCTTGAGGGGTCCTGACCCAGGTTCGGTATGCAAGGTTTTCCAACAAACCCCTATACTACTAGCCCTTTCGGCAGTGATCTGCTTGCACATGTCAAAGTCTCACCCGAAGTAGTATGGGTGGGTGCTGGAACCAGGTTTCCACACCCTGAGAAAGAATGGGTAAGGCAATCAGAGCTGTGCTAAGCCCTGCAGTTCCCAAACTACCTTGCTCTGCGCAGGGTTAATAAGTCTCTATTTGCATCCACGTGTGCTAGATCTATAATTATATGCCTTTATGATAGTAACACAACATTACATAACAAAATAGAAGAGATCCAGATCCATAAACAATCTTACATAGATCTTTGCATCTTAAAGACAGAAAATGCACAATGTAGTAATTACTAACAATTCGCACAAGAGTACTCACAGATTCAGTTCTCTATCAATATTTCTTATTCATTCATTCATCAAATCTTCCTTACAATTCCCTTCCCAACTTGCGCACACAGCAGCAAGGTTTGCACATAGCTGGACTTGGATCTCTGCGCACACAACTAGCAGGATTTCTTTCCCCAAAAACCAAAACAGATAGCTTAAACCACAATTCACATAAATAGCTCATCATTCTTGTCTTTTACAATACAAAATATCCCTCTATTTATAACAATCTAGCCTAGACTTTCCTATAGTCTGAAAACCATTGTTTTTGGACCCTTGGTTTACCCTTTTACCCATTACAATGCTTTCAGGGCTTTGACCCACCCCAAAACCCCCGCGCTAGACTAAATCTAACCACAAATATTCAAAAGGGACCAATTTCGCAGCTTGTAGAGACCTTGTTCCAACAGTCCCCCAACACAATCTTGTGACTCGTCCTGAGTCACTTCAGTGGTGCGGCCTCTATTTGCGCACGTAAGGTATCAAGAGCATGGAAGAGCAGAGGGAGTACTTCCTGACTCTGGGCAGCTGTTCGCTGTGCAATGTTGACAAGTGTTAGGGAGGCAGGACTGTCTGTAGCCGCGATAACCTGTTCCAACATCTGGTGGTAGCGCACAATGGTAGTCTAAGCATCCTGGGAGATCTGAAGGGCAGTGTCACCCAATGGTTTCAACCGTTTCCTGACAACCTGCTTGGTGCGGCTAAGATTTGCAATCGTATCCATGGTGGCCAGACACTGCGCGGAACCGCTGGCAGGCAAGGGAGCTCTGAGCTGATCAAGAGCAGCTTCCGCTTGCCGTAAGTCGTCCTGTACACACTGAAGCATAGGATGATACTTGACTGTTGTCCAGAGCTGTGTAGTTTCATCAACCAATTTCACTCCCCACGTAAGCTGCTCCTGAATAACCTTTGTTTCTTCGGTGACCAATGCGACCCGTTGTGCTCGAACTTCCGGAGGCATGTCATACTACTGTCGCGTAGTCTGGTCACGGTGGCAAACCTCTTGCAACATTGTCATGTATAGTCCTTGTAGCACATCACGAGACAACTGCACCAAATTTATTTGGATGTCCATAGCAGTTGGATCGTGATTGTTAACTAGGGCAGTGTGAGGGAGTGAACAAACATGGCTTCTACTGGTCGGTACTCTGGAGTTGCAGAGAAATCACAGCATATCCCTATATCTCAGCATTCCTTCTTGGCGCAGAATCAGTCGTGACCTGATTGTGATACTGCGGGCAGGGGACTGTGGTACTACCGTACCCTCCTCTGCTATACCATCCGAGGCCATCCGGCTAGGTCCCGCAGTCATCCCCGGGGTGCGAAGGTCGATTATTCCTATTGTGTAGTGATGGTGCCTCTTCGGGTGTGGTTCGCAGGCAATTCCTTCTGTAGGAGGCCAAAGCCCAATCATTTGATAACACTCAGCATTCCCAAGCCCTCTCAAGATGATATATGCGAGTGCTGAGCGGCCAGGGACTGAAGCCTTCGGCGGGTTAGGGTTCGCCATAACAACAATAGGAAGGGTGTCCCAGAGAATGTCAATGATTTTAGAAATCCAATAGGCAGCTAACAAGGGCATGGTGTGGAGACAATAAATAGCCCGTTGTGAATTTATCCTACTAACTGCACACCGTCCGGAGCTATTTAATGGTGGAGTAACCCATACGTGAAACTTACCATCACTCATTCGGATCAAACTTACCATAAATGGTTGCATTGATGGTCTGCCGCTCATTTTGCGTAACTGTAAGGTTCATTTCTTATCAAAGTGGGGTGTGCTGACAGTCGTTCTTCGTACCTGAGGACTCTCCCATGGAACGTCAGACCTCGGATGACACCTGCGTGTTGTTCACGTACGTTGAATTAAGGTCGATGCTAGGTGTTCCGTAACATGGTGCAAGTACCAGACCAGCAATTTGGCCACCAATATTCTCAAGCCATGCGCTTCGTCCTTGGTCAAGACGTCCTGGTACGGTAGGGCTGCGTCAAGCATCCTAGTGCCATATTTTTATTGAAGTGTTCGCAAATTCTCCCAATTGCACATGGGTTCAAGCAGGTCCGTAATCGAACGCACACCTATTAGGATATTTCGACACATAGGAAATAGTTAAGAATAACTTAGTCTAGTGTAGAGTTAGGTAAAGTGTGTTTCTTTACCATGTACATTTGTAACTTATAATCTGACGGTCAAGATTTGTAGTGATCCGACGGTTATATCTCACCTTGGTATTAACGGCCCTTATCCGTGGCTTAACACCCGATTGGTCCATGATCTCTATTTAAAGAGCATGGAGAGTCATTTTTCCGGTAACTGTTTATGAGAGAAACATATGTAACTTTTCTTTTATATTAATAAATTCCTTGAAGTGGCCGCGTTGACTTAGGGCGTGGACTATTTCCCCCTTTGAGGGTTTTAACCACGTGATTATACTGGTGTATTGATTTGTGATCTGTTTGTGAGCGGTGACCTTTGGTTCTAGATCTACGGAACTTACCCTGTAAATTCCTACATGGTATCAGAGCTATTTTGAGGGCCGCGTCCATTGTTGATCAAAATCTGAAGCCGATTTGACTGCATGTGAATGCAATTTTGTAGATATACTATTTTTGAACATTTTTGGGCTTGGAGAACTGCTCTATTGTGTCTGGAGCATCTGTTATAGTGAGGAACGCCTTTCGTTTCATGCGAAAAGGTTTCTGGCTGCCCAAGTTATGTCAGTTTAGATCTTGAGGTATAAAGCATCTATTTTGCAGTTATATTTGTCAATAGTTCTGCTTATTTTGGTTTTTTTTCCTGTATTAAGGTTTTATTTATTTGTCGGATCTATACCCTCTTCTCTGTGTATGCTCTTTGTTGTGCGCCCCATGCGATCTTGGCAAATCAAAAACAAGAAAAAGGGATTTTTTTTTTTTGCTACGTATGCTCTTTCCCCGCGTCTTTATGCGATCTCGGGAAATCAGAAATAGTGAAAAAAGTGATAGTTGCTGGTAAGGCTAACCGAGAATCTAACATTCTACCGTAAGGCTTTGCATTTCATTTTTTTGCTTGTTTTTTGTGCGGGCAAAGGCATGCACAATAATAATAATAATAATAATAATAATCATCCCCCCTTCCTCCTTTCTAAAATAACATAATCCTTTTACTATCTCACTTGGTGAGGGGTTAGTTTATGAGAATAGAGGTCTTGGGTTCAAGTCTCCTTCTCAAAGCTTCTTTTGTAAAAAAGTTTTTGTTCAAAGGGGCAGATTTTTTTTTAAAGAGTTGCACTTCATCCCGTTCCTGTAACTATTCGGCATCTACAACTTAGTTTTTTTCAAAAGGCATAACTTCTTCATCCGGAAGCCGTTTTTCGAGCCGTTTTATTTGAAACGGCTTAATTTTTCGAGATCTTTCCATTGGAGCAGTTAGTTTCAGCTTTTCTCAGCTTCAATTTAAAAAAAAAAAAAATGTAAAGTGCATGCCCAGTTATTCTTATCAACACCAATTATTTCCAATGGCTACCTCACATGGTAGATATACTTAGAAGTAAAGGGCTTTATAGAATAGCCACAGGGCTAGAAACTAAACCTTCTGATGATGATAAAATTGCTAAATGGGAAAATAAACAAGATCAAACATGAGGGTTGATAGGAATGTCCATTGCTCAAGGTCTTTGATTTCACATCCTTGACATTGACACCCCTGATAAAGCCCTTGTAAAGCTAAATACTGTTTTTTGCATTCAAAATCAAATCAGGGCCCCATCAGCTTGAAAATGAGTTGCTTACTTTGGACCCCAATAATTTCGCCTCTATTGAAGATTTTTTGTCCAAATTCAAGACCCTCAGAGTTCTTTTAGAAGGTTGTAAGGTCAAAAAGGAATATGGTAGCCACATCTATTGCATTCTTACTAAGCTTGGCCTTGCATACTCTGTATTTTTTTCCGCCTTCCATTCCACTAGAGAAGCCATAATTTCTTCAAGAACCACCTACAAGAATCCCTCTTTTGATTCCTTTTGTGATTCTTTGATAAGAGAACAAGAAAAAATTTTACACCTTGGTCTTATCACTGCTGGAAACGCTTCTAAGAAAGCCTTAGCAGCCCAACATCAATCATATTCAAAAGAATCCCAAGAAGTAGTATCCTAAAAAGTATGGTCCGAAACCAAACAAGGGTCCTAAGCAATTTCAGCCACAAATTGAAAAAACAACTCACCAAAATGATAAGGCATATAAAAACAAAGGAAAGAAAACAGATAGACATTGCAAATTTTGCAATCATGATGGCCATTTAGAGTCCAAATGTTTTAAGAAGATGGAAGCCTTAGAAGCAACAATGAAGAGGCACAACATCAATTTGGAGCACTTTTCACCTTCATCTTCAGGCATGGCACTTTCTGCTTGTGGTTGTCAAGCATCAAGATTTGGTTATGCATTAATTGTATCTTCTTCTTCTCCTTCTCATGAGTGGCTCATTGATTTTGGAGCTTCTTACCACATGGCTAAAAATAAATCCATGTTTTCTTCTTTAAATGATTGTAACACCAAACATATTTATGTTGGTGATGATAGATCTCTTAGTGTTGTAGGATCTGAAACCATTCATCTAGATAATGGTTAGTTTAATGATGTACTATGTGTTCCTACCTTGTCATGCAACCTTCTATCTGTTTATCAGATAACTCATTCAGGTGAAGGGAAAATAGTAGAATTCTCACCTCATGATGTTGTAATAAAGGACCTCAAAGATCCTAAACATATTTTAGCTACTGGCATTGCTGATGATTCCACAAGGTTGTATAAGTTTGACAACTTTGGGTCGTCATCTCTTCCGTCTATTTTTGTTGCTCATAATGATGATGTGAGCAAACTTTGGCATGAGCGATTTGGTCACTTAAACTATCACTCTCTTCAAACTATGTGTAAGGAAAATATGGTGACGAGCCTTCCTATGGTATCTTTCTGGGATGGTGTTTGCTCTAGATGTGTACTCGGAAAACATCTTCGGGATAGTTTTGACAAACGTGCCTCTTGGCATGCTTCAGCCCCTTTGCAGCTTGTGCATAGTGATTTATGTGGTCCACTTCCGGTTGTTTCTTTCTCTGGTTGCAAGTACTTCTTAACCTTCATTGATGATTTTTCCAAACACACTTGGGTATATTTCTTAAAACTCAAGAGTGAAGTTTTTAACATGTTCTTGGCCTTTAAGGCCTTTGTTGAGAAACAATCTGGACATCAAATTCTTAAGTTAAGATCAGAAAATGGTGGAGAATATGTTAACAACACATTTATCAACTTCTACACTAATCATGGCATTCAATTGCAACATACTGTTCCATATACTCCACAACAAAATGGTGTAGCTAAAAGGAAGAATCGCACCTTAAAAGAAATGGCTAATTGTATGCTTCAATCTAAAGGACTTGGTCTCAATTTTTGGGCAGAAGCCATTAACTGTGAAAATTACATAGTAAATCGCACTCCTACTAAGGTTTTAAAAAATATAACTCCAGAAGAAGCTTGGAGCTCAATCAAACCAGATGTAATTCACTTTTGTGTTTTTGGAAGTGATGCTTGGGCCCATATTCTAGATGCGAAACATAAAGCCTTAGAACCTAAGAGTGAAAAATGTATTTTTGTTGAATATTCTGAAGATGTCAAAGGATATAGACTTCTTCAACCCAAATCCAAAAATATAATCATTATAAGAGATGTAAATTTTGATGAAAATATATCGGCCTGTGAGCCTAGTTCGGCAGGTGTGCCACCTTTGGCCTGCGAGCCTGATTCGACATATGTGCCACCTCTCTCTCTCTCTTCTATTTTTAATAGCATTAATTCTAGTTCAGATGATGACAATGAGGATGAAAATCCTCCTACAACTCATGAAATTTTTCCTTATACTCCACCTCTTCCAAGATGGGTCCGCTCTACTCAGGATGCAGCAGGTTCTCTTGTAGGTGACCCTACCGATCGACGACGTACACTTTCTCAGTTCGAAAGAGCCTCTTCCTTATTGGCTCAAGTTCCATACAAAATTGATCCAGAAATCTTTGAAGAAGCCTCCGGTCATCCAGATTAGGATGAAGCTATGAATGAAGAGTATCATTCCTTATTGGCAAACAACTCTTGGGATCTTGTTCCTCTTCCAAAAGGAAGAAAACTTGTCAGATGAAGATGGGTTTACAAAACAAAGTTTGGACCAGATGGAAAAGTGGATAGACATAAAGCTCGTCTTGTTGCTAAAGGTTTTTCAAAAGTTGAAGGCATTGACTATACTGAAACCTTCTCCCCTATTGCCGTGGTCTATCACTTTTAATTCTTTCCTTAACGCCTCCTTTAAGCTGATCCATCAAGATGGATTTTAAATGCACCTTCTTACATGGATATTGTGATAAATCTGTGGAAAAAACTACATGGCTTTTATCCAAAGACTCGGCCTTGTTTTCTGTAGGAAGTCTCTCTATGGTCTCCAGAAAGCACCTAGAGCAGGCTTGTGCTGCAAAATGGATGATTTCTCTGAATAATGGCTTTAGTGTCTGTTTTGATACTTTCTCTACACCAGGAGTGGGTAATTCCTTCTGTCCTTGTTCTTTCTCAGTGATGAACTTATCATGCGGTAGTCTATTGAATCTATTCACTGATTAACCTCATAGAAGTTTGAGAGAAATGACGGACTTAAGGACTTATGAGGTCCCAGCCTAGCAGTCTTCTGATTCTTTACCACACAATCTAGGCGATCTAAGGAAGGCATTACCCTCTCTCAGTCCAAGTATGCTTGTGATCTTCTACACCACTTTCACATGGAAGACTGTAAGCTTTCCCCTTCTCCCTTTCAGTCTGGAGTCAAGCTTTCAGTCAACTGTACTACCCCTAAAGTTGATGCTACCTTATATCGTCAACTTTTTGGTAAAATTTTGTATCTAACCCATACCCATCCTGACCTTTCCTTTGTCGTTGGTCTTGTCGCTTGGTTTATTCACCAACCTCATGAAAGTCACTGGAAAGTAGCTAAAAGAATACTTTGATATATTCAACGTACAGTTTAGTTAGAGATTCATTACAGTGTAGGAGCATCTCTCTTGTTGATTAGTTTCACTGATTCGACAATAGGTGACCCGATGATCTAAGTCCACTACGAAGATAGTGGTCACCTCTTGGTTCTGTGACTCCATTACTGGTCTGGTGGGCAGTGCAAGTGCTGACTTCCTCCTTCACAGGCTGCAGTATCGTGGTGCAACTTGAAGCCAACAAGGAAGCCATATACTGTCAGATCCTCGTCTCAATTTGGTCTTCATCACAGCATCCAACTACACTTTGGTGTGATAATCAGAGTGCCATTTAGCTATGTAAAGATCCAGTTCAGCATCAGCATGTGAAACACATTGAACTCCACATACACTTCATCAAAAATCTCATTCATGATCGTGTTATTGACGTGCAGTACTATCCAACCAATGATCAGGTAGTCGATATCTTTACAAAGGCTCTCATAGAAGTGAAGTTTACCAAACTTCGATCCATGCTTGGAGTTTAGGAAAGTTGTCATTAAGGGGGGATAGGCTCTAAAGCCTCCTTCCTTCTCCTATTGTGTCACTTTTGTAAATCCTTCAATCCTATCCCAATTTGTTCTTAAGGGGGGCTGTTAGGATATTTCGACACATAGGAAATAGGCTTCTTTTGTGTCACCTTTGTAAATCCTTCAATCCTATCCCAAGTTGTTCTTAAGGGGGGATGTTAGGATATTCCGACACATAGGAAATAGTTAAGAATAACTTAGTCTAGTGTAGAGTTAGGTAAAGTGTGTCTCTTTACCATGTACATTTCTAACTTATAATCCGATGGTCACGATTTGTAGTGATCTGATGGTTATCTCTCACCTCGATATTAATGGCACTTGATCCATGGCTTGACACCCGATTGGTCCATGATCTCTATTTAAAGAGCATGGAGGGTCATTTTGTACTATGAATCTGATGGTTGGTCAATTTAGTGTGTCCTAAATTGCTACACACTTATCAATCGGGATTCAGAAAGTTGATATGAAGATTTATATGTGCAAGATAACCTATTATTTTGTCGCTTTTGGTTTTCTAATGTGAGATGGAAATTATAAAAATAAAAAAAGTATGGTTATGATTGCTCAAGGCAATGATATCCTTATACGATTTACCAACTTCCATGTTCAATAAAAAGGAATTTGAAACATGCAATGACAAAACTTGAAAGGAAATGAAAATGTGCTGCTAGCCTAATAAATCAAACAGTGAACTATTGAGCATGAAAACCAAACTATCCTTGCTGCTGTCTAAACACAAAAGAAACTAAGCTTAAAGAAATCCAAGAATTGCAACAAAATAAATCTAAATCAAATTACATCAACTTATATTCTGATCCCTCGCCATTGGTCCAGCTATGGCTTTCGAAGGTAACCATAAACAACTTGAGCAATCTGATATCTAATTTGCAGAAAAAGGAAACTAATATCAAACTACACACTCATACTTCAATCCCTCACCATCAGTCCAGTTGTGGCTTTAGGAGGTAACTGAAAATGACATGAGCAATTTAATATATTTAACTTGCAGAAAGTAAACTAATATCAAACTACACATTCATACTTCAATCCCTCACCACCAAATTCCACCAGGCTTATAACTAAAAATGACATGAGCAATTTAATATATCTAACTCGCAGAAGTAAACTAATATCAAACTACACATTCATACTTCAATCGCCACCATCACCCAACATAGTTTATAACCTAAAAACACATGAGAAATTTAATATATCTAAAATCTAACGACTAAACAAATGTGTGACTCAATAATACAAGCAAGCAATTGAATTAAACAAAAAGTAAATTAGCAGCAGAACAATATTAATTCCATGTCATTAGTCAAAAGGTTATGAAAATGCCTGGGCTTCCTATTTGAAATCTAAAACAAGAACACTGATCAGTTAACATAAAACATGAAAGATTATGGACAGAAGTAAGATGTAAAGCATGAAAGATTATAAACAGAGATGAAGCACAAATACCATGAAAGATGTAATGTATAAACACATAACACCATAAAATAATGAGCTTAAATAAATAAAACAAGAACTATACAATAATGCACAAAACCTCAGTGTGTGCAGGGGCCCTCTGCACCAACCTCGGCAACAAACGTCAAGTACGAATTACGCTTGGAAACATAGTCTTCTTATATATTAAAATGCAGGCATAACAGAAAGGTTATATTACAGCACAGTGGCAACGTAATTACATTACAGAGCAGACTAATAAAAACTAACAGAGACTAATCTAATATGCGTATGCAAACGCATTATTTATAACAAAGGAAATGTAACTAATTCCCTGCGTTATGTCATGGAGACAGGTAAATCATTACGTCCAGGGATCCAGCATCATGGCCGCAGTGAGGAGTAAATCTATGAGGAGTGGATGTTGGATTCGGCTTATGGAGCCGTGTACAGGTGTTGATGTGTCTCCTGTAAGTTAGAAATGGTCATGCAAATCCTCACGTGATGAGAAACAGAGTCCTGTCACCGTGGGACTCTACGGTTGACTTCCACTTGGCCACCTTTGACCACAGCCTCCTTAAGTGAATTTTCTCAAGCCAATAAGACACGATCCATGTCCACATCATTTCTGACTTTCCCATGTGGCTCATTTTACCTGAAGACACCTGTAACATAGACTTTCACAAAATGGCCGCAGAAAGTTGCAGCAGCTGTGGAAAGTGGCAAGATTCCGCAGCTAAATGAGCAAAAATCTAAATCAAACAGCAGACACAAAATATAGTTAAAAACCATTTTAGATGCTCTTTTGTAATTAATATACAATGATATTGACAACTTGGAAGGTTCATGTGAATGAAAAAGGTCTAGGAAGATGTATAAGAAAGATGCAGATTTGAGACTCAAATAATTTTATTGGTGAAATGGAATGAAAAATGAAGTGGAATGGAGTGAAATGAAGTGAAATGAAGTGGAATGAAGTGGAATGGAATGGAGTGGGTGGTCACAAAACTTGTGAAATGAAAGAGAGAGATTTTTTTTTTGAAAAATATAGGGTTTCAGGTGTTCCTGATTTTCACCCAATATTTTCTGTATAAGACTGCCAATCAGTGATTGGTTTTCAGGCTTATACAATTTTTTTTTTTTTTTTTTAACTGAAAAGAACAAAAGCTAGGTTGGTGGAGAAGAAGAATTCTTCTGTACCAGCCTGATTGCAGAATTTTCTTGAAACATTTTGACAAAATCCTCTTTTGAGAGTGGCTTATGATAAACTTTCAATCTGTGGCCATTCACAATAAGAGGAGTTTGAAACTCATCAATGGTTTTGATTCTTACTGCTCCATTGCTAAAGATCTTGTCAATCTCATATGGCCCAAGCCAATGAGTCCGAAATTTTCCTTGAAAATCTTTAAACTTGGAATCAAATAACAATGCCCAATCTCCTTCTTGAAACTTCTTCTCTTTGATGTACTTGTCATGCCATTTAGCTCTTTAATATTGAACTAGATCAGTTCTTAGAATTGCCTCTTGTCCGATCTCATCTAGCTCATTTAATTGCTCCATTCTATGCTTTTGGGCTTCTAATAAATTCATCCCCAATTGAACTGCTATCTTGAAGGTCTTGACTTGGAACTCAATGGGGAGCAAGACTTCTTTCCCATAAACAAGTTCATAGGGAGAATGTCCTGTTGTATTTCTCCATGTAGTTCTGTAGGCCCACAAGGCTTCAGGAAGCCTTTCTGCCCAATCTCTTCTATGTAGATGAACAGTTTTGGTGATGATACTTTCAAAGAATTTGTTTGTAGACTCCACTTGACCATTTGCTTGCGGATGGTAAGGAGTAGATCTTTTGTGCTTGATTATGTATTCTTCCATCAACTTCTCCACCAAGTTGGATGTGAATTGGCTTCCCTGATCTGTCACAATTTCTCTTGGAACACCAAAGCGAGTAAAAATATCCTCAGAAAGAAAATGAACAACTGAATTTTCAGTAGCAGATACTAATGCTTTGGCTTCTACCCATTTAGTAACATAATCAGTACAAACCAATATATACTTCTTTTGCTTAAATGGTGGATTAATAGGTCCAATGAAATCTAAAGCCCATTTTTCAAAGGGTTCAATGAGTACCTGTGGTTGCAATGGCATTTCATTTGAAAGGGTAGGTTTCCCTACTATTTGGCAGCTGTCACACCTTTTGATATATTGTTTTGCATCTTTGAAGAGGGAAGGCCAGTAATATCCTAAAGAGAGGATTTTATACGCTGTCCTTTTGTCTGCAAAGTGTCCGCTGCATGGTTCATCATGACATGCCTTAAGAATATCAGGCATTTCATCCTCCCTAACACATCTTCTGATCACAAGATCTGGCCCTGTTTTAAACAATTCGTTAGAAAACCATGAATATTTTGAACTCTCCTGAATAATTTTTCGTTTTTCACTTGGAAATAAATGTGAAGGCAGTTTCCCCGTAACCAAATAGTTAGCAATATCTGCATACCAAGGAGTTTTAATAGTTACTGCAAACAAGTATTCATCAGGAAACTTATCCTCTACAGGAGAATCTTCTAATTCAACTGCTCCTTGAATTCCAAAAATATTAAGGCTAGGGGTAGATGGTGGTGAATCTTGTCTATGCCTTGAAGAAGATGGAGTTGTGAAAATCGAACTCTTGGCTTTAGCTATAAACCTTCCCCTAGAATCTCTTGCTCTATGCATGTCATTTTTTATTTTTTTTTAAAGTTGGGCTAATAATTCTCTTTCTGATCTTCCAGGTCACACTAGGTGCAAGAAGAGAGCATACTTAAGAAATTACTAAACCAATAATTCTCTTTTCTGATCCTCCAGATCACACTAGGTGCAAGGGGAGAGCATACTTCAAGAAATTATCAAGTTTTCCCTTCTTTTATTATTTTGTTTTTTTTTTAAGAAATTGGCTACCTAGTTACACTTCCCCGGCAACGGCGCCAAAATGTTTGGTCAATTTAGTGTGTCCTAAATTGCTACATTAATTTATCAATCCGGGATTCGTAAGCTGATGAAGTGTGGCCCACTATATGTGCAAGATAACCTATTTCTTGTCTTTTTGTCGTTTTTGGTTTTCTAATGTGAGATGGAAATTATAAAATAAAAACAAGTATGGTTATGATTGTTCAAGGCAATGATATCCTTTATAATGATTTACCAACTTCAAACTTCAAAAGGAATTTGAAACATACAATGAAAAAACTTGAAAGGAAATGAAAGTGTGCTGCTAGCCTAATAAATCAAACAGTGAACTATTGAGCATGAAAACCAAACTATCCTTGATGCTGTCTAAACACAAAAGAAACTATGCTTAAATAAATCCAAGAATTGCAACAAAGTAAATCTAAATCAAATTACATCAACTTATATTCTGATCCCTCGCCATTAGTCCAGCTATGGCTTTCAGAGGTAACCATAAACAACTTGAGCAATCTGATATCTAATTTGCAGAAAAAGAAAATAATATCAAACTACACACTCATACTTCAATCCCTCACCATCAGTCCAGTTGTGGCTTTCGGAGGTAACTGAAAATGACATGAGCAATTTAATATATCTAACTTGCAGAAAGTAAACTAATATCAAACTACACACTCATACTTCAATCCCTCACCATCAGTCCAGCTGTGGCTTTCGGAGGTAACTGACAATGACATGAGAAATTTAATATATCTAACTTGCAGAAAGTAAACTAATATCAAACTACACACTCATACTTCAATCCCTCACCATCAGTCCAGCTGTGGCTTTCGGAGGTAACTGAAAATGACATGAGCAATTTAATATATATAAATCTAACTACTGAAACAAATGTGCAAGACTGAAATAAACAAAGCAGTGCTGGAATTAAACAAAAAGTAAATTAGCAGCAGAACAATATTGATTCCATGTCATTAGTCAAAAGATATGCAAATGCCCGGGCTTCCTATTTGAAATCTGAAACAAGAACACTGATCAGTTAACATAAAACATGAAAGATTATGGACAGAAATAAGATGTAAAGCATGAAAGATTATAAACAGAGATGAAGCATAAATACCATGAAAGATGTAATGTATAAACACATGAATGACTTATGGCACAATGAGCTTAAAGAAATAAAACAAGAACTATACAATAATGCATAAAACCTCAGCGTGTGCAGGGGCCCTCTGCACCAGCCTTGGCAACAACCTTCAAATACGAATTACGCTTGGAAACAGAGTCTTCTTATATATTAAAATGCAGTCATAACAGAGAGGTGATATTATGGCACAGTGGCAACGTAATTACATTACAGAGCTATCTGGAGGCTAATGGAGACTAATCTAATATGCGTATGCAAACGCGTTATTTATAACAAAGGTAATATAACTAATTCCCTAAAGTTTGTGCTGATGGAGACACGTGAACCATCACGTCCAGAGATCCAGCATCATGGCCGCGGTGAGGAGTAAATATATGAAGAGTGGATGTTGGATTCGGCTTATGGAGCCGTGTACAGGTGTTGATGTGTCTCCCGTAAATTAGAAACGGTCATACAAATCTTCACATGATGAGAAACAGAGTCCTGTCACCGTGGGACTCTACGGTTGACTTCCACTTGGCCACCTTTGACCACAGCCTCCTTAAGTGAATTTGCTCGAGCCAATAGGACACGATCCATGTCCACATCATTTCTGACTTGCCCATGTGGCTCGTTTTACCTGAAGACACCTACAACATAGACTTTCACAAAATGGCTGCGGAAAGTTGCAGCAGCTGCGGAAAGTGGCAAGATTCCGCAGCTAAATGAGCAAAAATCTAAATCAAATAGCAGACACAAAATATAGTTAAAAAAAATTTTAGATGCTCTTTTGCAATTAATATACAATGATATTGACAACTTGGAAGGTTCAGGTGAATGAAAAAGGTCTAGGAAGATGTATAAGAAAGATGCAGATTTGAGACTCAACACCATTTATGAGAGAAACATATGTAACTTTTCTTTTATATTAATAAATTCCCTGAAGTGGCCGCGTTGGCTCAGGGCGTGGACTGTTTCCCTCTTTGAGGGTTTTAACCATGTGATTATACTGGTGTATTTATTTTTGATCTATTTGTGAGCGGTGACCTTTGGTTCTTGATCTACGAAACTTACCCTGTAAATTCCTACAACGCCTAGGTCATTTGTAACTAGGTGAGCCTGTCCGGGCAGGGTTCTATCACACCCTTGAGTATTGTATGTCAGCAAGTATCTACGTAGGTCGACTGACCTCGGAGCCCATCTGGCAGCTAGGGTCCCTAAGCACAGGATCATCCTACTCCAATAATTCTCCTGAATGAGGCATACTGGCCCTCGCGCAAGTGCTCAACGCAGGGTTAGTGGCAATGCCCCTAGCCTGCATTCCTTGGGAATTTTTGGTTCAACAATCCTTCTAATATCACCTGCGTTATCATGGCAAGGCAAGTTCCTTTCCTTGGTAGAGATGCGATGGAAATTCCTGGTGATCTGAAGACATCGTAGCACTGAAACTTCGTGCAACCGACCTTGCCAGTTTTCCAATTCCTCATCAGAGTTGGAAAAACATTCACTGTTATTTTCCCAGCAGAGTACTCCTTCGGCCGTGGGGTTAACCCGATCTTCATCTTGCGTAGTAAATTTGTAAATGTGATCTATTTCCTCCTCCACATAGGCTGACTCTGTATACCACGCGCCTTCTGCTGGATCTAGTGGCACTATGATGCGTGTACCTTTGTTTTCAAACACCATGCTGTGATTTTTGAGATTGATGACACCCCCCATGTCTATAGCCCAGTCTAGTCCTAGGAGCGCAGGGTAGGGATCCACATCTTCCACAATTTCTATTACTTCAAAGTCAGCTAGGACCCTTACCCCTGCGATATCAACCATGACTTTTGGGAGCCTACCTAGAGGAATTATTTTTTTTATTTTCCATTCACAGTTGGATGGTGGACCATTCTAATTTAGGCCCTCCCATTCGTTTCCATGTCTTCTCTAGTAATACATTCGCATCCGATCCAAGATCTAAGATAACCTGATCCATCTCATAGTCACCAATCTACGCAGTCAACCGCATTTCTCTTCTGATGCGTTTCTTATAGCTATATAGTTTGTGTACATCCTTGGTCCCAGGAATCAAATTGGGTTGAGCTGCGTAGGTATTCCGTAGTGATTGGATATTTCCTACGACCTACAGGTCTTGTAGCAGCTTCAGACATGCTTTCAAAAAGGGCTCAACCCCTTCCTCTATCTGGAGGTGCGTCAGCAGCTGCACGGGGGCTACCAGTAGTTCTTGTTCTTTGAAGTTCAATCCTTTCCGAGAAGCAAGATCCTCCTTTGCTCCCTAGGTGATCATCCCACTGTGTGTCATGAATTTTACACTGGGATCTACATTCCTTAGCTCAGTTTTAACTCTTTGCACATTCTGCGTAGGGGTGGGCTATTTTTCCTGCATCTTGGCTATTAAAATCAGGCAATCTTCCACCAGATGGTCCAGCTGCCTACAATACTTACACGATGGCCTGGTGGGATTTGGGCATTCTCTGGCGAAGTGTCATATTTCCCCGCAGTTATAACAGATTAGTTGCCCACGTCCTCATCCTGCGCTTCCTCCCTGACCTCCTCTGCCTCTGGCCGGTGATCCCCCAAAGTGCGCAGAAATTCTCGGTGACGTCGGGTCTGATTTTACCCTATACAAGTTCCCACGATCTATCATCAAGTCATAAGTACGATAGTTCTGTTCATTGTGTCCACTGACCGGAAAAATCTGCACCATTGTTGCTTTTGTTCTAGGATATACGCACCTATCTGAGGGGAATGGTTCATATCATGCAGTCCTGCTACCCGACAGTCGTCACACCACAGCGCAGGTCCACTTGAACCTGGTCGTGATAGGATGGGTTCCCTACTTGCTCCTGGGCGTACCGGGCTAGGTCCTCCCACTTTCATGTAATCCGTCAGTAGAGGGCACTGATCCTTCGTATGGCCAGACACTTGACATCGTATGCACCATAGTATTGCGTAGCTGTTCTTTCCTCGCTCCTTTCGCAGGTTCTGCATTTCCATATGCATAGCCCCAAGTTGTTCCTAGATTTTCTGTACCCCTACCGACGTATCCTCTCGAGGTGCAGCTTCTAGTTTCATAGCAACTTCCACAGCTTTCTCCTGCGACTCAAAGGTCTGATAACTCATTGGTGTGTGTAGGTGAGGTAACAACATAGTGATGAACCATTCTGTATGTTGTCTATCATCATACTCGAATCCTCCTTCCCTGATTTCCTTCTTCAATCACTAATCAGCCTCCCATACTAACTCAAACGCTCCTTATTTGAAGTCCTTTACTTCCTCTACTAGCTAGGAATAGTATTTCAGTTGTCGGAACTATTGCTTCAGAGCGTCTTTGATATCTTGAATGGATGCACTCCCATTCTGGGCAATGTATCGCATATACCAGTCCAGGGCCCTGTCCTCGAATGCCAAAGATAGTTGCGCCCTCTTTACTGTATCACTTGCCACATTCTGCGTAGTCCAGATGGAGTCTGTGACAAACCAAAACTGGTCCATGTCCTCATCCCCTACCCCCTTGAAGGTAGGTAGTTTCAGGTGCGCAGACATATCGTTTTTTAGTGAGGTTGGTGGTATGGGTAAATTCTTACCTTTGTGCGGCCTAGGTGGCGGTGTTGCCGGGGGATATTGCACAGTTGGTTCTTGCGACAGGTTATAAGCGGATCTCCCTCCGTCAAGGTTGGTCCGATAGTATTTACCACTGCGTGTCACGCTCCCGTCTAGATCTGAGGTCATTTAGTTAGTATGACTACACAGAATGCTCTTTTCACACCTTAATATCCTAATCAGCAATGGTAATGTCCTCAGAAGTTTGTCCCGGAACCCTTTAAAGAATCGTCGTTTGACCTCAGAGTATGAGACAAACTGATCAATGGAAAATTCCATCACAAATCCTCCTAGCACACTGTCCACCTAGTGATCTACCGTGCGCGTGATAGTATTATCAGTCTTTTCCAACTGCTGGATCAGTTCCGGGGTCCACTAAGTGACTTGTTCGTCCTTCCAGCACTTCTAGAATTCTACAAGTCTAGCCAGCCACTCCTGGAGCTCAATCGCAAATGTCACAAAGAATATTTCTTAGCTCTCTGCAAGGATGTTCCTATTTTTCCACCTTTCCACTGTTAACTTCTCACTGTGATTTTCTTTTACTGTGAATTCCTAGATCTGCCTTTCAAACCAGTCTTCGATTTCCTTTTTTTCAGGCTTCCAGTATTCTCTTGTCATTACCCAATCCCTTTCTCAGACTTCTTCCGGTCCCGGCAACGAAACCATTTTTTGGCTTGAGGGGTCCTGACCCAGGTTCGGTGTGCAAGGTTTGCCAAAAAACCCCTATACTACTGGCCCTTTCGGTAGTGACCTTCTTGCGTAGATCAAAGTCTCACCGAAAGTAGTATGGGTGGGTGCTGGAACCAAGTTTCCACACCCTGAGAAAGGATGGGTAAGGCAAGCAGAGCTGTGCTAAGCCCTGCAGTTCCCAAACTACCTTGCTCTGCGCAGGGTTAATTATTTCTCTATTTGCATCCACGTGCGCTATATCTATAATTATATGCCTTTATGACAGTAACACAACATTACATAATAGAATAGAAGAGATCCAGATCTAGAAACACACTTACACAGGTCTTCGAGCTTAAAGACAGAAAATGCATAATGCAGTAATTACCAACAATTTACACAAGAGTACTCACAGATTCAGTTCTCTATCAATCTTTCGTATTCATTCATTCATCAAATCTTCCTTACAATTCCCTTCCCAACCTGTGCACACAGCAGCAGGGTCCACACACAGCTGGACTTGGATCTCCGCGCACATAGCCAGCAGGAGTCCTTTCCCCAAAAACCTAAACAGATAGCTTAAACCACAATTCACATCAATAGCTCATCATTCTTGTCTTTTACAATACAAAATATCCCTCTATTTATAAAAATCTAGCCTAGACTTTCCTATGGTCTGCAAACTGTCGTTTTGAGACCCCTGGTTTACCCTTTTACCCATTACAATGCTTTCGGGGCTTTGACCCATCCCAAAACCCCTGCGCTAGACTAAATCTAATCACAAATATTAAAAATGGACCAGTTTCGCAGCTTGTAGGAGACCCTGTTCCAACAACGGTCCTTGTAAAATTAGTGGCAAAGTCCTTTGAAACCTGTGCATGGAAACCCTGTAACTTCTCACAAAATTGTAGGCAACCCATCCTCCTAAAAAATTCCATAGTATTTGGGTCTTCATTAAGTAATTTCAGATCCATGGGTTCATACCTGAGACAATGGCCACCCTTGTTTGTTTTCTTTTTTGAAGCCATGGATGCTTTATAGTCTTCATTTCCTCGCTTGTTTGTGACACCTGCAAAATTTGAATTCGACAAAAACCTGCTTGGAGTGATGAAGCAGCACTCCAATAATTGATTTACATGCAAGGATAAGCAGTAATATGAAAAAATGCAGGTTTGGGTTAAGGTTTTAAAGGTTAATTGACAACTCGGATTTTGATAATGACACATGCAACCAAAAAGAATCATGATTACGAAAAATACAGCTATGCACGTTTAAAATCATCATAACGACCTTGAAAGACCTTACCCTTTATTTATCTAATCATAAACTGACACCTCACATCACTCTAACAACTTTGGTCGAAAAAACGCAGTTTCATAGCGAAGACGGTTTGGTTGCTGATAGATTCGCTATGAAACTATTAGGTAGTTTCGTAGCAAAATATGTTGATTTCTTTTGTACTTTTCTACGAAATTATGAAAAACTAACAGGTGTGCGCTTTTGAGATTAAATGCATGGGAATGAAAACTGATATGATGTGAGGTTGATTTGACTGAAGTGGCATGGATGAAGGTGAGATATAAACTTAAGGTAGGCTTCATAAAAATGCAAAAAATTTCAACATCTCAAAAAATGACCTAGGAGACCTCATAAATTTAGTGAATGACCTGCATGACCCTATCAAGGAAAGTTTTACAACTAAATGAGTGATAACAGGTACAACCAGTCGAGTTATCAGGGGATAGATCGGGCAACAAGAGCACAAATATTCTCATTACTAGACACTACAGTCATGGTTCTCAAAAGACCAAAAGTGGAAAAATTGACATTAAAACTATCAATGACCCTGATCTGAGGACAATCCTTTACACGATTGCACGAGTGGCAAGAATGTGGGCCTTGCATGAGGTAAGCTAATCCCATTTTCAGTATGCAGTGGACTGTATGAGTCCAACGATGCTCAACTGGTTTTAGGGGTTGCTCATTAACATGAAAGACCAACTCACAAAATGTAATACCATGAGTTTGAAACAATTTGGTTATCGGTCGATCTTGGTGGCTCTTTTCGTAGAGAGGGTGCCATTTTTCTGATGTCATTTGATAGAGGTGGGACCTCCTGTGTCGAGGGATCCACGACTTATGAAATGGAGTGATCTGATGCCACACCATGGAGGCGGGTAGTAGATGTCTTTCCTTATCGCCTTCTTCGTATGGATTCGATAGTAGCCGATTGCTAGTGACGATTGGGCATATGCAGGGACCGACTTCAGAGGAGATCCAGATCTACCTCTACCATTGGGAGGACAATGGGATGACTCAGGTAATAATTGTTTTTAAATTTTTTGAAGTTATATATATATCGTGGACTAGATTTTAACTTATGATTGTTTGCAGATGTTGGACCAGTGAGACCTCATATATATATATATATATATATATATATATATATATATATATATATATATATATATATATATATATATCGTGGACTAGATTTTAACTTATGATTGTTTGCAGATGTTGGACCAGTGAGACCTCCAGGGTTGTCTCAAATAGCATGACAGGTTGTTTGATAGATAGAGTTTTTTTGTTTATGATAAAGGAGCCAACCCTATAGAGGTGGAGCATAACCTGTCAGCTCTGACTAGAGGCATACCAGATTATGCTTCTATTGATGATATCTTGCTACGATATCAGAGATATATAATGGGGGTATCAGCCAGACTACATCAACTGTTAGGTTGAGTCGTCAGGGTGGTTACATGCTATCATGAGCGCCATGTTAGAGGATAGACATGTCTCTCTAGTTTTTTTTTCTACACTTGTGTAGGCTTGAGAAACCATGTGTCTCGGAACACTGATTTTTATTTTTTAATGTATCACACTTTTTTCAAATGCTCTCTCTCTATCTCTCTCTCTCTCTCTATATATATATATATATATATATATATATATATATATATATGTGTGTGTGTGTGTGTGTGTGTGTGTACATGTTTTCAGATGCTATTTAATGTTCATTTATGCCATGGTTTCTTTTACATGTTACGCAGATGTCTATCTAAACAGTAATTTGTCAATGTATTTGTTACTATATTTAGATTTCTTGGAATGTGATAATAAGTAATATAATCAAAAAAATTCTCCAATAATCGAACATGTAGACACATCCATAAAATCTAAGGGTTTCCTAATAAATAATTCTTGTTTAACTGTAATACAATGAGTTTTTAATCGATTTTGACAAGTAACGCCCTAATGCCAAGGGAAACTGCTTCGAATAATATTTTGATAACCCCCGGATGCGGGTGACAGTCTTGACATGAGTGGCAATCACATCTCTTCCCACTCGAAAAATGGATATCTCCAACGCAGAACTTCACCTGTGGCAGATCCAATTACCTTTAGCTCCTCGCACGCTCCTCGCAGAACCAGAGATGATGACAAGCGGACGAGTACTACGTCACAGCTTGGTCCTGAACATCACCTCGCTCCTCTCACCATTAATTTTCATCACGGCTAACTAGCATCGCAGCCATACCTCCTCCCCTGTGCCTGATAAGGTGCTCAATTTTAACATGTTGAACCGTGCAAAGGCCACTCATTTCCATCTTCACAGATCTCATCCTCGCCCCTATTTAACTCCTAGCCATCTACCCCTTTCCTCAATCATCTTGTCACCTTTTCCTTTCGCTCTCCTCACTCTGCTCATGCCTTCCTCCAATTTCAATCAGCTATGAAGCCCGTGTCCCAGAGTGGAGCTGCATAGACTCTTTATGATCCCCACCCTCCATATTATGAACATATCCCTCACAGAGTGTAGGCCCTTCAGCCCCAGTGTTACACTTTCCTCTCTTTCTTGGCCTTGTGTGCCTCTATCTCTCCTTAACTACTCACCTCATCCTAAGCACACAATGGCTCCCAGACTACGACAACGCACCATCCGTGGAGGTCAGAGAGGGGCTCTCTCGGGGCGTTATCATCGTGGATAGGATAATCGCCTCGAGTCAATTGATGAATCCTCATCCAGCACTTTTGTCAGACATAACCCTGATCCCGAGTAGCGCACAGAATTCTCTAGGAAAGCTGATCAGAGAGGTGGTTGTGGCTCGAGGAGGTCCACCTCCTCTCCCAGAACGCACTCTCCTCATCACACCCCTGTCCCCCTGACTACTTCAACGAAGGATGATGAGGACACTGACATCTGGATCATGGACTTTGAGGGAATTTGGACAAGGGTTCCAGATGGCATAGACTCGGACTCCCCCATCCTCTGCGCTCTTGCAAGCAACCCCAAGCACACTATTGCTGATGTGGAAATTGTTGCCGCGCAGGCTCCGTCCTGCCCCATAGAAGAGGTGAACCCCAATAGCCATGATGAAGATGATGAATAATGACTACGCAGTTGTACAATTTTCCTCTATTTTTTGTCATGTATGCCCTCAGGGTTTTTCTGTTATCACTTACTTTCTGGTTTTTAGATGCGTTTGCACTACTACGCATAATGTACTCTTCATTTCCAAGTTTTGTCTGGGCTGGTTTCCTCCCCCAAGGCAGCCTAGAAATAGAGTAGCAAAGGTTGGGATTGGTTAAGTGCAGCTTATCAACCTAGCCTGTACTATACGTAATTTTATGTTTTCGATATTAATAGAATAGCTCAACTCACAAAAAAAAAAAATTGTTTGATAACCACAATATATTCAACAATATTATTAGTTGTTTGACCTAGACATATGCCCTGTAAACTCACTAACTCACCATTGGGAGCATAAATTGCCCATGCAGTGGAAGACATATTCTATTTACTATGAAAAGTGCCATCAGCAAAATCGATATGAGAAAGAAGGTTTGTCAACATCTGCAAACCAAGTAGAACCTGATAAGCATGGGAAAACACGTTTGCAAAAAATGAAAACAAAGCACACCAAAAAATTGCACACTAATAAAACACACTATTGTACAAAGTATTCATGTGAAATCAAGCATAATACTTCAGGAAGATGGATTCCATTTCAGGATTCACATGATTCATCACTATCATGATTAATAGAAACAAGTTGACAATCCTATCGTTGATATTGCAAGTAGGCATCACCTCTGCCAATTTTGTGATAAAAGTCACAACAACGATGTAGTGCCCATGCCCCCTGGCTGAGTGAGGGTTATGAAGCATGGAGATAATGCCCCCTTGGTAAAATGGCCAAATGGCAAGGATTGGGTAGAAGGGAGAAAGTGGGGCTCCGATGTGAATATTCACAAAAAGATCAAGAGGCATGGTTGCTGGAATGTTTCCCATGTTTCCTTCTGACAATACCACATGAACCGAGATGGGTGTCTGAGGGAATCAATTGTTGTAGGGGAAACATGAGTCTCTAGATAGGTAGAAATCTCAATAAGGCTTTGAAGAAACAAGGAACGATGATGAGCATCATTCCAAGGAGTTTCATCAAGTGATATGAATTTGAAAATGCTTTCGTCAGTCGGAAAATTCTTGTCCCAAGGATCCTCATAATCCAGAGAACCAAGCCAATAGGACTGTGAGTACGAGTCTAAGATGATATTCAAAAGATCAAAATTTTGAGATGCAGTCATGGAAGCTGAAGAAATGGCTTGATATGCTTGTTCAATTGGGCTAAGCGGCATGGCGTCACCAAACCGGTTAATCTGGTCAGGATTGGGTATGATCCAAGGGTGGTGATGAGACGTGATCATATTAACCAAAGTGATACTAGAGGGAGGAGGAAGGAAAAAAGTTCCCATCAAAGAGGAGTATTTTTTTTGCAAAGGATATGAACTTGTTTTCTTTTAAGGGTTGATTTTAGGCTAGTTATTAAGTATGAGGTTTTCTTATTTGTTTGGTTGGGTATAATGATAAAAGAGCATAGATAGAATGAGGAAATCTCTAAGTCATTTGGCAATGGAGTCAAATGAAAGTCATGATAAGTTCATTAAAGGATCGGGGAGTATCATAGGGAAAATCTAACTTGGCCATTGGATCTTCAAATTTTTTAGGATAATGAGATGAACATTAAGGATAAGAATGAAAAGTAGGACAAAGGGAAATTAAGAATCCTTTATCATGTACTTTAAACAAGAGAAATATTTCAAGGTAACTGTTTGAAGCAAGCCAAAGGACAGGGAAAACCATAGAATTCTTTGGAAAAAATTTTAATAAGAAAAAATTTCAGACAACAATCCAGCAATCAAAGGACTAATTTCAGATAAAAAAAACATATAAGATAATAGTGAGAGTAGCCTAAGGTCAAACAGAAATAATATAGTCTGCTTTTGACTAAATCTCTAGGGATCTTTAAAGCAACCTTTTGAGGCAGTCCAGAGGACAGAGCACACCATAGACTTCCCTGGTTTATACTCTAGTAAGCATACTTTAGGAAGATCTTAAAAACAATATCTCAAATTGTACTCAAGGAGCATGGACTCATCACTAATTTCCCTGGTTGCACTTTATTAACATCATTCATTAAAATAACATCTCAAGTCGTACCAATGAACATGGACTTACCAAATATTCATGGTTATACTCTATTGAATCATTTCTAAAATAACAAGCTAGATGGAACTAGAGGGCAGTTAAGAATCCTCCAATCAGACCTTGCAGAAGAAAACATTAATATGATGAAGAGAAAACAGGACTAACGTGCTTTCAAATGACATTTCTTAGCCTAAAATTTTTTCTCTACTATAACAAAGAAAGATGGAAACATAATGAAAACAAGAAATAACAATAATAGATTAGAAGCACTTCACCAACAGCCAAGCTCAGGGATCCAATGATCTAGCCTCCTCCATCAACAAACAAATCAGGGCATTCACAAGATCCAAGGCATCAATTTTCCTTCAACTTCCATGAGACTATGTATTACTTCAAAGAGTCATCAACTGCCAACAATATAATGAGTTTAGATGCAGTATTTATGCTGCAAATGAGGAAGTGAAGCTCAATATAGGGTTCGAGTATCATTTATTACAGATTAAGTGCATTCCTAACCTTGAAAACCATGCAAGGCTTAAGGCAGGAATATTTGCAGCTACTTCTCTGTTCCAATAGCTTCTATCTTAACTTCTAAGAAAGAATAGGTGAAACGTTTGACTTTAAGGCCTATTCATAACTTTTACAATAATTTCTTTGACAGAATAAAATATCTCTAACTATGTAATAATTTTCCTATGCCTTTATGAAAAGAAATAATGTTGTAGGTGGCAGTTTGGTCTTTGGAGGAGTAAATGCTTCTTGATTTAGTCATTCGAAGCTATATTTGGATTAATCTGTCTTTGTTTTTAATCATAAAACTTTGTATTAGGCCTTTGAACCTTGATTTAGCCTTTATAATCTATTTCACTGTCCTTTCTTCTTTAATCACTAACTATCTATTTATTTATTCTTTGTTTTAAACCTTTGACTTTCATCCTCTAATCACTATCTTAATGGCTAATCCTCTGTGTTTATGGCTTCAGATTTAGGATTAGCCCCTTAATCCTTCCAATCTTCATTTCCTTCACTGTTTCACTGTTTGTTTTCTTTTTCTGTGTGCAGGGATGCGGTCTTCTTCGTGGCTGAAAAATTGAATGCTCATTGCTGATCATTGGGCATCATTGATTAACCCAGACAGTGCCACTGGTCTCCCTTTTTAAACTTAGATGAAAACCCCTGGATCATCACCCAAGGTTTCATCGGTCATTTTGAACTATTGGAGGGCTTGATAGACCCCTTTCCGCCATTAAAACCTACACCAAAGACAAACCAGTTAGTTAAAAACATGTGGGAGTGGTAAGACTGCATTTTTAGGGTTTGGAGCTATCGGGAGGCATTTGCAGAGGAGAAATGGAGCAAAGAGTGAGGTTTTGTATGTGGAACCTGGTGGAATTCGAACAGAGGTGAAGAGATTTGAATTTTGGTGCGGGTAGGGAGAAAGTGATTTTGGAAAACCATGGTGGTTTATCACGCGCGTTGAGGGCGGTAAGTGGTATTGGATCAAACGTGCATGATACCACTGGGCGATCGACGCGTGGCGGGGTAAATACCGCCTATTTCGCGTAGGTGAGGGGTTATTAAACTGATTTCTAATCATTAGGGGAATTTTGAGGTCTAAAATGGGCCTCCTAAGGAAATAATAAAATAATAGCTAAACCAATAAAATAATATTTATGAACTTGCAATTCACTTTTTGCACCACAATCCATGTAACCATAGTTAAATTCAATTCAAAAGTTGTACCAAAATAAAATTAATAAAAAAATTGTATTGATTTGACTATAAATAAGAAAGAGTTTTTCAAGAAAAAATCATTATCATTGAACAACTAATGCATTTGTCCTTTGTACTTAAATAACTTAAAATAAAATATAAATATAAATTTATAAATTCTTAATTATATTATATGTTATTAATTAAAATTTATATTATTTAAATTGTATAATAACATGTAATTATTATACTATATAAAAATACTATAATATAATATAATATAATATAATAAATGTATAGGGATATGCATTGTTTCTTTCAAGAAATATGAAATGACAATAATATATTTTCATTCAAAAAGTATGAAATGACATTTATTATGAGTACTTTACTTTGACTTTAAAAGTAGTTAGAGCACTACCATGGTTAACCATGCGTTTTTATCCACCATTGAGAATGTGACAAGTAAGTACCTTTAACTCGAGAAATGCCACCTCAACCATTAGGGATGATGCCATCCCCTAAAATGTGATTGGTTTTCATAAAGTGAATTTTGATTGTACATTTTCCTTAGGAGGCCCATTTTAGACCTCAAAATTCCCCTAATGTTCCATGCGATATGGGGTCTGGGCCGTCAGATCTCTCAAGTGATGAGATCGACGGTGCGAAAAGATCTAGGAGCAACGTGCATGTGTGGAGGGTGGAGCCCGAGGACAGATGGCGAATGGTGAATGGGCGATGGAGTTTTAGTGGAAGGCGAGGCCCGGCTTGATGACGTGGGCATGTTTGTCGTGTTGTGCGGGGTTGCATTGATACAGGATGAAGGGAAAGGATGCGACAGCCATTGGATCAGGGCTAGATTGACGGTGGAGATTTTACTAGTGGAAAATAGAGAAGCGAGGTCAGGTAAGGGGGCCCGCTTTAATATTTCAAAGGTCTGGATGGGTTTTTATAAGGCTTGCGGGGGTGCATAAAGAAAAAAGGGGCAAAAATGTAATTTTTAAATGGGGAAGGGGCTAGGATATAGTGGAAGGTCGAGGTTTCATGTGTAGAAGGGGCTGGGGTTTCTTAAGCAGAAAGGGGATTAAGGCTTTATTTATGCAAAAGGGTGGTTTTACAACATAAAAAAATAGGGTTTTTAATAAAATTAAAAGGACCTGATAGGTTAAAAAAGTTATATTTTAAACAATGTAAAAAGGGATTTTTACATTGTTTAAGGCTTTTTAGAGGAAAATGATGAATAAGGGATGTTCATGAGGGTTTTTAAAAGAAAAAATGGGTTTGAGAGGGGAAAAAGGGGATGAATGAGGGTGTAGGTGAGGTGATAAAATGAGGCAAACAGGCCTAGAAAATGAAGTCTTCTTAGAAAAGCAGGGTGAACTTTTGAGAAGGCAAAGATAGGAAAATTTAGTGAATGAGTTAGGTTTAGGATGATGAATGTAGTGAGATTTCTAGAACTCACAATATTTCTCAAATATTGTTTCTAGAAATCTAGAGTCATTACTTAGTCATCTTTTGATATCAACAAAAATTACTGATGACAAACAGTGGCTCCACTTGGGGAGGGAAAATTTCCTTTCAAGGTGTCCAGAACTCAAGTTTATCAAATCTCTAAGTTTCAGCAGACCAATTTCCTTTCCATTAGGTATATTTCCCTTCTTTTTCACTTGATGATATTTCTTTGAAGTGGTAATGTTAACAATATGCAACATACGATTTCTTTCAAACAACATTTCTACCTACCCAATCCTACTTGTCCTAACATTCTTTCTTCTTTTGAGTACACTTATACTAGCAAACTCTTGACATTTTATTCTTGAAAACAGAAATAAACTCTCTACTTCTATCCTTATTTCTTCCAAGAGTTCATATTAAACTAGTGAACTCTTTTTATTCTCTACCTAAAACTATTTGACTGCCAAGATTAAGCTGTTTGGCAATCTCGATTCCCTAAACTATTGACATGAAATTTAAAACATGGTCTAAAATCAGGATTAAGTAGTTTGATTTGCCATGGTTGTGGCATTGGAACAAGCTGCACACAAGCATTATTTTGCATAAAAAGTAAAAATTGAAAGGATAAGGGCTGTAATTTATCATTGGTAAGGCATCCTTATCTTTCTCTTTGGTTCTGTTTTGAGCATGTGGAACCAGTATTTTATATTATCTAATCTATCCATTTTACAAGTCAAGTTTGAAATAATATTGACAATCATTGTTCTAACTAACTTATCAACATAAATTTAAAGCATGTTTAGCCATGATTAGGCTGGATCATTGAACAAGATACCTTTTTGAATCAATAGTGGCATTTAGGCTTGCACACTTTTAGCAGTATTATTTTTTGGGTATGGGGCCGTACCTCTTTTGAATTTGCCCTCTTTTTCTTTTCTTTCATTGTTTTTGTATTTTCTGTTTTCAAGATTTTCTCATGCAGTGTTTATGTACAATGAGTAAAAACATTGAGGCTAGGACTCTTGACGGAAATAATGTTTGAGCATCATGCCATTGACAGGACCTCCAAATAATTCGTCTCCACTTAGCCCTTGTAAAAATAAAGCATTATGACCCCTAATTGAGTGAATGATATAAGGCCCTTTCCACAAATTCTCAAACTTTCCATGTTTACCTTTATCTTCCCTTCTAGAATCCCATTTTATAACTATATCTCCAACTTGGAAATTATTAGCTTTGGTCCTTCTGTCAAAGATCCTCTTGATGCTCTCTTGAACTTCTTGTGTCCTTTTGTACACTTTCACTCTTGTCTGTTGTAAATGAATGGTCTGATTTATTCTTCTTTGTATGTCATTTTCTTCTATTGGTGTTTCTTGGAGAATTTTCATGACTGGAACTCCCAAAGATGTGGGGAAGATTACATCTGGGCCATATACCAGCTGATAGGGGGACATATTTATTTATTTCTTGGTGGTTAGCCTATCAACCCATAATGCATGAACCAACTTACTATGCCATGATTTATGATTTTTATCCAGCAGTCTTCTGATAATTTTGATCAGGCTTTTGTTGGAAGATTCAGCAAGTCCATTTCCCTAAGGGTAGTAACCTGTGGAGTTTCCTAAGGTGATATGGTATTTATATCAGAAGTCAACCATTCTTTTGGATTTGAAGGCACCATCATTGTCTCTAATGATCTTTCTAGGACAACCAAATCGAGACAATATGTTGGTCTCAAGGAATTTGATAATGACAGAGTCAGTAGTATTTCTAGAAGGGATAACTTCTATCCAATTGGTAAAGTAATTAGTGGCAGTAAGGATCCACTTATGTTGGGTAGATGAGGTTGGGTGAATTTCTCCAATAAAGTCTAAACCCCATTGTTAAAAGGGAGCCTCAACACTGATGGGATGCAAAGGTAACGATAGGAGCTTTCTCTTGCCATCAAAAATTTGATGCTTATGGAAAGTTATGACTAGTTTTTTAGTATCAGGGAAAAGGGTGGGCCAGTAATAGCCAGGTCTAAGAATATTGTTTTCTTTGGTCTTCCAGTAAATATGGCCTCCACACTCTCCCTCATGCAGCTCATGCATGATTTTTGCTACATCATTCTCAAGCAAACATTTAAGCAATATCCCAACAACATTTTTCCAATATAACACTCCATCTAAAATGCAGTAATTTAAAGCTTTTTGTTTCAAGAATATAGATTTAGTCTTTGATAAAGAAGGAGGAGTATTAAGATAGATAAGCACATAAATTATATCAGCATACCAAGATGAATTTAGAAAATTTTCTTCAATGTGTGGAGCTGCGAATTCTTCTTGTTCTTCTAAAACAT
The DNA here is from genome assembly GCA_034641835.2 of Pinus albicaulis. Taxonomy (NCBI): domain Eukaryota; kingdom Viridiplantae; phylum Streptophyta; class Pinopsida; order Pinales; family Pinaceae; genus Pinus; species Pinus albicaulis. Next base: position 239,488,367 of record CM076579.1, on the reverse strand, counting down.
CAACCATATTCATATCTAATGCTTGGAAATTTGATTCTTCCATGAGTTTTTCTAATCCTTGTCCTTTAATTAGCTTGGTAGGCCTGATTTATAAATCATGTTCTAAAATCATAGCAATCCATTTTCCCCTTTTACCATCATGGTATTGATTCAGAATGTCCTTGACAATTGTATGTGGGACAAAGGCAATGATATGTGAGTGTAAAAAGTAGACTCGCAAATCTTTCAATGCTTTTACCAAGGCTAAGGCTTGTTTCTCCATGATGTTATATTTGACTGGAGCATCTCTTAAAGCTATACTAAAGAAGGATATTGGTTTTTCTTGGCCCATATTATTCTTTTTCAACAACACTGCAGCAATGGTGTGTTCAGATGTAAATGAAAAAAATGTAGAAATCCTTAGTGAAATCAGGAGTGATAAGAACTGGTGTTTGAGTGAGGGCTTGTTTTACCAGTTCAAATGAATTTTTGGATTCTAAGGTCCATTTAACTCATGTTTCCTTTTTGAGCATGTTTGTGATATTCCTCAAAAGTTCGGCAAGGTTGGGGATGAACCTTCTCAAAAAGTTGATCTTTCCTATGAAAGATTGCAATCCTTTGAGGTTTCTAGGATGGTTGATTTTCAATATGCCTTCAATATTTTTGGGATCTACTTTGATTCCTTCTTCAGAGATTATGTGGCCTAGGATCTTTCCTTCCTGTAGTCCAAAGAATTTTTTCTTGGGATTCAAAGATAAGCCATATTTCCTACATTTCTCAAAAAAATTTCTTAAATGGACTAAGTGTTCTTTGTCAGTGTTGGAGAAAATTGTGATGTCATCAAGGTAAATTATTATGAAATAGCCTATGTCTTCTGAAAAATCTATGTCCATGGCCCTTTGGAATGTGGCTTCTACATTCATCAAACCAAATGGAATTTTAACATACATGAATGTACCCCAAGGTGTGGTGAAAGAAATTTTGTGTTGATCACTTGGGAGTACTAGCACTTGGTTGTAGCCTGAAAAACCATCCAACAATGATATTCTTTTAGATCCAACCACCTTTTGAAGCATGTGGTCCATTTTAGGAAATGGATAATTATCTTTCAGGGAGGCTCTGTTCAGATTTCTAAAGTAAATACAAAGCCTAATTTCCCCGGTCTTCTTCCTAACAGACACAAGGTTGGACACCCACTGTGAGTATCTAAGGGGAACTATGATCCCAACATCAAACATATTTTTTATCTCTTTCTAAACTAAAGGTAATAAAACAGGTTTTATCCTTCTTACCTTTTGTTTGAAAGGTTTCTGATTTTCCTTAAGAGGAATTTTGTGTTGAATAATGCTAGTGTCATATGATTTCAGATCTTTGTATCCCCATGCAAACACATCTTCAAACTCTTCGAAAAGTTCAATGTATTATTGTTTAATATGAGTAGGAAGAGTGCTAGATAGCTTGATCATTTTGGGTTCATTTATGCTGCCTATGTTATGTTCGTCTACATTAGTCTCTGTGGGCTCCATCATTTGTTTTTTAGCTACATCATTGATGTCAAAAAGTTCTTCTAACGGTGTAAGGCCCCTTGGTATTGTATTATTTTTACATTGAAAAAATCCAAGGTCCTTTAGGTCTGGTTTGTTAAATAATTATGCCTTATAAAGATGTTCAGACTGGTTTATATCAGTAGTAGAGGACAACTCTGTTTTATGGACTTGTTTTTCAGCGAAACATTCTTCTTCATGGTTCAAGCTAAGTGTTGGTATAGCAAAATCATTTTCAAATTGCATAAAATCATAAATGTGTTTATCTCCCTCAAAAACTTTCCAATATTCTTCATTATTAGGGACTGTGGGCCTATTTTTTACTTTAACAGTGAACATTTCATTTACCAGAGGTATTTGACAATTTCTAGTATTTGACATTTGAGCTCTAGGGATGAAAGTGAGTTCATATTTTTCAAAAAAATTCAGGAGATCTAGGGTAGCATTCCTATATTCTCTTAATATTGGGTTTTTGGTTGAATACTCCCCTTTTGTTTGCCTAATGATCAGTTATGAATCTCCTTGGACTGATATTTTCTTGGCTTCTAAATCTTTAAGCAAATGTAGGCCAAGAAGGAGAGCTTCATATTCTGCAATGTTATTAGTGCATTGGAAATCAAGTTTGTAGGAATATCCTATGTTTGTATTATGTATCCATACACCAGCTCTAGAACTACCTTTGCTACAAGAGCCATCAAAGCTCATTTTCCAAAGTGTTTCTATCTCCTGCTCACTATCTTTTTTCTATTCAAGGCTGTTAAAGTTTGAGCCGTCATGTTTTTTATTTAAGGGAAGATTTGATTGTTCAAGTGGGCTTAATCCAATCTCATTCTCCTTTTCTTGTTGGATGATTTCATCTTCATTGTACAAGAAAAAGGAGTCCAAATCTGAATGAATAGAATAAACATGAGTGTTGTTTGGTCTGTCTATGTTGCTTACCATATATTTCTTATGATATTCTCTATATAATCTTCTGTTTTGGTTAAAAACTGGAATGGTAGCATAAGACATGTCCATTTGAAGGCTTCCTTGAAGTTTGACTCCCCATGATCTAGATAGAAGCATGCCATACTTTGGGGGAATGCCAGCAACCACTATGTCCATAACTAGACCCTTAGCAGGAATTTGTGCCAGATTGACACATAAATCCTTGATCAAACCTAAACACTTGAATCTATTTGAATCAAAGGAATACAGGTCTTTGTAAGGTTTAGTGATTTCTAGGCCTAATCTCTCCATCACCACTTTGGCATAAGGTTGCGAGAGGCACCAGAGTCTAGCATGGCATTTTGTAAGATCTTGTCATGTACATTTAAGCTGACATAGAATGGAGGAATGGTTCCTTCTTGGTATTTCCCTTCTACTTTAGGACCAAACAACAATTCTGGTTTATCATCTGTCAAGTTTAATGTATCAGTATCACTTCCTATATTCAAAGCTTTCAAAACTTGGTTTGTATATACATCCTGGGTTACTAGTTCAGCTAAGGGTATGCTAATTTTGATCTTGGAAATTTCACCCTCAAGGTTGAAAGGGACTAATGTTTTTGACATATTTACATCTGTTTTGTCAAGCATAGTCTTTTCAGCAATTCTGATTTGTTGAGTTTTATTAGGACTGTTATTTAAGACATATTTCTCAAGGCCACTAGCAGAAGTACTAGAGCAGCTTGGGTCAACACTCTGCTAATTGGTAAAATCCTTGTTTGACTCAATTTTCTGAGTCAAAGTGTTATTTCTGTTTTTTGTCTTTTTAGGAAGATTTTCTGAAGTTTTCTTAACAGCAGTATTTGTGTTTTTATCGTTGGAAATTTTTGGGTTTCTTTTGCTTCTAATATCATATTGTTTGTGCACCTCCATTATTGCATTTTCAAATCCCAATTGGTAATCTTCTGAATATTCATGATTTTTTTCAATTTGCTCTAAGGAGAAGAATCCTTGTTCTTCTTCAGTGAGGAAATCATCACCCTCACTGTCAGATCCTATTAAATTCACATGATTTTCTTATAACCTTTCAGCTTCCCTTTCTTCTTCTTGATCTACATATTTTTCTTGAAAAGGAGACCTAATTTGTTGTTCATTATCTCTTTGTCTATTTTGAATAGGGTCTCTTCTGAAATTGGAATTTATATTTCTATTTTGGGGATTAATTTGGTTTTCTATAGGAGGCACTCTATCATTTAAGTTTATCTTTTCTAGCATTCTTTCCATTACCCTCACTAAGTTATCAATTTTGGCATCAGATGATGAGGTTGATGCCATTGTTTCATCTTTATATGTAACTCTTTTCTCTAATTTCAACCTAGCTCTTTTCTCAATAAGATTTGCTTCTACACTGATATCTCCCCTTTGCATATCTTCTAAAGTCAAGGGGTCTCTTTCTCTTAGCTGGTAGGCCTTGTCTAGATCAAATCCTTCAGGAAATTTAGCTAAGGCTAAGCCTAGTGGAGGTTTCATGTTTGGGGGAAGTGCATTATAAACACTATTGAATCTAGTGCAATAATCTTGGACACTTTCCCCAGCATTTCTTTTAAGGTTGCTATATTCTGAAAGGATTTGGAGTGGGTTCTTTTTAATTTCCCATTATTTATGAATGTTTGGTATAAGGAAGGGAGATCATTTATGTTATTAGGAGTTAGGCCTTTGAACCATTTCTTGGCTTCTCTTCCTAAACTTTGGCCAAATATTCTCCTCTTAATGGCCTCTTCTTCTATTTCCATGTATTAAAAAGCATCATTGATTTTATCCACATGTTGTTGGGCAGTAATAGATTTAGTTCCAATGAAATGGGGAATTTTGGATTGATAATCATTTGGCAAAGGAACCAGAGATTGTGGTAACACTAATGGGGCATACCATGCTGCCATGTGGGAAAAAATGGGGGATTTACAAGAGGTGGATATGTGGAAGTGACAGTGAGATGAAATGGAGTATTTTTAATAGTGGATGTGTGGATGGGAGTGGTAGAAGTACTTGGACCAGCTAGCTGATTATGAGCAGATTTTCTATGGAAAGAACTGAAGTGATGGAGAAGCTGAAAATCAGGAGGAGTGGAAGGAGATGCTTCTCTGCTAAAACTCTGCTGCAAATATATAAGCTCAAGGTTAGATTGGTCAATATCACTATGTGACTTGTTTCTAAATAAGTTCTTTGAATGGTGCAAGTCAAAGTGAGGATCTTTTAAGACTGTAAAGTTTTCAGGGACAGATCTTGTTCTTTGGATGGTCCTAACAGTAGTTAAATTTCCAGCTTTAGAAGTTTGCCAAAAAATATTTTCTTGATCATCAACTATTGTAGGAGGATTAGGGTCTGGATGAGACCTGGTATTGATCCTATGTGAAGCCAGATTTCAAAATCAAAATTCGGAGAAGATGAAAGTTTTAAGGACCGTTTTTATAAGTTTTGACCTCTCTTAGTGTTTAGTATCTTCTAAAATATGGGACTAGGCTTCTAAACTTCCTGGGACTGGTTTAACACAATCCTAAGGAAATCTAAAAGAACTAGTGTAGTAATAGTCCTACTGGGGCTAGTGGAGTCACCAGGTAGAAATTTTTAGCTGTTTTGAAGGTAAATGTGTGTGGTACACCACCAATATTTGACAAAAAACCAGTCTAGGGAGATTTTTTTTTTTGGTTTTTCTGAGTTTTTTTTTCTGTAGTTCTAGGGTTGTAAGAGTTTTCTATACCTGAATCATCATTTAGCTAAGATGGTGAAACACACAAAGTCTACTATATGGCCATCAGCTGAGTTTTCTATGATTAATAATGCTTTCTGGAGTCCTAATATGTACTTAATTTGTCACTAACTCAGAAGGTCCCATCGTGATCACCAGAATGTTGGTTCTGGGGATGAGGTGGCAGATAAATCACCAGATACGATTAGTCAAGGGTTTTTGAATCTTTTATGGGTGTTTAAGCATGAATTTACTCAGAAGGTCCCACTGTGATCACCAGAATGTTGGTGTCCCGTGATTTGGTAGATTGGTATACCAAATGACAAGGCAACATGGAACCAGTCTTTGGAGCCCTAGGACCTAGCCTTCCTAGACTCGAAGAGGGATCTCTCTATTTTTTTTGCAAAGGATATGAACTTGTTTGCTTTTAAGGGTTGATTTTAGGCTAGTTATTAAGTATGAGGTTTTTTTGTTTGTTTTGGTTGGGTATGATGATCAAATATCATAGATAGAATGAGGAAATATCTAAGTCATTGGGAAATGGAGTAAAATGAAAGTCATGATAAGTTCATTAAAGGATCGGGGAGTATCATAGGGAAAATCTAACTTGGCTAGTGGATCTTCAAAGTTTTTAGGATAATGAGATGAACATTAAGGATAAGAATTAAAAGTAGGACAAAGGGAAATTAAGAATCCTTTATCATGTACTTTAAACAAGAGAAATATTTCAAGGTAACTGTTTGAAGCAAGCCAAAGGACAAGGAAAACCATAGACTTCTTTGGACAAAATTTTAATAAGCAAACCTTTCAGACAACAATCCAGTAATCAAAGGACTACTTTCAAATAAAGAAAACATATAAGATAACAGTGAGAGTAGCCTAAGATCAAACATAAATAATCTAGTTTGCTTTTGACTAACTCTTTAGGGATCTTTAAAGCAACCTAATTTTGAGGCAATCCAGAGGACAGGGCACACCATAGACTTCCCTGGTTTATACTGTAGTAAGCATACTTTAAGAAGATCTTAAAAACAATATCTCAAGTTGTACTCAAGGAGCATGGACTCATCACTAATTTCCTTGGTTGCGCTCCATTAACATCATTCCTTAAAACAACATCTCAAGATGTACCAATGAACATGGACTTACCAAAGATTTCTGGTTATACTCTATTGAATCATTTCTAAAATAACAAGCTAGATGGAACTGGAGGGCAATTAATAATCCTCCAATTAGACCTTGTAGAAGAAAAAATTAAGACAGTGAAGAGCAAACAGGACTAAGGTGCTTTCAAATGACATTTCTTAGCCTAAAAATTTTTCTCTATTGTAACAAAGAAATATGGAAACATAATGAAAACACGAAATAACAATAACATATTAGAAACACTTCACCAATAGCCAAGCTCAGGGATCCAGTGATCTAGCCTCCTCCATCAACAAACAAATCAGGGCATTCACAAGATCCAAGACATCAATTTTCCTTCAACTTCCATGAGACTATGTATTACTTCAAAGAGTCATCAATTGCCAACAATATAATGAGTTTAGATGTAGTATTTATGCTGCAAATGAGGAGGTGAAGCTCAATATAGGGTTCGAGTATCATTTATTACAGATTAAGTGCATTCCTAACCTTGAAAACCATGCAAGGCTTAAGGCAATAATATCTGCAGCTACTTCTCTGTTCCAATAGCTTTTATCTTAACTTCTAAGAAAGAATAGGTGAAACGATTGACTTTAAGGCCTATTAATAACTTTTACAATAACTGTTTTGACAAAATAAAATATTTGTAACTGTGTAATAACTGCCCTATGCCTTTATGAAAAGAAATAATGTTGTAGGTGGCAGTTTGGTCTTTAGAGGAGTAAATGCTTCTTGATTTAGTCATTCGAAGCTATCTTTGGATTAATCTGTCTTTGTTTTTAATCATAAAAATCTGTATTAGGCCTTTGAACCTTGATTTAGCCTTTATAATATGTTTCACTGACCCTTCTTCTTTAATAACATGTTGTCTATTTATTTATTATTTGTTTTAAATCTTTGACTTTCATCCTTTAATCATTGTCTTCATGGCTAATCCTCTGTGTTTATGGCTTCGAATTTAGGATTAGCCCCTTAATCCTTCCAATCTTCATCTCCTTCATTGTTTCACTGTTTGTTTGCTTTGTCTGTGTGCAGGGATGTGGTATTCTTCGTGGCTGAAAAATTGAATGCTCATTGATTATCATCGGGCATCATTGATTAACCCAGACAGGGCCACTAATATCCCTTTTTAAACTCAGATGCAAACCCCTGGATCATCACCCAAGGTTTCATCGGTCATTTTGAACTATGGGAGGGCTTGATAGACCCCTTTGCGCCATTAAAACATACACCAAAGAAAAACCAGTTAGTTAAAAACTTGCGGGAGTGGTAAGACTGCATTTTCAGGGTTTGAAGCTATCGGGAGGCGTTTGTAGAGGAGAAATGGAGAAGAGGGTGAGGTTTTGTATGTGGAACCTGGTGGAATTCAAAAAAAGGTGAAGAGATTTGAATTTTGGCGTGGGGAGGGAGAAAGTGGTTTTGGAAAACCATGGTGGTTTATCACGCGCTTTGAGGGTGGTAAGTGGTATTGGATCAAATGTGCATGATACCACTGGGCGATCGACGCGCGGCGAGGTAAATACCACCTATTTCACGTAGGTTAGGGGTTATTAAACCCATTGCTACTTTCCACATGATATGGGGTCTCGGTCGTCAGATCTCAAGTGATGAGATCGACAATGTGGAAAGATCCGAGAGCAATGCGCAGGTGTGGAGGGTGGAGCCTGGGGACAGATGGTGCATGGTGAATGGGCGGCGGAGTTTTAGTGGAAGGCGAGGCCCGGCTTGATGACATGGGCATGTTTGTCGCGGTGTGTGGGGTTGCATTGATGCAGGATGAAGGGCAAGGATGTGACAGCTGTCGAAGCAAGGCCAGATCGACGGTGGAGATTTTCCCGGTGGAAAATAGAGAAGCGAGGTGATGTAAGGGGGCCGCTTTAATATTTCAAAGGTTTGGGTGGGTTTTTATAAGGCTCGCGGGGGTGCATAAAGAAAAAAGGGGTGGAAATGTAATTTTTAAATGGGGAAGGGGCTAGGATATAGCAGAAGGTCAAGGTTAAATGCGTAGAAGGGGCTGGGGCTTCTTAAGCAGAAAGGGGCTTAAGGCCTGATTTATGAAAAAGGGCAGGTTTACAACATAAAAAAATGGGGTTTTTAATAAAATTAAAAGGACCTGATAGGTTAAAAAAGTTAGATTTTAAACAATGTAAAAAGGGATTTTTACATTGTTTAACGCTTTTTAGAGGAAAATGATGAATAAGGGGTGTTCATGAGGGTTTTTAAAAGAAATTGGTTTCAGAGGGGAAAAAGGGGATGAATGAGGGTGTAGGTGAGGTGATAAGATGAGGCAAACAGGCCCAGAAAATGAAGTCTTCTTAGAGCAGCAGGGTGAACTTTTGAGAAGGCAAAGATAGGAAAATTTAGTGAATGAGTTAAGTTTATGATGATGAATGCAGTGAGATTTCTAGAACTGACAATGTTTCTCAAATATTTTTTTTAGAAATCTAGAGTCATTACTTAGTCATCTTTTGATATCAACAAAAATTACTGATGACAAATAGTGGCTCCACTTGGGGAGGGCAACTTTCCCTTCAAGGTGTCCAGAACTTGTAGGTTTTAACCCTGAACATAAATTATCTACACACGAATCTTATAAGAGAAAATAAACAATAGCGAGAGCATAAAACATAAAACAGATAAACACATAGATTTTCCCCTGGATCCCAAATCAAGATGACCAGCTTTATTTTTCATTATATTCATTTTAGTGTTACAACACATATATATACATGCCAAAGCATACATAAACTCAAATCCATTAACCCTGGATTAGAACATAACCGTAGTTCCCTTGACCGGATCTACAAAATACCAGGGGCCGTAATCCATCGTACCCCAAAACCATGTGAAAACTCATGCACAAAACATGAGTGGGTGTGCCTATGAGTGGGTCCGCACACCAAAACAATTTTCATCGGGGCGCTGCTCCGGATCCCAACAGTGGGGGCTGCCTCCCCCCTTGTGACCCCCTTGCTGCGCCTGGCACAACGTACAGTGCATGGGGCTAGTCATGGAAAGAATATAACACATACCCAACATTCTCCCACTTGTTGTTTTCTTTCCACAGAGGGCCACAGGAGTGCTTAGTCATTGGGCCAATTCTTCAACACCCATTTTTTATCTACACCAATAGAACTTCTAAGTGCTCACAAACTTCGTCAATGCATCTACAACATTCTTCAAAGTGTCCATCTTTACCAGCAACACCCTTTTAGCCTCAACCATATCTCTAACAAAGTGATATTGAACATCAATGTTCTTTGTCTTTGAATGGCAAGCAGGGTTCTTAGCCAAGAAAATTGCACTTTGGCTATCACAGTCTATCCTTATAGCTTGTTGTACCAACCCCATACTTGAACACAATCTCTGCAACCAAACTGATTCCTTGCTTGCATGAGTGGCTGCTATGTATTCTGCCTCTGTAGTTGAAAGCGCCACTACAGACTGTCTTTTACTCATCCAACTGACTGCACCTCCAAATAGGTTAAACACATACCCACTTGTAGATCTTCTTTGGTCCAGATCTCCAGCCCAGTCTGCATCAACAAAACCATGAATGTCCAACATTCTTTCCAATCTTGGTCTTCCCTGGTAGCACAAGCCATAATCACTAGTGCCACGTAAATATCTGAAAACCCACTTCACTGCTGTCCAATGCTCCTTCCCTGGGTTTGACATAAACCTGCTCAATACTCCCATTGCATGTGCAATGTCTAGTCTAGTACAGACCATTGCATACATCAGGCTACCCACTGCACTTGCATATGGAACACGGGACATATACTCCTCTTCTTCTTGTGTCTTGGGACACTATTCAGCAGATAGCTTTACACCTACAGGAATAGGAACATTCACAGGTTTACTATCCTGCATATTGAACCTCTGCAATATAGTCTCGACATACTTCCTCTGGTTTAACCAGAGCTTCCTCTTTTCCCGATCTCTCTTAATTTCCATGCCCAAAATATAGTTTGCAGCACCAAGATCCTTCATGTCGAATTTGGAGAGCAGTTGGGTCTTCAAATCTTGGATAATTTCTTTGTCATTTCCAATCAACAACATATCATCCACATACAATACCAAATAAATAACATGGTCACCAATTAATTTAAAATAAACACAGTGATCCTCCTTGCTTTTGGTGAAGCCAAGTCCCTGTATATAGGTATCAAATTTCTGATACCACATCCTTGGTGACTGTTTTAACCCATACAGAGACTTCTTCAACCTGCATACCAGTTCTTTCTTACCCTTCACCATAAAGCCTTCAGGTTGCTTCATGTAGATCTCCTCTTCTAGATCCCCGTGAAGAAATGTTGTCTTCACATCCATATGTTCTATCTCAAAATCAAATGCAGCAGCAACAGATAAAAGTAATCTAATAGAAGTAACTTTGGCAACAGGAGAGAAAATATCACCAAAATCAATTCCCGGCACTTGGGAATAACCTTTTGCTACCAACCGAGCTTTGTATTTCTCCACCTTGCCTTCTACAGTCATATTCTTCTTAAACACCCATTTGCTCCCAATGGGCTTCCTTCCAGCCGAAAACTCCACCAGATCCCATGCCTCATTTTTGTGCAAGGATGCCATTTCATCAACCATGGCCTCCTTCCAAATTTTTCCATCCTCGGAATCTACTACCTCCCTGACTGTTCTGGGATCATCATTAGTTATAGTTAAGGCAAAACCTAAAACAGAAAGTAGATGGACTATACCTTTCTGGTTGCCTTCTTTCCCGAACTGATCTTCTCAAAGCTGGAGTTTGTGGCTCTTCCTCTTCTGAATCTTCTTCTGTTGTAGAGTCTGATTCATCCTCCTTTAGCTCAAACTCTATCTTCTCAAGTTCCTTTGGTATGATTTCATGTTTAACAACATCTTTCACCTCTCTAAACACCACATCTCGGTTGTACACAACCTTCCTTGTTTCTGGGTTCCAAAGCTTGTAACCCTTTAAACCATCCTTATACCCAATAAAGATGCACCTTTCAGATTTATTATCCAACTTGGTCTTTTTCTCCTTTGGAACATGTACATATGCATCACATCCAAATACCCTTAGATGTGAAAGAGAAGGTTTCTTACCAGTCCATACCTCATGTGGGGTCTTATCCTCCAACACTGATGAAGGTGATCTGTTAACCAGATAGCATGCAGTCTCCACTGCCTCTGCCCAGAATTCTTGTCCTAACCGGTACCACTGAGCATGCTTCTTGCCTTTTCCATCAGTGTTCTGTTCATTCTTTCTGCAACTCCATTTTGCTGAGGTGTGTATGGAGTAGTCTTCTGCCGTGCTATACCACACTTCTTACAGAACTCTTCAAATTCCTTCTTGCAGAACTCCCCACCATTATCTGTCCTCGGCGCCTTTATCTTCTTCTCTGTCTGGTTTTCCACCAGAGCCTTAAATTCTTTAAATCTGTCAAAGACTTCAGATTTCTTCCTCAAGAAATATATCCATGTATTCCTTGAGAAGTCATCTATGAATGAAACATAGTACACAAAATTTCCCAGTGATGGAACTGACACAGGTCCAAACACATCACTGTGCACAAGTTCTAATATCTTGTTTTCCCTCTTAGCACCAGAAGGAAAACTCACTCGATTCTGCTTCCCATATACACAATGTTTATAGAAATCAAAATACAAAGAGAAATTAGACATACCTTCTACCATACCATTTCTATGCAGTATCTGAAGGCCCTTCTCTCCAATATGTCCAAGCCTTTGATGCCATAGCATGGTCTTTTCTCCAGAGACAGCTAGGCTTTCCGCTCCACTTTCAGGAACCATAGAATTGTTACACCCATCAATAACAGTGCTACCTTGTAGCTTGTACAGAGTTCCAGTCCGAACTCCTCGCATTAATACCAGTGCTCCCCGAACCATCTTGCAGGCATCTTTCTCAAACACTATTTTTACACCTGCATCATCCATCTTGCTTACAGAAATCAGATTTCTGGCCAATGTAGGAATATGCAGAACACCAGGAAGTGTTCTAATCCTTCCACCTTGCAGCTTTAGCTTGACCTTTCCATGTCCGACGATTCTGGCCTTCCTATCATCCCCTAGGAAGACATCACCACCATCATATTTCTCATACTCGCAGAACCACTCCCTATGGGGAGTGAAGTGAAAGGATGCACCTGAGTCAATCAACCACGACTCATGATCTACATGTGTATTTGAAGAAGAAGCCAAATACACATCCCCACCTTCATCCGAGGTGGTTTTTGCCTCTGCAGAAGGAGCATCATCGGATCCCTTTCCTTTCTCAAGAGCTTTAGATCTGCAGTCCTTTTTGTAGTGCCCTTCCTTTCCGCATTTCCAGCACACCTTTACAAACTTTCCAGGAGATTTAGATCTCCCTCTAGATTTAGATCTCCCACTCGAAACCTTATTCTTGTTTTTGTTTTGGGACCTTCCTCGTACAGATAAGGCATCTCCATTTTGACCCTCCATATTTCTCCGTCTCATTTCCTCCGACAGCAAGGCTGAGACAATGTCATCAAAATTCAAGGTAGTTGTATTGCTACCTATTGCAATAACTAGACTATCCCACGAGTCTGGTAGAGAACACAAAAAACTGATGCACTTATCTTCATCTGAGATTTTAATATCAACAGATGACAGCTGACTTACCACAGTATTGAAGGCGTTCAGATGCTCTGTCACTGAGTTTCCATCCTTCATCCTCAGGTTATATAGCTTTTTCTGCGGGAACAGCTTATTCACCAGAGACTTAGATTGGTACAAAGTCCCAAGTTTTTCCCACAAATTCTTCGCCGTAGCTTCCCTAGATACATTCAAAAATACTAAATCTGAGACACACAACCGTATTGTGCTCTTAGCCTTTCGATCCAGTTTCTTCCAGTCTTCATCTGACATTGCTGTTGGTTTAGTACCCGGATCTACCGTGATCCACTGATCTTTATCCACCAACAGATCCTCCATCTTGAGCTTCCACAACTCAATACTCTAACCATTAAATTTCTCGATCTCTATCTTTCCGCCGCTCGCCATCTTCTTTCATCGCAAGAATTGATCTCGCAGATCTCCCACTGAACAGGGTCTACCTCAGGCCCGAGCAAAAAATCCTCAGCAACAAAGGCGTCCCCTTTAAGCCGAAACAACTCTGATACCAAATGTAGGTTTTAACCCTGAACAGAAATTATCTATACACGAATCTTATAACAGAAAATAAACAATAGCGAGAGCATAAAACATAAAATAGATAAACACAAAGATTTTCCCCTAGATCCCAAATCAGGATGACCAGCTTGATTTTTCATTATATTTCTTTTTAGTGTTACAACACATATATATACATGCTGAAGCATACATAAAATCAAATCCATTAACCCTGGATTAGAACATAACCATAGTTCCCTTGACCGGGTCTACAAAATACCAGGGGCCGAAAACCATCGTACCCCAAAACCATGTGCAAACTCATGCAAAAAACATGAGTGGGTGTGCCTATGAGTGGGTCCGCACTCCAAAAAAATTTTCGTCGGGGCACTACCTCGAACCCCAACAGTGGGGGCTGCCTCCCCCCTTGTGACCCCCCTGCTGCGCCCGGTACAACGTACAACGCATGGGGCTAGTCATGGAAAGAATATAACACATACACAACAGAACTCTAGTTTATCAAATCTCTGAGTTTCAGTAGACCAGTGTCCTTTCCATTGGGCAGATTTCCCTTCTTTTTCACTTGCTGATATTTCTTTGAAGTGGAAATCTTAACAATCTGAAGTCAGATTGAAGAATACTTAATTGCTTTTCAATATCTACTAAAATTCAATTTTCTTCCATCTCCACAATTCATTTAAACTCTTAAAGGATCCAGTTAGTGCAACCTAGCTTGCCCCGTATTAACTCTTTTAAATCTTGATGCAAAACCAATTATAGTTTTGACTCCATAGCCCAATGGGAATATAGTAACTTAATCAACCAAACAATCAAAATCAAACAAACAATCAAGTATAGTCATAACTAGCCTAAAATTTATTAAAAACAAAGTTAAATTTTACAGAGAGATCCCTCTCTGAAGCTGGCATGGCTAGATCCCAGCTTCCAAAGCAGTTTTGATGTTGCCCTCTGTGCTTATTATCACAATATTATAAGTTATAGAATGATAACATAGTGGCAACCATACTAGGGACTAATTGAAAATATTGAAATTTTCTTCGAATTCATAACCCTGGTAAAAAGTGTATGATAGGAACATTTTAAGAGATTGTTTCCTTTTCATTTTTGTGAATAAGTGTGTGTGTGCCATAGTTTTCAACTCTTGATCCCAAAATAGCCAACACTAGATCTCATCCTGATCCAAAGCCTGTAGTGATTGTTGATGACCGTGAAAAGCTGCTAAGAAAAAAGAGCATAGTAGATAGCCAAGAAAGTAGTAGCCCTCCCCATACAACAGATTCACTTCCAAAAGACTTTGTAACTATACAAGACATTGAGTTTGACTTAACTTTCGAACAAAGTTTATTTAGAACTAATTCATCCAATTGGGTAGATCAAATAGTGGTAGACCAAGCTACATTAAGAAGACATTCATTTGAAGCACAATCTTCTCCTCCTGATATAGACCTTCAAATTATTCAGGATTTTAATAAATTGCAAGGTTTAGTTTCAGGTCTTCACCTTTTTGTTCATAAGGCTTATGTCCAGCAGTCTATAGAACTCTCTGCCCTCACTTCTTTTGCAGAATCATCCACCTCATCACAATTTGTGCATCCTAGACTAGCTTGTCCTACCCCTTCTGTAGTTTCCACTACTATTCAAGTAGTTTCTCATCAAGCTACTCAAACCCCATCCTCTCCCCAGTTTTCATCCACAATCCAACCTTCATCCTCACCAAAACCTCAACCTTCAGTTCATATTCCACCTCTGATTCAACCTTCACTTGTTATCCAACAACCACCTTTGATCAATCCTCATACTATTCATCCCCATATCCCTATAATGGCAGCTAGATATGCTCCCCTTATCCATCAGGCTCCTTTGGAAAACATGCCATAGGATTATCAAAAAATAATTCCACAATTTAATGGAACTGGACCTATTACTTCCCAACAACATGTAGATAGGATGAATGATAGTTTTTACCTTCAATAAGTAGATGAGGAAAAGGTACAAATGAGGTTGTTTTCACAAAGTCTCACTGGAGAGCTTAGGAAATGGTTTAAATATTTGCATGTTGCTAGCATAAATGATCTCCCTGCATTCCATCAGACATTCCTTAAAAGGTGGGAAATTAAAAAGAACCCTCTTCAGATTTTATCTGAGTATGAAAGCATTAGGAGGGCACTAGGGGAAAGTGTTCAAGACTATTGCACTATATTTTACAGTGTATATAATGCAATTCCTTCCAACATTAAACCACCACAAGGTTTGGCCTTAAATAAATTTTCATATGGCTTTGAGGCAGACATGTATTACCAGCTTAGAGAAAGAAATTCATCAACATTAGAAGAAATGCAAAGGGATGCAATGAGTGTAGAATCAAATCTATTATCAAAGAGGACTAGGAGACTAACCATGAAAGAAGAACCGTCTACTTCTTCTGTTGATGGAAAAATTGATTCATTAGTCATAACAATAGAAATAGTGATGGAAAGGATTAATCTAAATGAGAGGGTTGCTCCTATAGAAAATCAGCATGCACCTCAAAATCGTAATCAAAATCCTAGAAGGAATCCTCCCCAAATCAAACAGAGGGAACAAAGGGGCCCTAATCAATAAATTAGACCTCCATTTCAGGATAACTATGCTAATGATGATGGGGAAATAGTAGAAGACAACCAAATCAATTTGATGGGAATTAATGACGATGAAACTTTTTTTCTTACTCAAGAAGAATAAGAGCATTTTAAGCTTTCCCAAACTGAACTTGATTCAGAAGAATCATATGATTACAAGGAGGGATTTTAAAATGCTATTATGGAAGTCCACATGCAATATAATCTTAGAAGCAAGAAAACATCAGATGTCCCAAACAAAAAGAATACTAAAAATCTTGTCAAGAAAAATTCTAATACCATAGCAAAGAAAACTCCAGAAAATGTGGCTAATAAAACTGTTGATAGTTCTAGCAAAAAGACAATAGAAATTCCTACCAAAAATATTTTTGAGAGTACCTCAAAAATTAATCAAATTGATATTCCAACCAGAAGGAACCTGTGAGAAAATAAATTGCTGATAAATCTGATTTTCTGAACTTAAATAGATTTCAAACATCATTCAACATTGAAAATGAACTAGAAAAACTAAAAATTCCCATCCACTTAATAGAGTTAATGAAAAAAAATCTATACAAAACTTAGGTTTGAAAGCTCTAAACGTAGGGGAAAACATTGACACTGTCAGTTTGAATGATGATCAACCTGAACTCTTATTTGGTTCAGAGGTAGATGGTAAACCAGAGGAAGGATGAGTCCCTATATTTTATGTCAATATCAATGTTCATGATAAGGTTCTCCATAATGATATGTTAGATTCAGGAGCTTCACAAAATTTTATGCCCAAAGCTGTTATGGAGAAACTTGGTCTTGACATTACTAGGCCTTAAAAAGACTTATATTCATTTGATTCCAAAAAAGTAAGATGTTTAGGTCTCATTAAGAATCTATGTGTTACTTTAGCCCAAATCCCATCTAAGGGTATAGTAATGGATATAGTGGTTGATGATATACCCCCTAAGTATGGTATGTTGTTGTCACGCTCATGGGGAGAAAAATTAGAAGGGACCCTACAATTGGACATGACTTATGCTACCATATCAGTGTTTGGGTAGAAGAGAAGACTATATAGGGAAACTTTAATGAAATTTATGGTGAGTTATCAAGATAAACCACATAACTATCCCCTTTACTCTGTCCATATAGATTTAGACTCTTTCATTCTTTATAATTATGGAGATATCAATACTCAAGTCACCAATGCAGAAAATTATATTTGTGAAACACATGAAAATCAAACACAAATAACTGAACAAATCATTGAAATCGATCCTATTTGGAACATGATTTTTGATGGATCTTTCCGTAGAGAGGGTTTTGAAGAAGGTATGTGGGTCTCAAACACGGGAAACAACCATGTAGAAGGTCATTCATATAAGCTAATTTTTCAATGTACCAATAACATAGCCAAATATGAAGCACTTCTATTAGGATTGAAATTGTTAAAAATATTAGGTGCTAAGAGAATTTCAATTCATGGAGATTCTAAATTAATTATAAAGCATATTAAAGGAGAATACTCTGCAAAACATCCTAGACTGAGAGCATATAGAAATGTTGTGCTTGCTTTCCTACAAACTTTTATAGAATATGATCTTGGTGCTATTCCTAGAAATCAAAATGTCCTAGCAAATGGTCTAGATTTTTCAGCTGGAACATGTAAATTGCGTCACCCTAAAAGATAATATTCAGTGGAAGTGAAACATCGAGCAACTGTACCAAATAATATGAGGTATTGGAAACTATTTGGAAATGAAAAACTGATTGAAAACTTTTTTCAATCTAAGGATGAGTACGAAGAAAATCGCATAGACTTAGAGTGTGAAGTAGAAAATCAAATAGTTGTACATACTGATGTAGGAAAACCATTTGATGAATCAGATGTAAATATTCATGTAGATGAAGCTGTAAATAAATTAGAAATAAATGAAATAGATCCTAAAAAATAAGAATTTGAAATACTTCAGTTAAAAGACAATGTCTTGCCTAGAGGTTTGGTTCCACTAGAAGAATTATTTGATTTCAACAATGTAGCTAAAAAGCCAAAAATAGAGCCCACAGGGGCAGATGTAGAAGAATGTAATATAGGTAGTGAACAGAATCCCAAAATGATAAAACTATTAAAATCACTGCCTGCTACTCAAAAATAGAAATACGTAGATTTATTCAAATAATTCATTGATATCTTTGCATGGAGCTATGAGGATCTCAAAGCATATGACACTAGTATCATACAACATAAAATCCTAATCAAGGAAGATCAGAAACCATTCAAACAGAAACTCGGTAGAAAAAATCCAGTTCTGATGCTTATGATTGAGAAAGAGGTTAAAAATATGTATGATGCTAAAAGCATAGTTCCTCTTAGATACTCTAAACGGGTGTCTAATATAGTGCCTACTAGGAAAAAAACTAGAGAAATCAGGTTATGCATTAATTTCAGAAATCTTAACAAGGTCTCCCTAAAAGACAACTACCCTTTGCAAAAAATGGATCATATATTTTAGAAGGTAGTGGGGTCTAGTAGGATATACTTATTAGATATATTCTCGGGTTATAACCGGGTCTTAGTGCATCCTGATGATAAGGCTAAAACAACTTTCACTACTCCATGGGGGACCTTCATGTATGTGAATATGCCCTTTGGGTTAATGAATGTTGGGAACACATTTCAAAGAGCAATGGATATTTCCTTTGCTGATGAGATTGGTCGATTTATTGTGATTTATCTAGATGACATTACTGTCTATTAAAAAAATTATGAGGAACATTTGTTACATCTGAGAAGAGTGTTTTAAACATGTAGAAGGTTTGGCATTTCATTAAATCCTAAGAAATTGTTTTTTGGGCTTAAAGAAGGAAATATTATTGGTCATATCATTTCTAAAGATGGTATTAGGATTGATCTCGGTACAAATGAAGCCATGGTAAAAATCAGTCACCCTATAAACATCAAGGAGCTTCAATATTTTATTGGCAAGATTATTTTCCTTAGGAGATTCATTCCTAACCTTGCAGAACTTCTCAGAAATATAATAAATATGCTGAAAAAAAATTCATAAATTAGATGGAGTATTGAGGCTAGACAATCCTTTGATTTAGTCAAACAAGCATTGACAAAAGCACCAGTGTTAATTATTCCATACTTTACTAAATATTTCATTATCTTCTGTTTTGCTTCTGAACACACTGTTTTAGCTATATTTTTGCAGAAAAACAAGCTTTTGCATTGATTAAATAAATTAAATACTTTAGAGTATATATCTTGCATTCCCATATAATTTCTTATGTACTCAATTCAGTGGTCAAAGATATTTTAACACATAATGGACCTTATGGTAAACAAGGTAAATGGATTGTTGTCATTCTTGAGTTTGACTTAGAAATCAATCCCACCAAGTTAATCGAAGGACAAGGACTGGCCAAATTGATGGTTGAGTCAAATTTCCATGCATTGTGTTATCACCCAAAAATTTTCAAACATTATTATGTCAACTATGTTTTTTATCATGATTTCAAAATAGGTTTAGAAGTCATTTTAGGATTTGGTTAAGGTTAGGTTAGATTTTTACAAGTTCAAAGGTCATCATTAAGTTCAAATAAATTCTTTTAAAGGTTCATTCATTGTCAAATATCCATATTTTCCATTTGGGAGTTATTCCATAAGGTTTCAGGTCAAAACTATGCAATTAGCCAAGAATCCACGTTTTCATAGCGCCGCTAGTTCAAAAAAGTTGATTTGCGCTACGAAAGCGCTAATAGTTTCGTAGTGCAAATTGGGAAAAATACACTGTCGGCGCTATGAAAGCACGGTTTATTAACTGTCTTGTCATTCGAGCTGAAAGTTGTCAGAATCCGTTGGGAAATGATAGGTTAGTGGTATGATGAGTCAGTTAGTGATGAGATTCAATGTAATTACCCATATTGAGTCATTATTGTCATGATAGGGTATGAATGAGGCATCATTCAGTTATGAGATGACATTTCAAATTTAAAATTTTGCCTAATTTAGTCATTCTCGTTTCATTTGCCTCCATACAAATGTCTGAGATTTGAAGTAGTCAAGCCAAACCTGCGGTTGTTCCATACAAAGGTTATCTTCATCCTAATCAAGCGAGGTTTTTTCATATAATCAAGCGAGGCAAATATATCCTAATCAAGTGAGGTTGTTTCATATATCCAAGTGAAGCTGACAGGTTTTTTCTGAGAAGCATGGCAGAGGAAAAGAAAGTTCATAGAGGGGGACATTGCTTAAGATATGACCCTAAAAATATCAAGGCCATTATTGAAGACCCAGAAGTGATGGAGGCATTGAGCAGAGTAGGTTGTCTTCGGTTTTGTGAAAAGCTGTAGGGTTTTCACACACAGGTTTCTAAAGAATTTGCCTTGCACTTCAATGGAACAACTACCAAGGTTGGAATGCTAAATGTGCCAATTACACCAAAAATTATTGCTACTGTGAGAGAAATACCAAGGGGACAAGAAACTTGGTTCAAAGGTTTCAAATTTGATATGGAGTCATGCAAGGAATTCACGAAATCTGAGTATGCATATATGGACCTCAATAATGCAATCCCTAGAGGCTGCATCAAAGACATTTATGCAAAGCTGCTACTCAACATCTAGAGCTATTTAACGTGTGAAGGTAAGTATCATAAGGTCTACACATATCATTTCAAGCTGCTTCTGCATTTCACAGGTAAAATTTTACTTGATTTTCCCTTTTACCTGCATAGGAGTCTTGCTAAAATGGTTGATAAAGTACAAGCCAAATCTGAAGGTTGTGAAACATCTTTGTTTCATCATGGTTTGATGAAGTTGTTGATTTTGAATGAGCTTCAGAAGATAGGAAGGGATTGGTCATCCTTTTTTTTTATGAATGGTTTTGAGCTGGAAACCCTAACCCCAGCTAGAAACCCTAAAATTAAAGGAACTCCTTCACCACCAGTAGAAGAGTCTAGTCAGCCTATGGTTGCAAAACCAAAGGAATTTGCAAAAATGAAACCAAGGAAACACGTTGAGAAAAGGACAGATCAAACACAAGTTCTTATTTCACCAACTCCATCACCTGCAAAACAGAGGTCAAAGAGTGTCAAAGAGGCAAAACAGAAAAAGGATGTCAACAAGCAGGAAATCAAAAGAGTGACAAGAAGCCAAGAAGTGGCATCCAAACGAAAGACAGTTGTTTCATTTTCAGAGGATAGCCCAGTAATTAAGGGAAATTTAGATGACATCTTGCATGTTATTGACATAGAGGAGACACCCATTGTGAAAGCTAACTTCATTGGAGTAGATGAACACAAACAGAAAAAGGTTAAGTCTGCAAAGAATCTTGAGTTTGAGGGTGAAAATGCAGCCTTTATCTTTCAAGCAAGGAAACCTTTAACTAGGCATGCTAAGAAACTCAAGGAAGCCAACAAGGAAGTTTAAGAAATGATTGAAACAACAAAATCCCCTAAAGAAGTGGTTGATCTCTCATCACCTATAGTAGAGCATGCAGTCAGCAAAACAAAGGAAGGAAAAGAAGAAATGACAGAGTTTAAACATCTTGAGGAGAAATTGAGGTTGGAAAACCAAGAAATTTATGTGATGAGAAAAAGGGCCAGAAATCATAGTATCGAGAAAGTAGATTTCAAAAGAATGAAGGCACCGTGGGAAGGTCAAACTAGTTCTAGGTCTAAAACCCCAAGCAGTGCAGAACAGTTTTTCACATGGACAGTTCTAGCCATCAAGGAAGCTAAATTTGTCAGAGTAATCAATAATCACTTGAGATCCAGTAATAGAATTCTTAGAGATCAAGTGAAGGACTTGGAGCAGCAACTGAAATTTACTCAAGATGATTTAAAGAACAAAGGTGCAGATGACAATCATTAAAAAGTCAAAAACTAAATCAAGTGAAAATTAAGAAGGAAGCTCATGAAAACTGTGTTTTTCAGTTCATATGAATTTTTTATTTGATGAAACTAGTGTTATTTTGAGTTTTGGCACATTTATGGTTTTCATTTTTAAAAAAATTGGACAAAACTTCTCACTCAGCATTTTCATAGTGCAAACAGTGTAAAAAGAGTGAAAAGCGCTACGAAACTACTGTAGCAGCTTTTTTTTCACTCATTCTCATAAATGTTTGAAGGGAAAAAGTGTGAATTATGACCTGAAATTGCTGGGGAGGATGTAATAAATGTTATTGAAGATAATCCTAGAGGAAAGAAATCAAAATTTTGGAGAAAAAAGGGTAAACGAGCTACGCTACGAAAAGCGCTACGAAACTGTGTTGTTTTCGTAGCACATTTTATTTCAGCTCATTTTGAATAGTTTGATGACGGTTTTGGATAGCTTGGACTTAGGGAGGATTTTGGGCAAGTGTTATTTCATTTTCTAACAACAAATAACCTCGAAGTAATGAGTTCTTGATGGTCAAAGTGTCTCAATAATACAAAGGATCCTATGCCTAGAAAACAAGGGACAGTTTCCTAGTTTAATGGAGATCAGCATTATGGTCATAAATTTTTGAAGCTTATCATATGGATTTGACCATATGTGAATACACTTGGAAAATAATGTAATTTAGTTTAGATAAGGTTTTTATGAGCAGAGATAAGGCATTTGAATCCTATTTGTAATAGGATTGTTTATTAAATTAACAGTTGTCCTTTTGTAATAAATATCATGTCATATGGTTAGGCAAGGTGTCAAGAGTCAGGAGTTCGATGTATCTAGCCATAGATAAGGTTATCTTATGTTTTAAATGATCTATAAAAGATCAAGAAGTCGAATATGCAAGGGTTGGACATTTTTAGCAAGAGACTGTGTTCATTGTAAGTGACTGGTTTTCAGCTTAATACAGAGTTTTCTACTTAGCCAACTTGAGATTCATAAAGAGTTATGGTGTGTTCTTGTTCTAATTGCATCTTATTACTATCTTATGGTAGTGGTGTTTGTTTATGTTACTCAGAATTAAGCTTTGATGCTCTGACTTCCTATATAGACAAACTGACTGTGTTTTTTACTGTTTCACATGTGTATCTCTTGACGAGAACTCTGATATGCCTTGACTTCCATGATAAGTAGATTTTTTTATTTTTCTGAAGCTATATTGACTCTATAAGCCCAATGTGCACTTGTTGATGTGATTTTCAACCATATATATCATTTATCTTCTTATTACCCCACATAGAGTTAGCCATTTATATTTCTATAAAAAATCATTAACCCTTGAGAGAGCCCTCTCAGGTTGAGGAGGTTAAGCCTCAATCAAAATATTGGTTTGAAATAGTTACATGAGATTGATTTGATTAGCAGATTATCAGGTCTAATATTGTGATAACACATTGGATATGAACTTTGTTGTTGCATTAGATGATCAAGAGGAATAGGCAACTCCACAGATTGATGAAGCATTTCTAAACTTACCCTGGTATGCAGACCTGTTATATGTTTTATTCAATTTATATTCTCCTCATGGTCTAACAAAAATAAAGTTAAGATTTCTAAAGTTGAAAGTAGTTAAGTTTTACATCATAGATAATGTTTTATATTGGAAAGTTTCCGATGGTATTTTACCTAAGTGCTTGTTTAAAGATGATGCAAAAAGAACCATGTAGGAGTTCCATGAAGGTGATTGTGGTGGACATCTATACTGGAAAACCATTGCTAAAAAAATCCTCAGAGTTGGTTTCTACCGGCTTGCCTTTTTCCTTGATATTCACAAGAAAGTAACCTCATGCCATAAATGCCAGATATTTGAAGGAAAAAGGAAGCTTTTACCCCTGCAATTAAACCCTATATCAGTTGAAATCCCTTTCCAACAGTGGGGATTGGATTTCATTGGCGAAATCCATCCACCTTCATCTTCCCAGCATAAGTGGTTTCTCACAGCCACTGATTGTGGATTGAAGCCACACCTTCCATATCAGCCACTGATGTTGTCATCATTAAATTAATTGAAACCAATATCCTCTCTAGATTTGGTTGTCCTAGAAAACTTATTACTGATAATGCTGCAGCATTTACATCTAATAAAATTATTGAATTTTGCAGTAAATACCACATTAATTTGGGACATTCAAAAGCTTATTACCCTCAGGGTAATGGGTTGGTTGAATCCTCAAATAAGATCTTGGTAAATATCATTAAAAATTTGTTAAATGATAATAAAAAGTCATGGCACAACAAGTTAATTAATGGACTTTAGGCTGACAGATTAACTACAAAGAAGTTAGTTGGCATGTCACCATACAAAATGGTTTATGGGATGGATGTTGCATTTCCATCTTCTTTTTTAGTTCCAGTGATGAAGATAATTCAAGAATGGTAGGTTGATCCAAATGACACATAGAGGAGGATTATTTAGACTATTCAGTTGCAGCAATCAAGGGAATAATTCTACAATAAATCTCAACTCATCCAAGAGAATGTCAAAAATATTTTTGACAGGAGAATGAAAGATGATGATTTTAATTTGGGTGAGAGAGTTTTGAAGTGGGATTCCAAGAGAGAAGACAAAGGCAAACATGGGAAGTTTGACAACCTTTCAAAGGGACCTTGCATCAATTATGCTTTCAGAGGACACAAAACATTATTTCTCAAAGATCTAGATGGAGCTAAAATTTCTAGTGGTCCTGTAAATGGAAGGATGTTGAAGCACTACTTTTCTTAGCATAACGATTTTTCTTTCATCACATCATTGTAAATATCATAGTTTTCATTAGTTTTATTGGGTAACTTATTGTCTAAATTTGAAGCCTGCAGAGAAGGCCCTAATCTTTGATTACTATGCTACCATATGTATTTTAATAGCAAATGAGATCAGATGTAGACATTGATGAAATAAAGACACTCAAGGCTACCGATCATTATTTCTTGACACTTCACAAGGAGAAGTGTCATCCCCAGCTGGAGCCACTGTTGGGGTCCTATAATTTATAGGATCTCAAGGTGATTGAGTATTTTGTCTCAGTAATATTATTTTGTAAATAATTTTCAATATGAAAATGATTTAAAAAAAAAAGTATATATAAAATAAAATCAAATGAGAATATATCGAAAAGAAAGAAAAATTGAAAAGAATGAAAAGAAAATAAGAACCCCATAAAAGAAAAAAATAGAAATAACACTGAAAGTGCTACAAATTCAAATGCCACTACTGATAGATTAGTTTTTTTATATATCATCATCAAATAAGATTGTGTGCAACTTTTTTAAAAATGCCACAATGACTATATTTTTGTTCAAATCATACAGCTTAATCATGATTGAACAACTACGAATTTTTGTTAATTAGGTTAGTAAATAAATATTTGCCAGACAATTTAATCTTTGTAAATCAATAGTTAGGTAGAAAATGAAATTGATTCAACTTCTTAATCTAAATCAATAGGAGAAATACGTTATAGAATAGATTATATTTTTTCATAAAAAAAAGTGATGTGGGTTTGCTAGCTTAAATGCACCCTAAAAATAAAGAAGAAAATTTTTTAGTTTAGCAAAAGAAATAAAATTCAATTGGTAGGTAGGAGTGTTTTAAGAGCCTTGAAAAGATCTTAATTGGTTATCCTAAGTTTGGTTTTCAAATGTATTTATGCATATAAGAGGAAAAAGTGATAAAAACGCTTTATCCTAACCCTAAAAGCATTGAGCACATAAATGAGAATATTTGCATATTCATCCTACTATTCAAAGTTTCACTTTAATCTTAACCTACCGCTACCCGACAACCTATCAAGTCATATCACATTAAACCCCGCCCATCTATCTATCATCTATCTCATCTGCTCCCAATTTAATAGTTCACGTTCACTTTTGGCCCACCCTCTCCATCTGAGCTTTATCGGCGCGGGGGTGTTCGAAAAAAGTTGTTTTAGCTTTCGGTCCCAGGAATACGTGGTGGTTTCTTTGCGTTTCACACCCCCCTCCACTCATATCACTGAAAAATTCATAACCCCCCCCCGAAAACTGTCATTCTCTGCAATTCCAAAAGCACTTATCTATCTGTTGTGCCTGCCAGTCCCATTGCGCCAGCTCATATGCCCATTTCCAATCACATCCCTTCACACGTAAATCAATCCTTTAATGAATTTAATTAAACAAATGACCGTTAATATAACGGATCCGCGCCATAATAAATGGAAAAATCCAACTGTGTATAAAACCATACACTCTAAACCATTTTAACCTTTACTCTACTCATTTCTCTGCAATTTCCATTGTTGTGATAGGTTTACAGAGCTCTGGATTGATTCATCAGTTCATTACCGACCTTAGCACTGTGCTCACTGCGCTTCCTTCAACCACTTTTAAAGCTTTGGATAATCTCAGTAAACATGTTCCCTGTTAAAATCCTTTGAATTCCTCTGAAACCAATTCATAATGCCTCCTAAGAAGAATGGCCAGGTGGAGCCATTTAATCCTTTGATCCATCCACATGTTGATTTAGTTCATGTCCCCTTAGCTGACAGAGACTATAAGATCTATAAAACTCTCTGTGAATTTGAACTGTTCTAGATGTATTGTTGGTTAGAGGACAAATACATAGATAAATAGGATGGAATTGGACTGTGGGAGTCAAATTTACCTAACTATATTTCCCCCATACTCACAGTGCCCTTGAATTCATCCTGAAATTTCAAGCCTGTTACATACCCAGCCAGAGAGCCATAATTTCCCCCATATGAACTCAATCCATCGCTTAGGATGCAATCCCCTTTTGTGGAAAATTGCACCCCTTTCTCCCTTGAAACCCTTGATTAATTATATCATAATTTAGATTTTTCCAAAAGGGCTAAAACCTTTGATCTTTTCCTAGCAGAAGATACTTACTTGCCTAAGAAAAACCCTCCATATTCTTCCTCTATATTTCCTGACAGGGCCAAGAAAATCATCACAGTCATTTCATACCTCCTTGGCTACTATTATGACCAGTGGATAGATGAGCCCATCATAGGTTTCCTCTCCATATTTTCCACAGATTATAAACTAGATATCATTTTGAATTTCAGCCAATTTCTGGCATATAGTATTCATGACCAATTTGTAAAATTTCAGACTGAAGAGGTGTTTAAATATTCCTCTGTTCTATTGTACATGTTTCTATATTTCCAGGCAGATAGATTTAAATTTTCTATGCAAAAATTAAATAAAGATGGAAATCAGCAGTCAGTCATCTTGTGGACCACAATAGTACTGAAAGAGCACAAGGAGTATTCATACAAAAATTTCATTGAACTGTTTGTACATCCAACAATGATCCTTCTTAGTAGTACAACTGAACCAAGAATTAGTGAAGACATCAAAAGGATTTTTCATTTATCAGATCAAGAAAAGATAGGGGACTGGTATTTATACCATAACTACACAGAGTTGAGAGTTTATGGTTGTGAGCTTGTTCCTTACAAACTTCCAAAATTCCTCCTAATGAGGATTTTTGCTTTAGAGTACATCAGGCAGATGTTAAATGCTGATGAAATCCACTTTGTATCAACAAAGAAGAAATCATAGTTTAGGATCAAAACACAGATTGGGCCATTTATTTGGAACAACAGGTCAACAGGGGAGGAAGTAGACAAGATCTTAAAGGAAGTGAAGTTCAATCTCAGCTTTACCTGGTCCCATGATCCCTTGGGAACCATCTCAAAGTTAAGGGTAGAAAACAAGAATACTCCTTATATACATACCCATAGGACAAAAATAGAAAATTAAATGAACCAGTTGGAGTGGGTTGAGAACACTTTGCAGGAAGTTGACGAGCAGCTAGTTTCAATATCTACATCACAAACTCTTGTCCCATGGGAAAAGGCAAGAAAAAGACAGAGAGAAGAAGGGTCACCTTGAGTGACTGACACTGCAAGCAAGGAGTTCAAGATAATGTATAGGAAAAGAACCAAAATTAATCGTAAGTCCATTCCAAACAAAGATTCAGAATAGGAAGTTGTTATAATCACCAAGGAGACACCTAAATCTTCTCAAGTTGGTGGCTAATCCACCCTTTCTCCTACTACTTCTTCAGCTTCACCGAACTAGAAACAAGCTATTTAGACAACTAAGGTTGTCCCTAGGGAGAAAGAGAAGAAAATGTTTGATACCTTCAGGAATATAAAATTGAAGAATGAGATTTTGAAGAATAGTACATACAGTTAATTCTGGAAGCAGACTTCCAGTTCTTAGAGTAGGTTGATGTCAGCATTTGACTCTGAGAAAGGTAAAATGCAAATAGCCTTTCTTGAAGCACATATTTCATAGCCTAAGACAACAACTAATTACAAGAAGAATTCATTTGAGTTTGACATAAAAAAACATTCATCCCATTGATCAAATGGAGATGCAAAAGAAAACATGTGAAATAATTTCCTCTACCTTAACTAACATAGCCATGAGTTTATCTAAGTTGCAGGTTTCCTTTGCAAACATTCAATCACAACTAAATATGGAGAAAATATCCTCTCTTGCCAAGGATACAAGGATAAAATATTTGGACTTGCTAGTTAAGATAGGATATGATCCCTCCAACATGACTGTTTTATAGGAGATAATAAAGAATAAGAATGTTGACATAGAAACATTGAGGAAACAACTGAAGTTGTAAGAAAAAGAAGACCCCCTCACCAAATACATTGAAGAAATATAGTCTTAAAAGAATGATATGATGAAGCTCATCATGGAACAAAATGCACAGCTGAGACAAATGGAGATAGAAATGGAAATATGATTAAAGAGAGGGAGCAAACTACAAAAATTTCCATGGTTCCTTTGGATGTTTTACCTCTTACATCCAGTCCCGCAGCTACAACTTCTACGACACAAACAACAGATGGTGCAGAACAGCTGACAAAGGTAGTGGAGAATATATCTATCTAGATAGAGGAAATAAGGAAACTGCAGGATCAAGTCAAATTGTTGCAAGACCGGAGATCAAGGATTGAACCCTCACATTTAGCAGAAACACAGAGAGCTCATAAATTAATATAGATATTGCATAAGTTGGAGAGAGAATCAACCATTAGACATACCTTGGAGCAAGATAAGGAAATCATCTAGGCAGATATTATGGATTCCATTAATTAAATTTAGCCCTGCATCCAGATTATTTTTGAATGGAAGGAATTGATTAAGAAGGAAAATGATGCTTTCACAACTATCAAAGAAGAACTTGGGGATATGCCTGTTATAGAAAATAAAATCATCAAGTTTCTAAAATCCAAGTACATATATGAGCTATATGACTTGGGAGTGGATGACAGAACAAAGACCATCTTAGAAGTGAAGAGGATTCTTACCAAGAAGGATCTGGTTAGTCAGTTAGAAGAGAAATGCCATGTTTTAGAGATAGAAGTGAATATATTCTTCAATAGGATTGAGCCTCTAACCCAGAAGGTTCTTCCTTCTCTATTTGTTATTAATGATAAGTTAATAGCTCAAGAAGATTATGTGACGAAATTGAAATAAATTGCCAGGGACAACACCAAATTTTCTAGCACTAAAGGCAGTATGACATGCAGAGCATTCCTGGAAGCAATCAACAATGGCTTTTTTATTCAACATGAGGTAAATCACATATTTTTGGTAAAACCTGCCTTTGCTAGATATACTGAGGTTGATGAGATTTACCAGAAGGTAATCAAATTAACCATCCAAGATGAAGTTCGATCAGATAAACTGTGTGAAATACAAGAGTGAAAATTAATTGAGAAACTTCAGTTGTATCCAGCACATCATCCAACACATCTGCCAACACAACAGCTAGTACAACCCAAAAACAGGTCCATTCAGCAACTATTTCCTATAAAACAGTGCCAGCATTCCAGATTACCTCCACCGAGCCTATTTTTTTTCACAATTAGAGTTTATTATTCATTTTTTGCTAATAATACATTGTCTGTTGAGACAACATTAATGTAATCAGCTTTGCAAAAGATCATTATAAATAATTCATTATTCGAAGTATTCTAGGTTGATTTCTAAGTATATTTTTCCTTCTGAGAATTGTAATTTTCGATTTTTCTGGAGAATCAATAATACAAGGACTTGTTACAGGATTCATGTGGTGTATTCACTAGTGAAGTTTGTTCTTGTGTAACTGTGTTTTTCATTTCTTTATAAATCTAAAAACTCTTAATTGTAAAACAGAAAGTGTGATGAATAGTACATGTTAATGAGAACACCTTATTCTGGCTGTTTTTACAATTTATATGTTTTATAATGAAGTCAGATTGAATAATATTTAATTTCTTTTCAATCTCTACTGAAATTCACTTTTCTTCCATCTCCATAATTCATTTAAAATATTAAAGGATCCAATTAATGTAATGTAGCTTTCCCTATGATAACTCTTTTAATTATTGATGCAAAACCAGTTATATTTTTGACTCCATAGTCCACTAGGAATATAGTCGCTTAATCAACCGAACAACCAAAATCAAACAAAAAATCAAGTACAGTCATATCTTGCTTAAAATTTATTAAAAAAAAGGTTAAATTTTACAAAGAGATCCCTCTCTGAAGCTAGTAGGGTTAGATCCCAGCTTACAAAGTGGTTTTGATGTTGTCTTCTATGTTTATTCTCACAGTCTCGTAAATTATAGAACAATAACGTAGTGGCGACCATACTGGTGACTAATTGAAAATATTGAAATTTTATTTGAATTCATAACCCTTATAAAAAGTGTATGATAGGAACATTTTAAGAGATTGTTTCCTTTTCATTTTTGTGAATAAGTGTGTGTGTGTTTCTTATTTTTCGACTCTAGCTCCCAAAAGAGCCTACATTAGATCTCATCATGATCCAAATCCTGCAGTGATTGTTGATGACCCTGAAAATCTACTGATAAAAAAGAGAATAATAGAGAGCCAAGGAAGTAGTAGCCCTCCCCATAGAGAAGATTCACTCCAAAAAGACCTTGTAACTCTACAAGACAATGATTTTGAATTACCTTTCGAACAAAGTTTATTTATAACTAAGTCAACCAATTGGGTAGGTCAAATAGTGGTAGAACAAGCTACACTAAGAATACATTCATTTGAAGCACAATCTGCTTAATCTGATATAGACCTTCAAATTATTCAGGATTTTGATAAATTTCAAGGTTTAGTTTCAGGTCTTGACCTTTCTGTTCATAAGGCTTATGTCCAACAGTCTGTAGAACTCTCTGCCCTCACTTCTTTCGCACAATCATCCACCTCATCACAATTTATGCATACTAAACCAGCTAGTCCTACCCCTTCTATAGTTTTCACTACTATTCCAGTAGTTTCTTATCATGCTACTCAAACCCCATCCTCCCAATTTTCATCTACAATCCAACCTTCATCCTCACCAAAACCTCAACCTTCAGTACAACTTCCACCTCTGATTCAACCTTCACTTTGTATTGAATAACCACCTTTAATCAATCCTCGTATTGTTAATCCCCATATCCCTATAATGGAAGCTAGATATGATCCCCTTGTCCTTCAAGCTCCTTTGGAAAACATGCCACATGATTATAAAACAAGAATTCCACAATCTGATGGAACTGTACCTATTACTGCCCAACAACATGTAGATAGGATGAATGATAGTTTTTACCTTCAGGAAGTAGATGAGGAAAACATAAAAAGGAGGTTGTTTGCACAAAGTCTCACTGGAGAGGTTAGGAAATGGTTTAAAGCTTTTCCTGCTACTGGCATAAATGATCTTCCTGCATTCCATCATACATTCCTTAATAGGTGGGAAATTAAAAAGAACCCTCTTCAAATTTTATCTGAGTATGAAAGCATTAGGATGGCACCAGGGGAAAGTGTTCAGGACTATTGCACTAGATTTAATAGTATATACAATGAAATTCCTGCCAACATTAAACCACCACAAGGTTTGGCCTTAATTAAATTCCCAGATGGCTTTGAGGTGAACATGTCTTACCAGATTAGAGAAATAAATTCATCGACATTAGAAGAAATGCAAAGGGATGCAGTGATTGTAGAAGAAAACCTGCTAGCAAAGAGGGCTAGACTTGGGACTAAAAGGAGAGTAACCATGAAAGAAGAACCCTCTACTTCTTCTGATGTTGCCAAAATTGATTCATTAGACAAAATAGTAGAAAGAATGATGGAAAGGATTAATCTAAATGAGAGGGTTTCTCCTAGAGAAAATCAACCCACACCTCAAAATCGTAATCAAAATACTAGAAGGAATCCTCCCCAAATAAAACAGAGGGAACAAAGGGGCCTTGATCAATAAATTAGACCTCCATTTCAGAAGAACTATGTTGATGATGATGGGGAACTAGTAGAAGTATAATTTAACCAAATCAATTTGATGGGCATTAATGATGATGATACTGTTTTTCTTACTCAAGAAGAATAAGAGATTTTTTAGCTTTCCCAAAATGAACTTGACTCAGAAGAATCAGATGATTACAAGCAGTGATTTGAAAATGCTATTATGGAATTCCATAGGCAATATAATCTTAGAAGGAAGAAAACCTTGAATGTCCAAAACAAAAATAATTCTAAAAATACTATCAAGAAAAATTCTGATACCATTGCAAAGAAAACTCCAGAAAATGTTGCTAAGAAAATTGTTGATAGTTTGAACAAAAATACAGTAGAAATTTATGCCAAAAGGATTTTTGAGAGTATCTCCAAAACTACTCAAATGGATATTTCAACCACCAGTCACCAAAAAGAACCCGTGACAAAATAAATTGATGATGAACCTGATTTTATGAACTTAAATAGATTTCAAACATAATTCAACATTGAAAATGAACTAGCAAAACTAAAAATTCCCATCCCCTTAACAGAGTTAATGAACGAAAATCTATACAAAACTTAGGTTATGAAAGCTATAAACATAGGGGAAAACATTGACACTATTAATTTGAATGATGATCAACCTGAACTCTTATTTGGTCCATAGGTAGATGGTAAACCATAGGAAGGAGGAGTTCCTCCATTCTATGTCAGTTTATACATTCATTATAAGATTCTTCATAATGTTATGTTAGATTTAGGTGCTTCACACAATTTGATGCCCAAAGCTATTATGGAGAAGCTTGGTCTTGACATTACTAGGCCTTACAAAGACATATATTCATTTGATTCTAGCAAAGTAATATGTTTAGGTCTCATTAAGGATCTATGTGTTACTTTATCCCAAATCCTAGTTATGAGTCTAGTAATCGATATAGTGGTTGCTGATATACCCCCTAAATATGGTATGTTGTTATCACTCCCATGGGGAGAAAAATTACAAGGGACCCTACAAATGAACATGGCTTATGCTACCATACTAGTGTTTGGTCAGCAGAGAAGATTGTATAGGGAAACTTTAATGAAATTTATGGTGAGTAGTCAGGATAAAACACTTAAATATCCCCTTTAATCTGTCCACTCAGATTTACACTATTTCATTCTTTATAATGATGTAGATATCAATACTCAAGTCACCAATGCAGAAAGTTATATTTGTGAAACACATGAAAATCAAAACAAATAACTGAACAAAACACTGAAATCGATCCTACTTGGAACATGATTTTTTATGGATCTTGCGGTAGAGAGGTTCTGGAGCAAGTGTGTGGGTCTCAAACACAGGAAACAACCATGTAGAAGGTCATTCATATATGCTAAATTTTCAATGTACCAATAACATAGCCGAATATGAAGCACTTATATTAGGATCGAAATTGTTAAAAATATTAGGTGTTAAGATAATTTTGATTCATGGAGATTCTGAAATAATTATAAAGAAAATTAAAGGAGAATACTCTACAAAACATCCTAGACTGAGAGCATACAGAAATTTTGTGCTTGATTTCCTAGAAAATTTTGTAGAATATGATCTTGCTACTATTCCTATAAATCAGAATGTCCTAGCAAATGGTCTGTATTTTTCAGCTAGCACATTTAAAATGCCTCATCCCAATAGACAATATATAGTGGAAGTGAAACATCGACCAATTGTACCAGATAATATGAGGTATTGGAAAGAGTTTGGAAATGACAAATAGATTCAAAACTTTTTGCAATCTAAGGATGAGTATGAATAAAATAGCATAGACTTAGAGTGTGAAATAGAAAATCAAATAGTTGTACATACTGATGTAGGAAAACCATTTGATGAATCGGATGTAAATATTCATGTAGATGAAGTTTTAAATAAATTAGAAATACATGATATTGATCTATAAAAAGAAGAGTTTGAAATAATTCAGTTAAAATACAATGTCTTGCCTAGAGGTTTGGTTCTACTAGAAGAATTATTTGATTTCAATGATGTAGCTAAAAAGCCAAAAATATAGCCCACAGGGGCAGATGTAGAATAATGTAATATAGGTATTGAACAGAATCCCAAAATGATAAAACTATCAAAATCACTGCCTGCTACTCAAAAAGAAAAATACATAGCTTTCTTCAAACAATTCGTTAATGTCTTTGCATGGAGCTATGAGGATCTCAAAGCATATGACACTAGTATCATACAACATAAAATCCAAATCAAGGAAGATCAGAAACCATTCAAACAGAAACTGCATAGAATAAATCCAATTCTAATGCCTCTGATTGAGAAAGAGGTTAAAAATATGTATGATGCTAAAATCATAGTTCCTCTTAAATACTCTAAATGGGTGTCTAATATAGTGTCTACTAGGAAGAAAACTGTAGAAATAAAATTATGCATTGATTTCAGAAATCTTAACAAGGTCTCCCTAAAAGACAACTACCATTTGCCAAAAATGGATCATATATTACAGAAGGTAGTGGGGTCTAGTAGGATCTCCTTATTAGATGGTTTCTTAGGTTATAACCAGGTCTTAGTGCATCCTGATGATCAGGATAAAACAACTTTCACTGCTCCATGGGGGACCTTCATGTATGTGAAGATTCCCTTTGGATTAATGAATGTTGGGGACACATTTCAAAGAGAAATGGATATTGCCTTTGCTGATGAGATTGGTCAATTTATTGTGATTTATCTAGATGAAATTACTTTCTATTCAAAAACTGACAAGGAACATTTGTTACATATCAGAAGAGTGTTTGAAAAGTGTAGAAGGTTTGGAATATCATTAAATCCTAAGAAAAAGCTTTTTGGACTTGAAGAAGGAAAGCTTCTTGATAATATCATTTCTAAAAATGGTATTAGGATTGATCTGAGTAGAATTGAAGCCATATTAAAAATCAATCACCCTAGAAACATTAAGGAGCTTCAAATGTTTATTGGCAAGATGAATTTCCTAAGGAGATTCATTCCTAACCTTGCAAAACTTCTCAGAAATATAAAAAATATGCTGAAAAAAGATTCAGAAATTAGATGGAGTATTGAGGCTAGACAATCCTTTGATTTATTTAAACAAGAATTGACAAAATCACCAGTGTTGATTAGTCCATATTTTACTAAAGATTTCATTATCTTCTCTTTTTCTTTTGAACACATTGTTGCAGTTGTCTTGTTGCAGAAAAATAATGAAGGATTTGAACAATCCATTGCATTTTTCATAAAGGCTTTAAGAGATTTATCTTTGAAGCATAACATAATGGAAAAACAAGCCTTTGCATTGATTAAAGCAATTAAATACTTTACAGTATATATCTTACATTCCCATATAATTTCTTATGTACCCAATTCAGTGGTCAAGGATATTTTAACACAAAATGGACCTGATGGTAAACGAGGTAAATGGATTGTTTTCATTCTTAAGTATGACTTAGAAATCAAACCCACGAAGTTAATCAAAGGACAAGGACTGGCCAAATTGATGGCTGAGTCAAATTTACATGCATTGAATATCAAATTTGTTGTTGCATTAGATTATCAATAGGAACATACAACTCCATGGATTGATGAAGCATTTCTAATCTCACCCTGGTATGCAGAAATATTATATGTTTTATTCAATTTAAATGCTCCTCCCGATCTAACAAAAAAAAAGGTAAGATTTCTAATGTTCAAATTAGTTAAGTTTTGCATCATAGATAATGTTTTATATTGGAAATATGTTGGTGATATTTTACGTAAGTTCTTGTTTAAAGATGATGTAGAAAGAACCATGCAGGAGTTCCATGAAGGTGATTGTGGTGGACATCAATACTGGAAAACCACTACTAACAAAATCCTCATAACTAGTTTCTACTGGCCCACCTTTTTCCCTAATATTCACAATAAAGTAACCTCATGCCATAAATGCCAGATATTTGAAGGAAAAAGGAAGATTTTACCCCTGCCATTAAAGCCTATATCAGTTGAAAGCCCTTTCCAATAGTGGGGATTGGGTTTCATTGGTGAAATCCATCCACCTTCCTCTGCCCAGCATAAGTGGATTCTCACAGCCACTGATTACTTTACTAAGTGGATTGAAGCCACACCTTCTAGATCAACCACTGATTTTGTCATCATTAAATTCCTTGAAACCAATATCCTCTCTACATTTGGTTGTCCTGGAAAAATGATTATTGATAATGTTGCAGCTTTTAAATCTAAGAAAATGATTGAATTTTGAAGTAAATACCACATTAATTTGGGGCATTCAACATCTTATTACCCTTAGGGTAATGGGTTGGTTGAATCCTTAAATAAGATCTTAGTAAATATCATTAAAAATTTGTTAGAGGATAATAAAAATTCATGGCACAACAAGTTAATTAATGCACTTTGGGCTAATAAATTAACTACAAAGAATTCAATTAGCATGTCACCATATCAATTTGTTTATGGGATGGATGTTGTTTTTCCATATTCTTTGGGAGTTCCAGTGATGAATATGTTGAAATTCAACAAGAAAATTTCAGCACCCATGCCTAGTGCATTAAGCACCTACACTAGGGTGAGGCCCACAGGGCTAAATTGGTGCATGTATATTTTAGTTATACCTTCATTAATATGGACAATAAAATGTAATCTAGTCTCAAAATAACTTGTAATAGTTAACTGAGTGTGATAAACTTAGTTAGCTAATGAATTTCGAGTTAGAGGTAGTTGGTGAGGCATGCAGAGTAATTCTAGTTGTAACAGAGTTTGAAGTGAAATGATGCATAAGTTAATGCAGGTTGTAATCAGTTTAACTCAGTTAAGTGGGTTAAACACAGTTGTGCTAGTTGTGATTGTTAGATACACTAGTGAGAGATCAAGTGAATTAAATACTAATTAATTCACAATCAGTGATCTCACATACAACTGAGGATTTACAATTATTAGTTGCATGCATGTCAGATCCAGTGGAGACCCATTTGAGATCTAGGTGAAAGGGAAGTTGACTATCATTTGTAGGATTATTGGGTTGCAGCCATGCAAACAAACACCCATTAGAGTGCCCATGATACTTGCGCAGTCAAGGAAGGCCAAAATTCCTATTCTTTAGGGATTGCATTCATCAGGGATTGCACAAGCAAGGCAGGCTGTCTGGAGGCAATAAATTGGCTAATTATTGGTCAGTTTTATCTGAGACAATGTGAGACAATTAGCTGAGTACATGAGGGCTCTTGTGAGAAGAGTTGTATGTAATTGTTTCATGATTCCATGATAAATATACAATAGAAGATAGTGGGTTTTTGAGCAGGAATCTTTCCACGGGAAATTATCTGTGTTGTGGCTTGATTGATTCTTCTTTGCTTTATGTAATTGGCGATTGTGTTTTTAATTCTGCGATTGATTTGTAGAAGAGATTCAATATTTAACTTTAGTACATTGTCAGATCAGATTGAATCCATGATATACATGTTTGTTGTATAATTTCTACATGGTATCAAAGCACGAGAAATCACAATAGTGAAGGAGGAGCTGAGTTTGTGACTAGATAGAATTTGAATTTGCAGAAAGACTTTCTTGGTGCTACAACTGATTCAGGATCGAAATGGCTTTTAATGGCTAGAGGTTGGATTATTCACTCGAGGGCAGCTCAAACTATATTTCTTGGAAGGACAAGTTGGAGGCAGTACTCGAAGACAATGGTGTGTGTGTGTGTTTGGCACAAAAATGTACCAAATTACACCTGTTTAAGAGGAGTGGTTTTTTCCTCTTAAGTTCTTGGTCACAGGAAAAAAATAAAGGGAGTCAATCAAGTTAGTGAACATGCTAAGAAATAAACATACTAAATAGTGAAATAGCATGCATATTAAAAAAGAAAAACTAAACTAAAAAACATAATACAAAAGCTTAAAAACAACTTCAATAATCCAAATGGTGGCACTTACGTCCCCTCTTATTGAGTGTTGGTAGGAATAAAGGATGAAACATTTACCCACTTGCCAAGGGGCCCTTAGACCTATGGAGTTCTAAGACCCAATGTAAGGATCTATTTACTTCCGAGCTACCTTGCTGCAAAGTATCCCTCTCTCTACTCTGAAGGACTCGAGTTGTTGGATGACCAACAACTGAGTCCCCTCTATCTCTGCTATAGATCACACACTGTTGGATTTCTTGGGCCAATTCTGGCCAACATAACATTGTGTTCTCCCATTGTTCATATCTTGGTGGCCTTTTTTAGGAGAATTAAAACTCTCATTCCCTCTCTTGTTACATTAATGGATGGTGACCCAAGAGAGGAGGGTGATTCCATTGTATGCCTCATTATTCCATTGTGTGCTCCCTTGAGGTCCTAAGGAGGCTTGGGCGGTTGTCCTTAGGTGGACTCAAGTGTGGGATTAATGTCCTGGAGTGTTCCTTGTGGTCCTGGAAAGTGACTTCTGCCACTCTCAAATCCACGCAAGTTTTTGAGGAAAAGTTGCGTAAAGGCGTGCTTATCGAATAAAAGTGCGTACAATGGCGCATTTTGCTGGTTCCTTCAGTGAGAAATTTTATTTTCCTTCTAGACCTTAGAGATTTTTAAATACTTCAGATTCTCTAATGTGCCTCAGCCTTGTAAATCCTTCTACCTGACATTTAATAATGTCATATTTTCTTGTCTGATTTTCCAGTGATAACAGTTTCCCCCTAATGTGTGAGGTCTAGGAAGAACTGTATAGCTGAAATACATTATAGTTTCTTTTCTGTGTACTGTGCGGAGAGAGAGAGAGACATGCTTGTAGCATGGAGTTGGAGACACCTTGTACCAGGTCGAAGAGCGGTCATGTCCTGTGGGAACCCTGAAAGCAATGGTATAATACAATAAATACAATTTTTCTACGAGGCGAGCATTTCCTATGCTTGTGATGCTTTGTCTAGCTAAAAAAATCTATTTGATAGATACATATTCTATTAGTGTCACTAGTATGGCAGTGATCTGTTGGTTGATGATGAGGATTGTTGACGCCATCAGGGGTGTTTTTTATTTGAAAATAGGTCGAATGTGGTACCCACATGCGTAAGAATGGCATGGCATATCAATGCACATTGTAAGCATGGGTGTTGGACTGGGACCTTCCTGTGTAAGCATTGTTGAAAGAGATGCTTATAAAGGCATGGGTCTTCGACAAATTTGATCAAAGTGAAATGGTTGTAAGGTACAATACCATCTTGACATGAAATCTTGTGTTGTAGTCGAATGTTAGGAGGATCGATGACATCTATGGGCAATGATTCCTCCCACAGTGCCACCTGAGGATGTCCCTTTTGTGGAGAGGGGCGATCCAAGGTACCGCTTCCTTTTTTGGAAAATGGGTGTTGATGTCGACAAGAAGGAAGCCTCAACTGAACGATAGAGTCGCTAATACAAGGGATCGGGATCCTGGATGTGATAGGTTTAACATAGGCATGATGGTGAGGGGTAACTTAAAACTGATGATGGGGATTCAGTGGCCCAAGGTCAAGGTATAAAAATCATCTTGGCGACAATCATAACTATTTCTAATGGAGAAATCCCTTGAGTCAGTAGGAATTCCAGGGTGGGTATATATTGGCTATGAATTTCATGGTGGCTTATGCATGAGGGTGGCATACTCTGACCAGGCATGAAAAGGGACACTTCCATGTGAGAAAAAATGGATTGGTGGGTGGGGGACATAGTGCACTATTTGCGGTCTTTGTACACTTACCAAAAGAATGAAATAGTGGGGTTTGGTTTGTAAAAAACATAGATATGGGTGCCCCAAAACATGAAAGTGTTCGCTCACTAATAATGTGAGGAAGGTGTTTTGCTGAGGGTGGGGGCCCCATTGGTTGGTGTCATGTGTGGGTTTGATGAAGCGGATGGAAAAAGTTGCAGATGGGCTATGCTAATGGAGGGATGGTAGGCCGAATGCGAGGCGTGGTAGTGCACTTTCAATCTGCTTGTAAAACCTGGTAGTCTGGGAAAGGGGTTTTATTTTGATATGGTAAAACTTGACCTAATGCATGGCAGGTGAATGGACATGAGGTGCTTCCTAGACCAAAGTGGTATGGCCATGTCGTCATTATTTTTTGTGATATATGGTCTACTTTGGGTGACGAGCGCCATGGAGGGGAGGCTCTATCGACCAATGAGGA
The DNA here is from genome assembly GCA_034641835.2 of Pinus albicaulis. Lineage (NCBI taxonomy): Eukaryota > Viridiplantae > Streptophyta > Pinopsida > Pinales > Pinaceae > Pinus > Pinus albicaulis. Next base: position 239,447,907 of record CM076579.1, on the reverse strand, counting down.
TGTTTATCATGTGCAAGGTGGGGTGATGATAAACATGGTTGAATGCTTGGAATGTATGGTTAATTTCTTATGGAGAAATGATGTCAGGATATGCATAGTTTTTCTATGACCCTACCATGCTGAGGGTAGAATGATACATGCTCTGGAACTTTCAGTGGATGGAGTGATGGATGGTTTGAACAATACCTGCAAAAATTACCCCAAGTGAAAGAATCTTCTTTATTCAAATATTATTGAAAGACATGTGCTAAAAAATAATATGAGTGAGGGCATATCTATCGGCCCTGAAAAAATATTTTTCAGGAGGTGTGAATGTGTGGTACCTCCTTTGGGTGTTATGAAGTGCTTATCATAGTGTTACAGATTATTTTTGCCTAGGTGACCTTGGGCCAAAGACTCGATCAAACTGTCTGTAGTAATAGATGCGCATGGTAACTCAAGAGGATGAGGCAACCAAGTTTCCCCACCCCTGGTAGGTGTATGGTGGCTTGGGGGGAGGAGGCACAAATGGTTGTCTTTATGGTGACTGCTCTTCCTCCTGCAGGTATACAATGATGCGAGGTTCATCTCCAGATGATTGGATGGAGGGATCCTCTTGATAGGATTTCTCAATGGCATGTAAAGCATCCCTATATCATGGGATCTCTGGGAAATGATGGGTATAGTGTCCATAATTGCTACAGATAGCACATTCATGATTTTTACGCAATGCCTTGCCTTGAATTTTGGTGGCAAATTCCTTTTTACGGGAACGTTTTGCCGCAATGTCTACCACAGAGCTAAGGAGCAGTTTTAATTCATATAGCTCTAGGAAGATGTGGGTAGGGTGGCCTACTACGTCACATATGGCGCAGTGTGTTGATTCTTGTGGCATGGTGGGATTCTCCACCTTATTTCCTCTTCTATTGGTTTTCTTAGTCATAACCATCGACTTTGCGATGGGAATTTCCTTCAAAGGGATTGTTATGACAGTCTCCTGAATGGATGGGGCCTACTCAGGATTGAGAGGTATTAACCCTTTAGAGGTGATGTGCACAACTCCCATTGTGGTTAGCAGGACTAGGTACCAATCTAGTATTGAAAATGATAATTTTGGTAGGACCATCGTGGCCATGACCTGTTGAGACTCAAAACAAGCTGGGGGGAAGAGGAAAGGAGTTTGGGAGGCGGTGTAGGCTAGAGAGGTTGTCGTGGCCAAGGACTCGTTGCCATTACTGCTTGTCTCCGTGTCTTGACTAGCTTCGGTGCTTGATGAGGACATCATGCACACTGGATCCCCTGTGACATCAGGTGATGACTCAAGTATAATAGGGGGATCTCCTAGGAATGACCCTAGGATGGATGACAATTTGAACTGGCCGGGGCCATATTCTTGGTACTCTGTAAGTGTCTCGGCAGATGTGTCTACATAGGGTAGAATAACATCGGTATTTATTATGGGCTGCTTTTCGCTATGTTTCAATTGGTCAACAGTAATGATGCAGTCCTCATGGGGGAACATCATCGTTCGAAAGATGGAGGAAGCTATGGTTAACATGGTGTACATATAATTCTGACCAACGAGTATATTGTAATCCAGTTGAACATCTAAGACTTCTATGACTATAAGGACCGTCTTGCTAGCTAAGAAGACCGGGACATTTTGGTAGAGACTGACGAAGGCTGAAGGGCATCCATCGTATGCTCTAAGCGTGATGTCTGATGGCTTTAGCTCAGGAGACCCTAAATTTTTCCATACATTCTTTGACATGATGCATGTGGATGCACCCTCATCAATGATACATCAGTGAATGGTGATTTTTTGGATTGACACCGGTATCTGAAATGCAACCACTAAGGAAAGCCTAGGGGTGGCTTTGTCTAAATCAAAAGCCATTATGAGTGAATCGGCAGGGTCGATGGCGCCTAATGCGGAAAGTAAGGATTTATTTTGCTTTGGGCATGATTGTAATACCTCCAAAGTTGACATGGCGGCAGAAGATTGAGCTAGATCATCCACAATGCTATAGTTATGGGCTGCTTTGAAATGGTTTCCTGCCCGCCTAGTTGGTCCCTTAGCCATTTTTGGAAAAGGTTCAATAGGAATATTTGATATGGTCAAAGGTGTTTTTGGTGCACTTGTACTAGCCCCTGACGCATTGGTGTCTGGTGAGGTATCGTAATTTCGATTCCGTGTCTAAAAAAAAATTTCTTCGCCAGTCATGTAGATTTCATGGTTGTTCTTTCCGAAATTGTCGCGAGTGTTTTGCTGTTGCTTAGTGCTAATTGTCCCTTGATGGGGGAAAGGCTCCTACATTACTGTTGTCTGCTGTGAGGATCACCCTTGCCCACGGTTACCTCACAGTTTCTTCAGCTCAGGGAGGTTGGGACAGTGGTGAGTGGCCGTACTCACCACATATCGAACAAGAGTGGTTCGTCTGAAGATTTTCCCTCTTGTTCTACCTTTGGGGGTTTCTTGGCTCTTGTTTTTTATTTCGGTTAGAGTTACCTCTATCCTGAGATCACGGAGGGCATTTTTTATTGTTGCCCCCCTATCCAGGATTTCCTTTAGCCTTGTTTTTTCCCTTTTTCTTAACCACTTTAGGAGGATAATTTGGATTCTCCTAATTGTATGGTTGGAGCGGTTGTGCGATGTTGATTTTTTCCCCAGGCTTGTCCAGGATTTCCTTCAAGCTTGTTTTTTCCCTTTTTCTTAACCATGTTAGGAGGATAATTTGGATTCTCCTGATTGTATTGTTGGAGCAGTTGGACTTGGGAAGCTTGCACAAAGTTCACTTGTGCATTATTCTGCATGGGTGGGTTTTGTGGTGGGGACTGGACATATTTAGGTCCTTCTCCCTAGTTTATAAATGGTTATTGGTGGGGGGATCTTCTGTCAGCATGTCTAGCTACATACTGGGTCCCCTGAGCTGGAGGATATGGACCTCCCTACTGATGGTGGTACAATGACACCCTATTAGTCATATTTTGTGAAGGTGCATTATGACTTTGGTAGCTGGGTTGCGGTATGTTCTGGGTAGAATCATATGCATAACTAGGGTATGGAACGTTGTTGCTTAGGTGATTTTGGGTCAATGACCCAATCAAACCATCTACGGAGTTTGAGGCGCCTGGAAATTCTTTGCAAGTTTGCAGGCATAGGGCGTTAGGCGGGATATTGTAAATATACCCTAACTGCGTATAGATCAACTCGAGCTGTTGGGCCTTACTAATGGCGTCCTCTTCGGACATGGGATTTTGTTGTGCCACATCCTTCAAAATCTCTGCGGTGAGAGTTTTCAAGAATAGGTCTAACATAACTCAATCATTGATTTTGGCTTTGCACAAACTACGACACATCCGCCATTCGTGGATATGGTCCGAGATATGGACAGCAGGCATTTTCCTAAAGTGGGTCAGTAATTCCATTCCTAATCTTTCCATCACCACTTTAGGCATCAGGTTGTGTGATGCCCCAGAATCATGCATTGCATTGTGGAGGATCGTATCATGGATATTCAGACTGATATAAAAAGGGGGCACTACCCCTTCCTGAAACTTTCCTTCTATTTTTAGACCAAACAGAAGGGCAGGTTGATCATCACTCAGGTTTACAGTGTCACTGTTCTCACCTAAATTTAATGCTTTCAAAATTTGGCCTTTATATACATCCTGAGTGACCAGCTCAAAGAGTGGGACAGAGATTTTGATTTTTGCAATCTCACTCTCCAAATTGAAAGTGGACTGACTCTTTGGAATGCTCGACTCTGTTTTGTTAACCACCACCCTGGTGGTAGAATCAGTGTGTTGATTCTCGTTATGTATAGTGTTAGGGACCGTTTTATCAGGAGCACTAACTGTAGTGCTAGTGCTGCTAATTGGTTTACCTTGTGTATCAGTGTTTTGGTTGTCCCTTTCTTTGTTCTTTCCAGAAATCTCAGCTGTTGATTTGTTACTTTCAGCAGTCACCTTAGAAGTTTTCTCAGGCCTTTTCTTGATGACGACCTCAAAAGATTTTGGTTTGGGATTTTCTTGGCTCTTTTTGCTTCTAAGTTCGTATTGTTCTCTGACCTGCATCATGGCATTTTCAAATCCTAACCTGTAATCCTCAGATTCTAACCATTATTCCTCCCAATGAGAGGGTGGGGACTGATCTTCCTCTGTGTAATAGTTATGGATTGAATTTTCTGTTTCAAACATGTTTATTGTATCTCCCTCAGACTCTTCTATGATTCCCTCATCTTCATCTAGGAAGTTTTCTTGAAATGGGGGAATAACTTTCTGATCTGACTCTCTTTGTCTGTTGGGAGTGTTGTTGTTTCTTCTAAAGTTTTGGTTCTGGATTTTGTTCTGATTGCTAACTGTAACAACCATCTTTTCCAGAATTTTCTGTAGTATTTCCACATTTTTAGATAATCTATCATAATTTGGATCAGATGTGGAGGCTACAGTGTCATCTCTATATGTTACCCTTTTCTCAGCTCTTAATCTCGCTCTTTTCTCAATCAGATTTGCCTCTATATTCACTGCTCATTTCTGCATGTCCTCCAATGCGTTGTATTCTTTATCCCTAAGCTGGTAGGCCATGTCAGCATAAAAGCCTTCGGGATATTTCGCTAGGGCCATACCTTGGGGAGGTTTCATGTGTGGAGGAAGAGCATTGTAAATGTTGTTGAATCTCGTTGTGTAATCATGGACACTCTCCCCTACGTTTCTTTTAAGGTTCATGTACTCTGCTAGGAGTTGGCGAGGATTAGCCCTAACTTCCCATTTGTTTATGAAGGTTTGATATAGAGCTGGGAGGTCATTAATGCTACCCTGAGGTAGGCCCTTAAACCATTTCTTCACATCACCCCCTAAGCTTTGGGCAAAGATTCTCATTTTGACTGTATCATCATCAATTTCCATGTAGTCAAAATAATCTTCCATTTTATCTACATGTTGTTGAGCTGTGATGGATTATTTTGCAGTGAAGTGTGGGATATTTGATTGATAATCATTGGGTAAGGGTACTAGAGGTTGAGGTAAAACCAGAGGTGCATACCAGGCTTCCATGGTGGTGTTTTGATGAGGTAAAGGGTTGACTTGAGCAGCTGGTATATGGAGGACAAGGATATTATGAACAGTTGAAGACTGATGAGAAGATCTAGGGTGCCTGAGCCCCAAGTTTTGAACGAAGTGAATATCAGGAGGTGTAGATGGAGGGGTTCGTTTATTCCCAGGGTGTCTACCACTTTGAGGTGGTGAACCAGGAAGCTCAAGGTCTGGCTGGTGTAGGACACTGAATGACCTAGTTCTCGGTAAACTATTTTGAGTGCCTAGGTCGAGGAATGGGTCTGATAGAGCTGTAAAGTTTTCTGGTGTAGAGTTAGCTCTATGAATGTGGCTGGAAATAGTTGGTCTTTTGAATGTAGGAGATCTCTTGAGGATGCTCTCAGGGTTATCAAGTATTTTAGGTGGGTTTTGGTTGGGATAAGCACTTGTGTGAATGGTTCTGTAAGCCAGAATGTTGTCTCCTGACCAAGCAACTTAACCCTACTTGTTACTTCTACTGTGGTTGATGTTGTTATGGTGGCTGGTCTCCCAGTGGAGTCTTATGTGAAACCAAGATAATCAGCAGGCCTACTGATCACCAGTGGAGTCTTTTATCTTTTAGGAATAATGGAGTCGCCAGGTGAAGGGTTTAGGATGTTTCTAGAGGGTACACTGTCCACCACAGTGTCTGTGAGAAATCACTCTATCAAGGATATCTTCCAAACACAGCAAAATCTAACTAGAGATTAACTGGGAGGGCGTTTACCAGATATGTCACCTCTGAAAGAGCGTGAGATTTGGAGGCTACCTGGCCCTTTCCAGACTCTGTCCAAGAGTATGGGAGAAACACAAAAAATGGTATAGATGTTGATCTATGAATAGGAGTGTTTAACCAACATAACCAGAGATTATAGGTTTTCTGAGGCTCTTATGATGTAGAAGGTGAGAAATAATCAGCACGTCCCCAGCGGAGTCGCCATTATGTTGGGGTTCCCATGTTTTGGCAAGGCTGGAAATACCAAAGGATGAGACAACATCAAACCACTTTCAGACCTCAGGATCTAGCCCTCTTGGGTCCAGAGAGGGATCTCTCTATATAAGCAAGAGTTTTATGTCTTTAAAGCTCAAAGGGATTAAGATGTTAGGCTAGTTATAGGCTCGGGTATGTCTGTTTGATTGTTTGTTTGGTTGTTGGTTATCAGGAGAGAATGGTTCAATGTAAGACCAGGATGAGCAAAGAGGAAAAGGATAGAGGTGAATTATTCCAGGGAGCATTCAAAACCATTGGCAATGGAGTCAGGAAAGGATTTGCTTGCTACTCAATAGGCAGGCTTTCAATTGGGCTGGTCATCTAAAACGTTGGATCTTAAAGATGCTAGTGTGATATGGAATGGTAGAGAGGAGGAGATAACACATATTCAGAGCACAAAGTTAAAGACTAGCTGGTCGCACAAGGATCCTAGTGGACAGGGCTAACTCTAATCCCCAGTGTTACAAAATCTTCCAGCTGAATCCTTAACAAGAAAACATCTAAGAACAGATACATTTAATTCATACATCAGAGAACAGGAAATAACATCCACTACACTAGTTAAATTATCTGAATCAATTCTTAGATAACCCATTCAGAAGAAAAACATTAAAGGCAAGGAGAGCAGAAACATAGGGTACCTAACAAGGGTAAATCCTATGCCAATTTTCTGATGGGCACGATGACAATGGTGATTAGCTTAGAGATAGGAAAACATCACCAGCTTCTTTAGATCGGGATCCAAAAATGTGCTTGTCATATTAAATAACAATACCGATCAAGGCTACAACATTGCCAATAGCTGAATACTCAATATGAAATGTATTCCTACGACCTATCTTACAACTTTACGAGCGTGTCTCAAAAGAAACTACTTGCAATTCTATGATAAACGGTGTGTGTACAATAGGTTTCTTAAGATTTGTAGCTCCGGAGGTGGAGAAGGTAGGTGAAAAACTAAATCGACGTTAACATAAAGGAAGGTGAAAGCGAGAAGCCCACTCTCCCTCGGTCTGTGCATTTAGCTCTGGCACTCTTTTGGGTGAATGAATGATCTTTCTTGGGCTTTCTTTTACTTCTGATATGTCTCTGATGTACTTTGGCTACAGTACCATGTATTACTTCTGGTGAATAAACAAAAGGAAAATAAATGATGCTAGGGGCCGCCACACTCTGAATCAAATGCTTCTGATAGCATAGGACTGCTGTCAGGGTGGGAAATCCTTTAGGAACACGATATAGAATAAAAGTTGTATGGGCATCCTGTCCTTTACGGGGGAAAACATTCTGCTGGTGTACAAACCTTGATATACATGAATTTTTGTATGTTTTACACTCCGTGTGATTCATGACATCGTTGATATGGTGCTTTTACCTTTAAATCCCTGTATTAAGGCTCAAAGCTCTTCGTTGAACTGGTTTATCACTAGCTGGTATTTATCTGCCGCTTCATAATGTCTTGATCTACAAAATCTGGGTTTAATGGCACCGGATAGGTTTTTCCTTCGCGGAGATTGAACTGTCCTTGGATAGTATTTATGCTGCTGCTACCTTTATAGGCATTTCCCTGTAGTACCATCTTCCAGATTCAATTTTTTCTGTGCCACACGCCATTATAATAGTACATATGAACCATGGTGGTTTTCCGCCTCGTTGAAACCTTGCAAAATACGAATGCATGTTAAGAAAACAATGGAGGTGGTGGGCGCAACGGGGGGGTGGCTAGACCAACTATGCAGACTGGTTAGATGGCAAAAAATATCGTGGAAGACCTGTAGTGTGGTGAAAACAGTAAGGATTACAGTCAGAAGGTGGCGCGGAAGGAAAAATGAATGAAAAACCTTTGAACTTCGACCTTTGACTAGAAAATATAAAACGAGAGGGGCGAATGTACGGCAAGACATGTGGAGGAAATGTGGCGAGACCGGGCGATGGCAGAAGAGTCAATAGCGGGGAAAACAAATCTGCACCATCAGATCTCGAAGGAGATCGACGGTTGACAACGCAGCAGAGGACGACGAAAGGTGGGCCAGTAGTACGGTGACCTTGGATTAAATCTCGTGCAGCTTCGCGGAGCACCAACCGTCGGATGAGCAGCTCAGGATCAGACGACCTACGTCGATATCGCCCCATGTCCACGGATGAATGATAACGCGTGATGGAGGGAAGTTTTTGAACCGTACAGGGGAACACGCGGTGCGCGATGAGTGGAATCGTTGGCCCATTGGAAAATACTGCCTACCCCCGAAAGGCGATGCGATAGAAACCAGGTGGTTTTGAAATAGTGTGCTGAGGGGGCCACCGAGACGGGGGATTACGGACCGTCGGATCTGTGGATAAATAGACGGTGATGGCACGATCGGGGCGATGAACGGGTTGAACAGTGGATGCTGTGGAGGCCGCAATCTCCGTCCGATCTATACAGATCAACGGTGGAAACTGCTCCCGATAAACATTTGCAATAGGCGCCTTTCGGGCTAGTGAGTGGTGCTGGCTCCCAGGTTCTGTGGGGGGAACTGTACAGGGGACTAGGTCGAAAGGGGCTGAGGCTCAATTACATAGGAAGCATTATTTTTGGCCCATTTCAATCAAATTAAAAGCCAAAATGGGAAACGGTAGGGGGGATTTCATCACAGGGAAAAGGCACAGGAGACTTTCAAGGATGATGTGTCTCCAGGGAAGATGCATTCCTTGAAGGCTCAGAAACAATTTAGCCCCCTACTTTGCCTTGTCAAAATTTACAGGGGGGCTAACAGGTCGTTTGTCAACTTGGTTAAATATGGTAGATTTAACGAAGCTAAGAAAGGTGATTGTGAGTTTGTAGCCATTGCAAATTGTGAAAACACAATATTCTAGTTAGGAATAGGTTTTGTCTGCAATGTACCCTATTGCGCGTTCACCTGGATTCCTGAATGGGTAGCACTCCTCTGCCCCCTAGGGGTTGTGGGAGGAGTGGTATGTGGTGACCCTGTGGGGGTGTTCACCGGTATGGTTTTGGGTGACCGACTAGGGTTCCAAACTAATTTTTCCCCAATAAAGGATGAACCAATAAGGATGGCAGTGTTTCATCTTTGACGCCTAAATGGGGAAAGACCTGGAACCCCTCCCGGTAATGGGGGGAGTTCCAAAAGACGTCTAGATCGACGATGTCCCATTGGGTCCATTATAGCATTAACTAGGTATGGTTTTGGAAATATTTGAGAGGATAGAGATTATAATAAAGAAAAAATTCGATCGCATACATAAAACAAAGCGAAAATAAAATATAATTTTTTCCTTTAGATTAATCCTATGTGAGCAGTCAATAAAAAAATATGGTCTTTTGTTGTTTGCGTATGATACTCAAATCCTAGAAGACCTACTCATCCTCACATGCTCAAATGTAACTGGGCCTTGATAATATATCTTTTGAATTTTGGAACAATGTCCCGAAAGAACTGGTGACGCCCCTAGTCAACCAAAGAAAATCCACCAAGGTAAGGGTAGAGGATCTAGTGTTGCATGCACCGCCACCTATAGGGAAGGATGCCCTAGTTTTGGCCACTAAGTACTGTCGTCCCACATGAATGTTCGAGTCTTGAGCTTCTTGGTAATTCAGCTACCAGTACCGAGTATTAGATGGGTCAGGTAGACACGAATAATACCACATGCACTGGGCCTAAGCTTAACCCCCTTTGAATCAAGTTTTTGTTGCGCTCCGGTTTTCTTTGCCGTGGGCAGATAGACGGATTTGAAAGTTCCCTAAACAATCAACTTCTATGTTTCAATATGTAGACTGACCAAGGTGGCTTATTGGATTCCTACCCCCTTGGTCCTAACTTAAACTATAAATTCTCTTGTGGCCCCTATGGGGAGAGTTTAGTGAGTTTGGTTAAGTTAGTTTTAGGTGTCTTTAATTTACTTAGGGCATGAATGTGTGTGAAAAAAATGTGAACAAGAGCATAGTTTGAACATGTGGATATGCGGTGATCCTTTTCAAAATCCCCTATTTAAACTATGTTTGGTTATTCCTTGCTCAAAAGAAAAACATGTGCGGATATGGGCCGCTTCCAATGTTTCCTAGTTAACATAAATGATAAACTATAGGGAGATGGTGAGTTATCAACAAAGAGTGTTCATATGCTTTCCTAGGATCACCCAAAGGTGCAAAGGAAGCAGAGATTAATTTCTCTCTAAAGATAATTCGATCCTTGTACTGAATCCTAGTGCAAAAAATTGAACTAAAACTATTGACTTTTACCCTAGGAAAATGAAAAAGATTTAGCTAAGCATGCATGGACTGGGGCCACTTACTTTGGCTAATTAACTGAGTGTTTTTTGGTGCCTAAATTTGAAAAAAATAAATTATTTCATAATGCAATTTAATTTCCCCCCTACTTAAACTATGTGTTCACTTTGCGAAAATAAACTTGAAACCTAAAACTAACATCTAAACTACTAAAACGCAACCAAGAGAGAGCTTTAAAAAGTAATGGGACACTTCAACCAGTGCTGGTAGATTTCTTATGGGTTTCCATTCACTCTACAAGAAAGAAATAAATGGAAATAGCACCAAATTTGTGCTTCTGGTTTCCGCGTGCAAAAGGCTGAGACAGGCGCGCAGGTCACTGCTGAACGTGCGCATTGGGGCGCATCTGTCTGCGAAAAAGCCGTGATATTTTCCTGCAGAGAAATTTTGGGAGCTCTTCAGCTTCAACCTCTCACTAAGGGTGAATTAGGCAGTGAAGGAGAGAAAAGGGGCAGTTCCAGCCCAACTCCGAAGCAAAGCAAGAGGTCTCTATAAAAAGGCACAACCACATAAACTTGGAAATAAAAGTAGTGGAGTCGCCAATCCTGTGTACGTGTGTTTGGCACACAAATGCACCAAATCAAACCTGCTTAAGAGGAGTGGTTTTTTCCTCTTAAGTTCTTGGTAACAGACAGAAAATAAAGGTATTCAAGCAAGTTAGTGAACATGATAAGAAATAAACATACTAAATAGTGAAATAGCATGCATATTCAAAAATAAAAGCTAAACTAAAACACATAATATAAAATTTATAAATAGAGTCAAACAACTTCAATACTCCAAATGGTGGCGCTTACGTCCGCTCTTATTGAGTGTTGGTAGGAATAAAGGATGAACTTTTACCCACTTTCCAAGGGGCCCTTAGAACTAGGGAGTTCTAAGACCCGATGCAAGGATGTCTTTACTTCTGAGCTACCTTGGCACAAAGTCTCCCTCTCTCTACTCCAAAGGATTGGAGTTGTTGGATGGCCAACAACCGAGTCCCCTCTATCTCTGATCCGAATCACACACTGTTGGATTGCTTGGGGAAATTTTGGCCAGCATAACAATGTGTTCTCCTATTATTCATCTCTTGGTGGCTTTCTATAGGAGAATCCAAAATCTCCTCCCCTCTCTTGGTACATTGATGGACGGTGACCCAAAAGAGAAGTGTGATTCCATTGTGTGCCACATTATTCCATTGTGTGCTCCCTTGAGGTCCTAAGGAGGCTTGGGCAGTTGTCCTTAGGCAGCCTCAAGTGTGGGATCAATGTCCTGGAGTGTGCCTTGTGGTCTTGGAAAGTGACTTATGCCACTCTCTGGTCCGTGCAAATTTTTGAGGAAAATTCATGCAAAGGTGCACTTATCAAATAAAAGTGCGCGCAAAGGAAAATTTTACTGGTTCCTTCAGTGCTCAATTTGATTTTCCTTCTAGACCTTAGAGATTTTTAAATACTTCAAATTCTCTAATGTGCCTCAGCCCTGTAAATCCTTCTTGTTGACATTTAATAATGTCATCTTTGCTTGTCCGATTTTACAGTGATAACAAATGGCTTAAAGGAATTCATTGACATCGATGTTGCTAAACCCGCTGTGACAGATGTTGCAAATCTTGATGCATGGCAAAAGAAAGTGGCGAAGGTGAGGAGGATCTTGTTGGAGGGAATAAGAGACCACATTTTCTCAAGCCTCCATGGAAAAGCCACACCATATGCAATGTGGAAGGCTTTGATAGATGTATTTCATAGCATCAACCATAGGAAATTGGCGCTCAAAGATAAACTCAGGAAGATCAATATGGAGAAAGGCGACTCCGTTCCAAAATATTTAACAAAGTTTGTCCAATGTCGGGATGAACTGGGGAGCATTGGCATAACTATTTTTGATGATGATTTCATGATCTTGGCTCTCCTAGGACTTCCCAAGAGTTGGCACAGTTATCAAGAATCTCTCAATGGAAGGGAAAAGCTGCCAAATTGGGAACAACTGTGGTCAGATTTGGTGCAGCAGGAGTTTAGATGGAACACCATAGATGGATCTTCATCTAAGAATGAAGATGAAGAAGACTATGCTTTGGCTAACAAGGCGAAGAAGGGGAAGGGGAATAAATTTCATTCCAAATCCGAGTCTAAATATGGCAAGAAGCAAGATATGTCCAGGGTGAAGTGTTTTCACTATCACAAGCATGGGAATTATGCTATTAACTATCCACAAAAGAAGAAGAAAAAGAATGTTGGAGGATATGTAGCTGGTGAGGCTTTGGCCTTGCAATTTGAGCTTGACTTCTTATTGATCGCATGCATGGTGTCAAGTACATTAGGATTTGTGTGGTATTTGGATAGTGGTGCTTCCTTTCACATGACAGGAGACAAGGAAATTTTCAGTAATTGGAGGAGAAGGATCTCCAAATGCATATTGAAATGGGTGATGACGAGCGATACAATGCTACTAGGATTGGTACCATTGCCTTCCAGAGGTAGTCAGGTAAACCCTTTCAATTAAAAGATGTAATGCATGTACCAAGTTTGAAGAAAAATTTAGTCTCAGTTGCAATGTTGGAGGCTAGATGCTATGATGTTGTTTTTAGTGAAGGAAAAGATTTCCTGTGACACAAAACAACAAGACAAGCCAAGAAGATAGGGATTTGAGTTAATAATATCTACAAGCTAGATGTATATGGTTGTGCAGCATTGATGGGAAATCAGACAAAGTGGTGAGCCGGGATGAGGGCGAATTATGGCATAGGATATTGGGCCATCTTCACCATGGAACCTTGAAAGTCATGCAGTAGATTTATTGTGGTCTTCCCACGGGTACACTTACATAGTCAGACACATGCAAGGGATGTACTATGGGAAAATATGTAAAGGCCACCTTTCATGAAAAGGAGAATCGAGCTTTGGGGACCCTTGAGAGAGTTCACACAGACTTGTGTGGACCATTATCTTTTGCTTCAACAAAAAAATGTAAGTACTATGTGATATTTGTTGATGAATTTTCTTGTAAGTGCTGGATCTTATTCATGCAGAAGAAAGATCAAACATTATCTAAGTTTCTTGAGTTTAAAGCACTGGTGGAGAAAGAGTCGGGGAAGCAAGTGAAGGTTCTTAAGAGAAATAATGGTGGAGAATACATATCTAACGAACTCAAAAACTTCTGCAGCAAAGAAGGAATTCGAAGGGAACTGATAGCACCTCATAACCCACAGCAGAATGGGGTCGTTGAAAGAAAGAATAGAATGATGGTGGGTGCAACAAGAGTGATGTTGCATGATCAATGCCTACTGATGCATCTATGGGCAGAAGCATGCAACAGTGCAGTATTTGTGCAAAACCGTTGTCCTCATAGGATACTTGGTATGAGTACACTTGAGGAGGCTTTCACTGGTAAGAAACCTGATGTTTCACACTTTAATATTTTTGGCTCATATGTTTATGTGCATGTGACCAAGTATGTTAGGAAGAAGTTGGAACTAATAGTTGAGATCGGTGTTTTTGTGGGGTACACTGAAATGCCCCACAACTATCAAGTGTATTTGCCAAACATCAGAATGATTGTTGTGCAATGGGATATAAAATTTGATGAGGAGAAGGTCATGCGGTTGTCCCTTGAGAGGGATCTGGACTTGCATGTAGAGGAAAAACTGTTGGTTCCCAAGGATGAGCCTCAAGATGTGGAGCAACCACATGAGTAGGATCATGGAGTGGCGGAAAACACTCATGGAGAGCCATCAACCATAAATGGTAGAAGGCGCACCATAGAAGCTGATAGATTGAGACTTTATGATGTAGATAATGTAGGAGCCCCTACTTCACAACGTAGAAAAAGACAGTCTCGAGATAAGTTTACTAGATACATGGCTCTTATGAGAAAATGTATTGTGACTGAACCGTCTTCCTTTCAGGAAGCAGTGCAGCAACCAACTTGGGTTGATGCAATGGTGGAGGAGTATGAATCCATTTTCAAGAAAATTACATGGGAGATTGTCCCAAGACTAGTCGACAAATAAGTGGTTGGATCTAGATGGATCTACAAAGCAAAGCAAGTTGTTGATGGGAGTGTGGAGAAATACAAGGCCAAATTTGTGGCCTAGGGATTCTCATTGATCGAGGGGATCAATTATGATGATAATTTTGCACCTATTGCAAGGTACTCTTCTATTATATCCATCCTTGCACTCTCAGTGCAGATGGGCTGGCGCATTCATCAAATGGATGTGAAAACTGCATTTCTCAATGGGATCATTGAGGAAGAGGTGTACATAGAGCAGCCTGAAGGTTTCGAGATCTTCAACAATGAGTCGCATGTGTGTCGACTCAAGAGAACACTATATGGGCTGAAGCAAGAACCCTATGCTTGGTACACTAGGATAGACAACTATTTCACCCGACTAGGCTTCACCAAAAGTGAAGTTGATGCAAACATGTACCAGATTGTGGTTGAGGATAAGCTATTGATTATTGTTATTTATGTTGATGATATTATTTTGACTGGTGATGAGCAAATGATACACTCATGCAAGGAGGATCTTGCAAGGGAGTTCAAAATGAAGGACATGGGACTCCTTCATTATTTCCTTGGATTGGAAATATGGCAGCCGGATGGTGAAATTTTTGTGTCTCAAGGCAAGTACGCTAAAGAGATAATGGGTAAGTTTCACATGGAGAGATGCAAACCCATGGATACTCCTCTTCCAGGAAATTGGAGGAAAGGGTATGCTACTTATGGAGAGGTAGTGTATGATACTGTCTACAGGCAATTAGTTAGTTCATTGATGTATCTAGTGAACACCAGACCAGACATTTGCTACACAGTTAACCAGCTGAGTCAAGTTATAGTTAAACCTACCAAGATCTTTTGGAAAGCAGGGAAGCATGTCTTGAGATACCTAAGGGGAACATCAGAGTATGGTCTATGGTACAAATGGACAAAGGGAGTGAAGCTTCAAGGCTTCACAGATGCATATTGGGCAAGCAGTCCATCAGATAGAAAGAGAACATCAAGAGGGATCTTCAACATAGGATCGACAACATTTTCTTGGTACAGCAGGAAGCAGTGATTTGTGGCACTCAGTTCAGCGGAAGCAGAGTGCATGGCAGCAAGTCAAGCTACATGTGAGGCCATCTAGATGAGAAAGATATTGGTTGGTTTTTTTGGTTCTCAGATGGATCCAACAATGATACATTGTGATAATCAGAGTTGCATTAAACTCTCGATTAATCATGTGTTTCATGATAGGTCCAAACACTTAGATATTTGATACCATCATCTCAGAGATTGTGAGCAGAGGAGAATAATGTTGCTTCAGTACATTCCCAAGGAAGATTAGGATGCAGATATTCTGACGAAGGCACTCACTAGGAGAAAATTCGAATACCATAGAGGCAGGATTGGGGTGAAGGATAATATCTTTCTTGTTGAGAGGGAGTGTTGAAATTCAACAAGAAAAATTCAGCACCCACGCCTAGTGCATTAAGCACCTACACTAGGGTGGGGCCCACAGGGCTAAAATTGGTGCATGGCTATTTTAGTTATCCCTTAATTAAGATAAACAATAAAATGTAATCTAGTCTCAAAATAAATTGTAATAGTTAACTGAGTGTGATAAACTCAGTTATCACACTCAATTAGCTCATTAATTTTGAGTTAGAGGTAGTTGGTGAGACATGCAGAGTAATTCTAGTTATAACAGAGTTCCAAGTGAAGTGGTGCATTATTTAATGTAGGTTGTAATCATTTTAACTCGGCTAAGTGATTTAAAATCAGTTGTGATAATTGTAACTGTTAGATACACTAGTGAGATATCAAGTGAATTAAATATTAATTAATTCACAATCAGTGATCTCACATGCAACTAAGGATTTACTATTATTAGCTGCATGCATGTCAAATCCAGTGGAGACCCAGTTGAGATCTAGGTGAAAGGTAAGTTGAATATCAATTGTAAGATTATTGGGTTTCACCTATGCAACCAAACACCCATTGGAGTTCCCATGATACTTGCACAGTAAAGGAAGGCCAAAAATCCTATTCTTTTGGGATTGCATTCATCAGGGATTGCGCGAGCAAGGCAGGCTATCTGGATGTAGTAAATTGGCTAAGTATTGGTCATTTTTATCTGAGCAATCTGAGACAATCAGCTGAGTACAGGAGGGCTCTTGTGAGAATATTTGTATGTAATTGTTTCATGATTCCATGCTAAATACACAGTATAAGATATTGGGGTTTTGAGCAGCAAGCTTTCCCCGGGAAATTATCTGTGTTGTGGCTTGATTGATTCTTCTTTGCTTCATGTGATTGGCAATTGTGTTTTTAATTCCACAATTGATTTGTAGAATCGATTCAATATTTAACTTTAGTACATTGTTAGATCGGATTGAATCCATGATATACATGCTTGTTGTATAATTTCTACATAATATAATTCAAGAATTGCAGGTTGAGCCAAATGAAACACAGAGGAGGATTAATCAGACTATTCAGTTGCGTAGTCAAGGGAAGAAATCTACAATAAAACTTAGCTCATCCAAGAGAATGTCAAAAATATTTTTGACAGGAGAACTAAATATGATGATTTTAGTTGGGTGAGAGAGTTTTGAAGTGGGATTCCAGGAGAGAAGACAAAGGAAAACATGGAAATTTTGAAAACCTTTGGAAGGGCCCTTACATCATTTGTGCTTTTAGAGGAAACAATGCATTCTTTCTCAAATATCTAGATGGATATGAAATTCCTGGTGGTCCTGTCGATGGAAAGATGTTGAAGCACTACTTTTCTTAGCATAAATATTTTTCTTTCATCACATCATTTTAAATATCATAGTTTTCATTAGTTTGATTGAGTAACTTATTGACTGAAGTTGAAGCCCACAGGGAAGGCCCTAAGCTTTTATTAATATGCTACCATAAGTATTTTAACAACAAAAGAGATCAGATGTAGACATTACTGAAATAGAGACACTCAAGGCTACTGATCATTAGTTCTTGACACTTCACAAGGAGAAGTGCCATCCCCAACTGGAGCCACTATTAGGGTCCTCTAAATTATAAGATCTCAAGGTGATTGAGTATTTTGTCTTAGTAATCTTATACTTTAAATAATTTTCAATATGAAAATGATATCCAATATATATATATAGATATATATATATAAGAAAATGAAAAGAGGGTATATTAAAAAGAATGAAAATAAAATAAGAACCCCATAAAAGAAAAAACATAAATAACATTGAAAGTGCTGCAAATTCAAATTCCGCTACGGATATATTAGTTTTATTTATATCATCATCAAATAATATTGTGTGCAGCTTGTTTAAAAATGCCACAATGACTAATTTTTTGTTCAAATCATACACCTTAATCATGATTTAACAACTACAAATTTTTATTATTTAGGTTAGTAAATAAAGATTTTCCAAACAATTTAATCTTGGTAAATCAATAGTTAGGTAGAAAAGGAAATTGAAACAAATGTTTAATCTGAATCAATAGGAGGAATAAGTTATAGAATAGATTAGATTTTATTCATTAAAAAAAAAAAAAAAAGTGATGTGGGTTCGATAGCTTAAATGCACCCTAAGAAGAAAGAAGAAAAAATGTTAGTTTAGCAAAATAAATAAAATTCAATGGGTAGGTAGAAGTGTTTTTGGAGCCTTGAAAGGAATTGAGTTAGTTATCCTAATTTTGGTTTTCAAATGTATTTATGCATATAAGAGGAAAAAGTGATAAAAACACTTTATCCTAACCCTAAAAGCATTGGGCGCATAAATGAGAATATTTACATATTCAGCATACTATCCAGAGTTTCACTTTAATCTAAACCTACCACTACCCGACAACCTGCCAAGTCATATCACATTAAACCCTGCCCATCTATCTGTCATATATCTTCTCCGCTCCTAATATAACGGTTCACATTCACTCCCCCCCCCCCCCCCCCTATCATTCTCCACCATTCCAAAACCACTTACCTATCCGTTGCGCCTGTCAGTCCCATCATGCCAGCTCATATGCCTGTTGCCAATCACATCCCTTCCTGCAGAAATCAATCCGTTAATGCATTTAATTAAACAAATGATTGTTAATATAAGGGATCTGCGTCATAATCAATGGAAAAATCCAACTATGTATAAAACCATACACTCTAAACCAGTTTAACTTTTACTCTTCTCATTTCTCTGAAATTTCCATTGTTGTGATAGGTTTATAGAGCTCTGGATTGATTCATCAACTCATTATCGACCCTAGCATTGCATTCATTGTGCCTCCTTCAACCATTTTTAAGGCTTTGGATAACCCCGGTAAACCTCTTCCTTGCTAAAGTCCTTTGAATTCCTTTGAAACCAATTCATAATGCCTCCTAAGAAGAAATTCCAGGAGGAGCCATTCAATCCTTTGATCCATCCTCCTATTGATTTAAACATGTCCCCTTAGCTAATAGAGATTATAAGATCCATGAATATCTTTTTGAATTTTAACTGTTCGAGATGTATTGTTGGTTAGAGGAAAAATACATAGATAAATCGGATGACATTGGACTGTCGGAGTCAAACTTACCTCAATATATTTTCCCCCATACTCACAGTGCCCCTGAATTCATTCGAAATTGTCAAGGTTGTTGTATACCCAGCCAGAGAGCCATAATTTTCCCCACAGCTGAAATCCTTTTCACCATCACTGCTCAATCCATCGATCAAATGATGCAAGCCTCTTCTATGGAAAATGGCACCCCTTTCTCCCTAGAAAACGTTAATGAATTATATCAGAAGTTACATTTTTCCAAAAGGGCTAAAACCTTTGATATTTTCCTAGCAGAAGATACTCAGTTGCCTGAGAAAAACCCTCTGTATTCTTCCTCCATATTTCCTGACAGATCCAAGCAAATCATCACAGTCATTTCATACCTCCTTGGTTACTATTCTGACTAGTGGATAGATGAGCCCATCATAGGTTCCCTCTCCATATTTTTCACATATTCTAAACGAGACATCATTTTCAATTTCATCCAATTTCTGGCAGATAGTATTCATGACTACTTTGTAAAATTTCAGAAAGAAGAGGTGTTTAAATATTCCTATGTTCTAGTGTACATGTTTCTATATTTCCAGGAAGATATATTTAAATTTTCTATGCATAAATTGGATGAAAATGGAAATTAAGAGTCAATCATCTTCTGGACCACATTAGTAATGAAAGAACAGAAGGAGTATTCATACAAATAGTTGATTGAACTGTTTTTACATCTAGCAATGAGCCTTTTGAGCAATACAACTGAACCAAGAATTATTGAAGTCATCAAAAGGATTCTGCATTTATCAGATCAAGAAAAGACAGGGGATTGGTATTTATACCAGAACTATGCAGAGTTGAGATTTTATGGTTGTGACCTTGTTCCTTACAAACTTCCAAAATTCCTCCCAATGAGGATTTTTACTTTAGCGTACATCAAACAAATGTTAACTTCCAATGAAATCCACTTTGTATCAGCAAAGAAGAAATCACAATTTAGGATCAAAACATAGATTGGGCCATTTATTTGCAACAACAGGTCAACAGGGGAGGAAGCAGACAAGATCTTAAAGGAAATGAAATTCAATCTCAGCTTTACCTGGTCCTATGATCCCTTGGGAACCATTTCAACGTTAAGGGTAGAAAACAAGACTACTCCTTATATACATACCCATAGACCAGAAACAGAGAAGTACATGAACCAGTGGGAGTGGCTTGAGAACACTTTTCAAGTTGCTGAGGAGCAACTATTTTCGACATCTACATCATAGACACTTGTCCCACAGGAAAAATTAGGAAAAAGACAGAGAGAAGAAGGGTCACCTTCAGTGACTGACACTATAAGCAAGGAGTTCAAGATAATGTACAAGAAAAGAACCAAACTTAATCCTAAACCAAATCCAAACAAAGATTCATAACATCAAGTTGTTATAATCACCAAGGAGACACCTACATATTCTCAATTTGGTGGCCAATCCACCCCTTCTCCTACTACTTATTCAGCTTGACAGGACCGACAATAGGCTATTCAGAGAACTAAGGTTGTCCCAAGGGAGAAAGAGAAGAAAATGTTTGATACCTTCGGGGAAATAAAATTGAAGAATGAGATTTTGAAGAACAATACATACAGTTAATTATGGAAGCAGACTTCCAGATCTCAGAGTAGGTTGTTGTCAACATTTTACTCTGAGAAAGGTAAAATGCAAATGGCCTTTCTTGAAGCACATATTTCACAACCTAAGACATCAGTTGATTACAGGAAGACTTCATTTGAGTTTGACATAAAAAAAATTCATCCCATTGATCAAATGGAGATGAAAAAGAAAACGAGTGAAATAATTTCCTCTACCTTAACTAACACAGCCATGAGTTTATCTAAGTTGCAGGTTTCCTTGGCAAACATTCAGTCACAAATAAAGATTGAGAAAATCTCCTCTCTTGCCAAGGATACAAGGATAAAATATTTGGAGGACTTGGTAGTTAAGATAGGATATGATCCCTCCAACATGAATGTTGCAGAGGAGATATTAAAGAAGAAGAATGTTGACATAGAAGCATTGAGGAAACAACTGAAGTTTTCAACAACAGAAGACCCCCTCTCAAAAGACATTGAAGAAACATAGTCTCAAAAGACTGATATGATGAAGCTCATCATGGAACAAAATGCACAGCTGAGACAAATGGAGATAGAAATGGAAAATATGATTAAAGAGAGGGAGCAGACTAAAAAACTTTCCATGGTTCCTTTGGATGTTGTACCTCTTACAACCATCCCCACAGCTACAAATTCTATGACACAAACAACAGATGGTGCAGAATAAATGATAAATAAAATGGAGAATCTATTTATCTAGACATAGGAAATCAAGAAACTGTAGGATCAAGTCAAATTGTTGCAAGACCAGAGATCAAGTACTAAAGCCTCACATTCAACATAAACACAGAGAGCACATAAATTAATAGAGAGATTGCAGAAGTGAGAAAGAGAATCATCCATTGGAAAAACCTTGGCCCAAGCCAAGGAAATCATCTGGGAAGATATTATGAATTCCATTAATTAAATCTTCCCTACATCTAGATTATTTTTTAATAGAAGGAATTGATTAAGAAGGAAAATGATGCTATCACAACTATCAAAGGAGAACTTGGGGATATGCCTGTTACAGCAAATAACATCATCATGTTTCTAAACTCCAAGGACATATATGAGCTAGATGACTTGGGAGTGGATGACAGAACTAAGACCATCTTATAAGTGAAGAGTATTCTTACCAAGAAGAATATGGTTAGTCAATTAGAAGAGAAATGTCGTGGTTTAGAGATAGCAGTGAATAGATTCTTCAACAAGATTGAGCATCTAACACAGAAGTGTCTGCCTTCTCTGTTTGTTATTAACGATAAGTTAATAGCTCAGGAATATTACGTGAAGAAATTGAAAGAAATTGCTAGGGACAACACCAAATTTTCCAACATTAAAGGCAGTATGACAGGAAAATCATTACTGGAAGAAATCGACAATGACTTTTTTATTCAGCATGAGGTAAATCACATCTTTGTGGTAAAACCTACCTTTGCTATATATACTGAGGTTGATGAGATTTACCAAAAGGTAATAAAATTAACCATCCCAAATGAAGATCGATGGGATAAATTATGTGAAATACAGGAGTGAAAAGTAATTAAGAAACCTCAGCTACAGCCAGCACAATAGCCAGTGCAGCCCAAAAATAGGTCCACTCAACAATTTCTTCCTCTAAAACAGTGTTGGCATTCCAAATCACCTCCATCGAGCCTATTTTTTGTCATAGTTAGAGTTTATTATTCAATTTTTGCTAATAATACAATGTCTGTTGAGACATCATTAACGTAATAAGTTTTGTAAGAGATTAGTATAAATACTTCATTGTTCAAAGTATTCTAGGTTTATTTATGAGTATATTTCTCCTACTGAGCATTGTAATTTTTGAGTTTGTTGGAGCATCAATAATACAACAACTTATTATGGGATTCATGTGGTGTATTCACTAATGAAGTCTCTTCATCTATAACTGTGTTTTTCATTGTTTTTCATTTCTTTGTAAATCTAAAAAATCTTAATTGTAAAACAAAAAGTGTGATGAATAAGACATGTTAATGGGAACTCCTTATTTTGGACGTTTTTCCAATTTATATGTTTTCTACTAAAGTCAGATTGAAGAATATTTAATTCTTTTCAATCTCTACTAAAATTCACTTTTCTTCCATCTCCATAATTCATTTAAAATCTTAAAGGATCTAGTTAATGTAGCCTAGCTTGCCCTATGATAACTCTTTTAAATATTGATGCAAAACCAGTTATATTTTTTACTCCATATCCCATTGGGAATGTAGTCACTTAATCAACCAAAGAATCAAAATCAAACAAACAATCAAGTACAGTCATAACTAGCCTAAAATTTATTAAAAACAAAGTTAAATTTTACAGAGACATCCGTTTCTAAAGCTAGCAGGGCTAGATCCCAACTTCCAAAGAGCTTTTGATGTTGTCCTTTGGGTTTATTCTCACAATCTTGTGAATTACAAAACGATAACAACTTTAACTATTCGAAATGAAAATTTTCAAAAATAAAAAGATTTTCAAATTTAATAAGATGCACTTATTGTTGGGCCCAAATTAAGGTATGTTCTCACCCTGCAAGTACTTCAAATTATGTTATAATTTCAGGGGAATTCCTCTTTATATTAACAATAAAGAGAATAAAATATTACGAAAATGACAACAATTAGACTAATGATGAAAAGGATGTTTGTTTAATAGAAAATTGACTTCTCTTATCTCCACATGCAGGAAGGCAGAATGGCTAGACCAATAGGAAACGAAAGCCAACCAACGAACACAAACATATGAAATCCTGGTAACTCCCAGCGGCTGGCAGAAGGCAGACAAACGAATTCGAGTCCAAGAACTCAAACGACAGCCACGCACAATGGGCTGTCATTTGGGAAATACTTTCGCATTTTTGAACTCACCTTTAAAAGGGAAAAGGATGGACGAGAAGGGGAGTCAGAGACAGGACAAGAAACTCATTCTGTAATAGACATATTAGAAACAGTTTGTCTAATTGTGTTTTTGTAACATCATTGGATGTAATATAGAGCTTTGAACAATAATCTTTTGAAGTTTTTACTGCGCTATGGCTTCTGGTGGTCTGGACCCAACCTCTGGAAGTTCCACCCAAGTTTTCATACTCTATGTAGTTGCAGAACCAATGCTTAAGAATCTGATGCAGTTGTAAAGTATATTTCCATTCAATACAGATACAATTCTCTTTCTTCAGGATTGTTAGGAATTGTTTTCTTGAAGTAGGACAATCGCAATCATATTTTCCGACTTATGACAATATTTTATTATCAGTAGATAGTTCCAATTCTTTTAATACCATTGCATTTGAGTTACAGATCGTAGAATAAGTTGATTTCAATATTATCTGTCTTTATGAATTGCATTCTTCTTCTAGCATAATGAAGCATTCAACCATCGATCAATGTTGATTAAATAAGTCATAAAGAGAATTCCGTTGCAAAATTACTTAAATAATTATTGTACGATTTATTTAATTCGCTTCAGTTATATTGTTATTCCATTACTGTTCAGATTAGTTATCATGTTGTTCCATTACTGCTCAGCTAGTTATACTTTTGTTCCATTACTTCTTAGTTAGCTAGACAGCTGATTCAATTCGATTTTGTTATCACCCTAGTAATTTCTTAGGTTGTGGGATTTTGATTTATAGTTAAAGAAAACTAGGGGTAACCAAAAACCTACTTTGGAAATATAGGATCTAGCCTTCCTAAATTTCAGAGAGGGCTCTCTCTTTAAGATTTAACTTTGTTTTGTTTGGTATTTTAGGCTAGGTATGATTGGGCACTTGGTTTTTTGTTTGGAAAGTTTGGTGGGAAATAAGATTACTTGGAGACAAATTAAAGAGGGATCTACTAGTCCATTGGGCTATGGAGTCAAAATGTAGCAAGCAAGACTGAAAGGCAAGGCCAAAAGGATGCTAATATACTCAGGGAAAGATAGATAACCCTCAGAGATTTGAATAGTTTGATTGGATGGGATGGCTTGCTTTCGGCATAAAGGGCAGTGAAGGATCCTTTGATCCAGAAATAAGGAGAAGGAGGCAGGGGTCAAACGGGACTAGGAGCAACTAAGAATTCCTAAGTCCGGAAATTAGCAGAAAAAATTGAAATGATCAAGTAGTTAAGACAAGGAGTTTTTTACACTTATCCTGAAATAATATTCCTAATTAATCATTCATATTTGAACACATATATGAAATTAAATGAAAATTCAAAAGAGGAAACGATGACAGTAAGAAATCACTTTACTCATTAAATTATCGCATGAATCCTGAGTTATGAAGTCCAGTTGGCAATTTTCCAGTCTGCTGCTATGAAATCAACACATGAGCCTCCAAAGCACAAGCAAAAATATCTATAATAATCTCAGCAATTTTATTCCACCCTTAATACTTAAAAGAGTGAAGTATTTGTACAAATTGTTTAGTACAAAATATCCTAGAGAAATCTAGGAATATCTCTAGGAAAATAAAATATCTTAACACACTAAGAGGGCCAGCTGCTTAACAACTTAGAAATCTGTTCTTTTATCTAGAAAAAATAGAACTAATCTATCTAATCAAAACTGATTGTTGCATTGTTGTTTATGCTTGCTGACATATTTGGAAGATATTTTTTTATGGATTGCTTGACTGATACTCTTTCACTTTTCATCCTTTAATGTTGTTTTTCCTCTTGATACTCTCTTACGCCGCTTCCTTATTACTTTTACTACTGTAAGATAGAAAAAATTACAATAGTACAAATTTCTGATTGATTTCTTCTCGGATGCTCTTTGACTCTGCTGATCAATCCGATACACTTTCACTGCAACATTTACCTTTTAACAGCTATAAAAAGAAATTTTCACCGTATTTTCTGTTGTTTTGCTCCAATGTTGCTATAACAAGTCTGTGAATTCCTGTCATTGCTGATCACTTGGTATTTTCACACTTTTAAACTTTAGGAAACTTTCATCAGCTTTAGTGTACCTTGAGAAATTTGGTTTGATCATGAAAATATGCTTAATTTCATTCTGTAGAAAAAACAAGTTTTCAAAGTACTCCAAGACAACTTTTCTAGTTGGAGAACCTTGTGGCAAAGGCTTATTAACTTGTTCTTTGGCATGGGCCCTGATTTTCTAGTCATAATCTTTTTGAACCATTATCTTTTCATTAAAGCCATGAATGTCTGGGAGGCTTGCTTCTTTCAACACTGTGTATTTTTCCAAGAACTTTGTTATTGAAAAATTCATGGCCTCACACTTTTCCTTCAAATTGTCCATTATGTTCCTTTTATTTAGGACCTTTTTGATTTGCAGAATTGTTTATGTCCTATCTTGGATTTTCAATTCTTCAAGCTCTTCTCTGTTTTTGTTGTTTAAAAATGTAATAAGATTCAAAGCTTGAGATGGTTTGTTAGCCAGTTCTTCTTTTGTTTTCTGAATTTCCACCTGTGCTGCCTTAAGTAGATCTCTCTTCTCATAAATGATTTGAATTGAAGGCCACTGTAGATGTATGCCTTGGATTATGTTATTCCAAAGATAGTTCTTGATGAAGGAAACCTGTTCACTGAGATTGACCTGTTGCTGCAAAATATTTAGCTGCTCTTGAAGTCTGTTTGCTCTTTGTTCATGTCCCTTAAAGGTAATCAATGCATTTATATTTGATGTTTCAAGAATTTGAATAGTCTTTTTCAAATTGATTATCTCATTATTCTTTAGGGACTTCTCCTCCATGGCCTTTACTATGTCATCTGCTTCACCTGTTTGATGTACCTGAGTGGTGGATGATCATGTGGCAGAAGTGTCTATAGATTGCACTAACACTACAGTTGCCAGTGGCACTTTTGGGTCTAAATGCTCTGCCAATTTGGAAAGGACAGTTGTGCCAACTATAGGAATAACAATGGGATTATATTGCAGATATGCTTTTCTTAAGGCTTCATTTTCTTTCATAAGGGTCTCTATTTGATTCTCTATGTATTTAACTTGAGCAGTAATTTTTAGCACTAACTGCATCATCTCATCCTTTTCTGTTTTCTCTTGTAGGATTTCCTTTGCTTGAGGATGTTCATTTGGTGGGAGTTTTAATTGCTTCCTCAAGGTAGCAATGTCTTCATTCTTTTATTTTACTAATGCTTGAGCAACCTGAATGTTTGAAGGATCCACTCCAATTTGTAGCACTGGATATTCTAAGGATTTTATCCTTAGATCCTTCACATGTAATGAGGCTTTATCTAACTTTATTTGATCCTGCAAGTTGAACACAATGTTTTGCAATCTAGTTGCACTCACAATTTTGTTTACCACCTTAGAATAGAGCATTTCTGAAGTAATTCTATGAAACTCTATTTGATCAAGTTCATGTATGGTGTCTTTGTCTACTTCAAGCTCTGTTTTCTTGTAATCTGCAACTGACTTTAGGTCTGTAACCATTGGCTGGAGAAAATACATAATCATTTTATTTGTTGAATAGCCAAAAGTTGTCAAAAGTCTATCTTTGTCTTCTAGTTTTTCTTTCAAAAATTGAGAATAAAATTCTCTTTTGATCTCTTCATTTCTTCTCTAATCTGTTTGTATTTCTCCTGTATATCAATATCTTTTCCCTCTGTTGTGTAGGAGGAGGAGGGAACTTCTATATTTACCTATTTTTCAACCATTTCTCTGCCTTGTTCCTGTGTTAAAACTTGCTCTTTCTGAATTTCTACTAGAGTCTCATTTACAATTATAGTGGCTTCATCATTATCTACCTGCTAATCATATGTATCATTTATTTCAATAGCCTTTTCTTTCTCAACAGCAGTCATTTTTTCCCTTTTGTTGTAAATAATCTTCAATTTTTTTTCTGCAATGGTCTCTGCTGAATAGCCTTTTTCATTCTTGGTCCTTTTGTTTGAAGTTTCTACCTGTTTGTTGACCACTATAGTCTGTGAATTATCTGTGTTTATCACTGTTGTTTCATTAGAAGTAGGGTCAACCAATGTATTTTCCACCCACTCTATTTTATTTGAAAATTTCTCAAATTGGGGTTTAGGCTCATGGATGAAATGAGTCAATTTACATTTAAGCCTTATACTATTCAAAATTCCTTTAGGATCATAATTCCAGTAAAAAATTTCTTGGAACCTATACTCTGACAATTTCTTTGCTATCTCCTTTAATGCATCCCTGTTATTTACTATAAATGGGCCAATTTGGTTCTTCAGCTTGAATTGGGTCTTTTTCTTAGAAGCCATGAATTTTACCGCATCTGCATTTAACACCTGCCTTAGATATTCCAATGCAAAAATTCTGATAGTTATAAATTTAGGCAACTTATATGGGAGCAAATTTTCTCCAAGTATCCTCAATTCTGTATGTCCTTCATATAAGAAACAATCCCCTACTTGGCTTTGTTCAGATAACTGCAATATCCTTTTCATCTCATCACTGACCTTGGGTTGTTCTATTTTATAAAGTAAATTCATGGCTGGCCTGACAAACAAATCTGTGAAATCCTTGTAATTGAATTCATTTCCTTTTTTCCTGAGTAATGGTGTCCAGAATATTATTGACAAAGGCTAGCCCTATACATTCATCTTTTGTAAATCCACTGGAAACTGTTCTTCTTGGAAAAATATAAAAATAGGGAATAGATATGATGAATATCTAAACACTCCCTCAATAGGCAATTTGGTTAACTGATAATGTATATTGTCAGCAATGAATCTAGAAAAATAAAATATCATCACAGGAGCCTGCCCAGGGGACAATGTAGAAAGGAATCCTAGTATAGAGACATCAGTGAACTCATCATTAAAATATCCTAAGATAAAGGATAGCATTGAAATTTCTTGTCTGGAAGATTCAAGAAAATTATAGGTGGAATAGGGTGGATTCACTTTTTGGAAATCAACATGAGTAGGCATGAAGTTTTGAAGAAACATAAACCTCCTAGGGTAATCCAAATCTAGGTACAACTAAGTCAAATATTCAATGGATAGGGGCACTACTCTTGGATCAAAATTCAACTAAAGCATTTCATTAATGGATGTTGCTGTGATGGAAAACATAATTTCTCTATCTTTGTTCACAATAGACCTTTGGTCAAGAACATAATGTAATTGACACAATCTGACTAGGTCTTGAGCTAGATGAGTAATAGGTACAATATACTTGGGCAAATTAGAATCCCAAATAAGTATATCATTTTTATTTTTATCCAGAAATTTGTCATGACACTAGTTATGAATCTCCATCAAATTAAATTCTATTGCTGCATCAGCAATCTTGTAATCCAAATCTGTTAAAGGACTGCTTTCTTCAATAGAAACAGGTGGTTGAAGAGGTCTGACAACTTTAGTTGAATAAGCTGTTAAAGAAGGAGTAGTCTTTTTAATCTTTGAGGAATCAGGCTTGGGAAGCTTGCCTGTTACGGGCTTTGAGGCTTTGCGACCTCCAAAATTGGGTGTAACTTGCTTATTTGTCATTTATGGGGATAACTAAGCAAGATTAAACTGTTTGCTATAATTAATTTTGACACAGAGGGTCTTTCAGCAAATATGGGACAATTCTGGGAATCTGAGCAAGGGTTTTGGAAAGAAAACACAGGTTTTCTAGATGTAGAAGACTGGAGAAGTGATTCTCTGGCTTTTAAAAATATTTCTAACCGTGGAAATGGTCTGAAAATGAGAAATTTGGCTAAAAAATGAGCTTTAAGAAAATGGAAAATTCTGAGAAAATTTGCAAGGGTTTGCCCTATTTTTTCAAAGTTTGGGCATACTAGGATTTGGTAATTTTCTTCCTTATAACTCAATTGGTCAGATTTATTGTTGAATTTGTGATTTTGCAGGTTGGAATACTGAAAAATACCTTTGCAGGTATTTTTGCGGTCGAGAAGAGTTTCTAGTTGTATCAGCTTCACATTGGATGCTATGACTCAGTGGAAAGCGTCAAGAGTCCTTTAAATGCAATCACTATGGTGAAATTCCTCTTCAAGGGGAGAAATTGGCTAGCAAAGGTTTAAATTTCATTCACAGAGTCTGGGCATATTTTCTTAACAGGCGAGGAGAAAATAATACATAAAATGGTGAAAAACTAAGGTTTAAACCTTCAATATTTATCATTATGTGTATCATTTATTGCAGGTCTCAATCAATGGCGTGAGGCAGAATTATCTTTGAATGCGAAAACAACTTGGTGGTTTTCGCGTTGATTTGAGATGGTAAGTAGTTTTGAGCATTTGGAACGCAATCGAATAGAAATTAGACACAGCAATGGGCGGTTTAGGAAAACTACTTTTATCACATGATTTTCATCAAAATTTGGGCGATCACTTTCGGCGTACGATATGGAATGCGCATCGTTAGATCTAGACAAATGATGCGAATGGTTCAGATTGTTTTCCAAGTTGCGGGGAAAGGAAAGGTGGGACCAGAGCTTTAACATGAGCCTTTGATCTGATAAGAAAAAATCTACGATCAAGGCTTAACGCGACGAGGAATGGTGGGACATGAGGCTGGTTCATCGCATTAGATTTGGAATCGTTAGATGAGAAATATTTAGGATGATCGGAAGGCTATGGATGAACTAGGGGACGCTGGATATATATATATATATATATATATATATATATATATATATATATATATATATATATATATATATATATATATATATATATATATATATATATATATATATATATATATATATATATATATATATATATATATATAAGAGTTTATATAGGGTAGAATATATGGGGAAGGTTAATGTATTACATGCGTGGATATTAAATCATATTTAAAATAAACAATATATAAAGTACTCAGAAAGGTTTTTTATTTTTCTATCTGATACATCCAATCACATTCCGAAAACTTTTCCTTTGTTTTTTATTATATAGTTATTTCAAACCAATTAGGCTAAATAACTATAGGGGGATCGGGATATTTCATTATTGATAGTTTTTATGTCAAAGGGATATTTTCGGGTTTTAATTTAAACATGTGCGTAATAACTTTGACCTAAAAAGCTTATAATAAGGGGTTTTTTGGGATAATTAATAGAAAAGGAGTTATATTAATAGGACTAGGACTTTTTATAAGGATTTTATAAATAAGTTAGGTGTTAATATGACTAAAGGGAAAATGAATACTCAAAACACATAAATATAACTAAGGCAAGTAAAAATTTAAAGCAAAGCTTCATTATCATAACTTAATCACTTTTGCTTAGTATATAATGTCTTTTGAGGGTTTTTATGCTTCATGAGATGTAGGAAGTTAATCAAATGGGGTTTAAGCATCATTAGGTAAAAATGGAGTCTTTACTTATGAAATTGCATGGTGATGAATGCATGAGTGGTAGATGATGAAAATTTGGGATTGACATAGAAATTTAACATCTTCAACTAGCCAGTCATTGAGCCTTGGGTCAGGTCCCAACGGAAGTCAGAGAAATGCTCTGAGCCTCTTTGACTGATAGTTTAGAATGTCCAATATCTATAGGGAAATGGAAATTAGTTATTGTAGCATGGTGAAAGATATTTACAATGCTTTCCCACCTTCTTCTACCTACCCATTCTTTAATCTAACATTTTTTATTCCATTTATGTAGGTGCATTTGAGCTAGCAACCTTTAAAACCTTTTTTCTTTTGAAAGAAGTAGGACTATCTAATTCTAACTTATTTCATCCAAGGACCCAGATTAAACTGTTGGGTTCCTTTTATTCTCTACCTAACTATTTAATTGTCAGGATTAAATTGTCTGACAATCCTTTATTCTCTATCTAAAACAAGTAAATTGAAAAATGATAAGTCAAGATTGAACAGTTCAACTCATCATAGATTATGGCATTTATTGACACTCTGTCATAATCAACTGCAAAGGTAACAAGTAGTGGCATTTAGACTTGCACACTTTCATGTTTTTTTCATCTTTTTTCTCTTTTTTGGGGTATATCATTTTTTTCTAAGTCCTTTTCTTTTAGGATTTTTTACCCTCTTTTTGATTTTCTATTTTTTTTATTTTTCTCTTATTTTTACAAAATATGGAAAAACAACTTGCAGAAGGCAAAGTATGTACATATTTACAAGACTATCAAAAGTCAATTCTAAATTATGAATCCTATATTTATAGGACCCTACATATTCCATTACCGTTTAGCTTAGTTAGACTTAACTAACGCACCTACTGATGTTCAGCTTATAGCCTAATTCAATTCAATGTCTACTTGATTTCTCTAGATTTTTGTTCAGTTCAGTTAAACTGTTGTTTAATTCCATTAGATAAATGCAAAACCATGTTTCTCAATCTTAGGTTAAAAACCTATCTAAGGCACCACTCGTAGGATAAGCAAGCTTAGGAAGTTAGTAAATTCTTCCTCATAAGTGACAAGGAGCATCTGTTAGACGAACTGACTCGCATATATTGTGCCAACACTCTTGGAATAAAAAGACTTACCCCGAATTGATAATTAAATGATAAAGCACTAGAGTTGTCAATAAAAAGTCACCTCTTTCAGCACCAACATTTCGGGGCCGTTGTCGGGGAGAGTGTTAAGATTCATATCCTTTATTCATCTTTCTCCATTTCTGTGAAGAATTGGGTATTGAAAACGAGAGGTAAGAACCTACATACCGGCAAGCAACATGCTTGCCCTTTAGCCTGCTCACCAGCAAGTGGTACAAAGAACCATAGGATAGGTGCTCTTGTTTTATGTCTAAGAAGAAAAAGATAGAAACAATCCAAAATCATTCGCAACCATCCTCATAACCCAAAGGACCGGTGATCCTTTGAAGAACAACATATATAGACGAAATCATTAGAAAAGCTGAATCTCAGGCATCTATAGGACCCAGACCTGTTTCCATTCAAAGTCCTAATGCACTCCCTCAGGCTGCAGCCTCACCATCTGTAGTCTACATCAAGATTCACTGCGAGACAGAGGGGTCTGAGCAAAGCCTGTAGATTGTCATTCATAGAGGCACTTACCCTTCAAAAGAGGGAGGCTCTTGCAACCTACAAGAACGAGGGGGAGAAACTAGTGGAGGAATTCACATAGAGATATCAGAACCTAAGTCCCCTAAAGAAGTGATTGAAACAGAAGTTCTTAGGATCCCAGATCAGGGAAGTGCTGTAAAACCCCCACCGCATTCACCTCCCAAGCCTATTAAAATCTCTCCTCTAGATCAAAAAGTTCTCGAAGATTTCTGGCACCTCTTTGATCAAATGGAAAATAATCAAAATCAGAATCAGAGGCAGACATCAACATTAGAATACCCTATTGTTGATCATGCTGCCAATGCCCCTATGAAAGCCATTCCCTTGCACAACATCACCACCTTTCATGGGTTAACCACAGAAGATCCTAATGCATTCATATTTGAATTTGATGTCTTATGTAGAGGATATGACTACACCACGGATCCCCAGAAACTATAACTATTTCCCTCTACCTTAAAAGGAACTGCACTCCGCTGGTTCATGGGATTAGGAGGGGGAACTATAAACAACTAGGACCAAATGAAGAATACTTTTCTTACCAAATACCAAGACTATTGTCGAACCCAAGGCCTAAAATACTAAATCTTTAACATGTCTACAAAAGACAATGAAACATTAGAGGAATACATAGAAATATTTCAATACAATTTACAAAGATCCTCGTATACCACGTTATCCAAGGACATTTTAAAATCCAAAATGCTTAAGGGGATGAAGGAAGATTGGGTTGAGATGCTTAACATAATGGGGAAGGGAGATATTTACCGGGAAGAATACGATGATATTATTTCCTTATGTATTAGATGCTCCCAGGGTAGCTCATGCAATAGACCTGTTGGGCGTTATTCTAGAAGAAGGATCTTAAGCAAACCAATGGAAATGTAACCAGAGCAGAATTTGGAAATCTGTTAGAAAATTTCAAAACTGACATCCTGGTTACTTTGAAAATGCAACTTGATGTTTTACAAGCCAAGCAGAAACAAGCTATAGCCGAACAAAACCTGGTCATCTTTTGCCCAAGATGTTGGAAGAAGCACAGCCAGAGGGAGTGTCCTTTAGACATGGTCCAAACTTGTGCTATATGCACTAAGGATCATACTATCCAGTGTCCTTCACTTCCCTAGATGAAAGCCATCTACAAGGAAGAAAAAGAAGAAACAGAGCCAATCTATTTAATGAATCAGTGTCGGCAATGGCAAGCATGACCTATCATACCACAAGACCTACCTCAATAATTTTTGTTTCCATAGTTCAGCCAGCAAAACCTTGCAACAACTTGGAAGACTCAAAACCCCTTCCCAACTAGGCAAAACCAAGTGTTTCCTACGCCACCTTGACCTACGCAACCTCCATCGGGGAGTAATTGGAAAAACTTCCCTAGCTCTCCCCCTTATTGGCAGAATGTCCTGTATCAAAACCAATGGCCAAACCCTCCTACTCAAAGCACCAATTGGAACTTTCAACGACCTACGGGAATGGCCAATCTGCCAATAGGAGTAGGAACCCAATAATTGTTGGCTCCCTACCCAATTCAACATAACCAGTAGCCAGCCATACGCCCTCAATTGCCAACCCAACCCAATCCTAATCCCAATAACAGACCGGTTCAACTAATTCAGATCATAGAAAATCTAAAACCCAATGCCAAACAGAAAGAGTGCAATGAATTGAGGTTACTATCAGGACGTACCATATTACCTATAGAGGCCACAACTCCACCTCAGTCCCAAGTTGAAACATCTGCAGAGCCTAGCGTAACGAATATAACAGAAATAGGTAAATATAAGGAAAAAATTGATCAACAAAGACCTGAAGAACTTAGGGTGACTCCACCTCCATTTCCTGAGAGACTAAACCTACCCAGACCTATAATCACTCCAAATTTTGACATCCTGGGGGAATTAAGAAACCTTTGTATCAAAATTCCTCTTCTCCAGGCCATCGAAGACATTCCCATCTATGTAAAGACAATCAAAGAATTATGTGGAAAAAAAATTAAGAAAACAATGGCTGCACCCACTCTTCATGTGGTAAGAACGCTATCTGACTTGCTGTTAGGTAGGGAATCACCTATAAAATATGAAGACCCAGGAAACCCAATTGTAACCATGCAAATTTCTGGACATTCATTTCGAAACACATTGGTTGACCTAGGGGTAGCCATTAACATCCTAACTACGAGAGCTTGCGAAAAACTAGGCATATCAGCTTTAGAACCTACGACCACATTTCTGGAATTAGCTGATAGATCTGTTATCAAACTGGAAGGTATAGTTCAAGACATCATGGTCTCTGTGGACTCATGGGAATATCCAGCTGATTTTTTAGTCATTAATCCAAAAAACAAGATGGAAGAGCACCCATTGATTCTTGGGAGGCGTTGGCTGGCCATAGCAGATGCTTACATAGGTTGTCGAGTAGGTAGCATGACTATCACTAGAGGCGACTCTATATAAAATATCATTATTTATCCACCTACCAAACCAAGTATGCCCACGATAAAAATTCACAAACACCCAGATACATATTGGGAGAAAAACATCCATCCACCTCTGACACTAGTAGAAGCCCTCAAATTCAAGGATCACATTGAAGATGATGTGATTAATAACTTTATGAATCAGTCACCCAAGCCTAAAAAATCTGAAATGCCAAATGATGAAATCAGTCCTCGAACATGAAGATCAAGAGGACCCTGTGGTGAACTTCGAGACTCAACATATATCCACAACAGTTTTTCGTAACAGCATACCTATTGAGATCGAACCAGGAAAGGTTCTGAATATTAATGGCAGCTTGGATGACAACCAAAAGAAGAAACTCATAAAATTCATCCAGAAGCACCAAGGTGCATTTGCGTGGGACTACCAAGACATTAAGGGCTTGAACCCACAACTGTGCATGCACCACATCTATACTGATAGGGAAACACACCCCATTAGACAACCCCAACGAAGACTAAACCCGCATTTAAAAGAGATTGTAAAAGAGGAGCTACAAAAACTGTTAGATGTAAATTTCATTTATCCTATGTCAAACAGAAAATGGGTCTCCCCTTTGGTGGTCGTCCCTAAAAATAATAGGAAGTGGAGAATTTGCGTAGATTACAGAGAATTAAATAAAGCAACTTAGAAAGACCATTTCCCCCTTCCCTTCATTGACCAAGTCCTTGACACATTGGCTGGGAAACGATATTTCTCTTTTGTTGATGGATTCAGCAGATATAATCAAATCCAAATAGCTCCCAAAGACCAAGATAAGACAACCTTTACCTAACCATGGGGCACTTTTTCTTATAGAGTTTTACCGTTTGGATTATGTAATGCCCCAGCAACATTTCAGAGAGCCATAATTAGCATTTTTTCTGACTTAATAAATGAAGGACTTGAAATTTATATGGATGATTTTACACCCTATGAGGAAGACTTCAATCAAGCTCTAGAAACGTTAGAAAAAGTGTTAGAACGAAGTATTACTACTAGACTATGTCTAAGCAATGAAAAATGCCACATGATGATGACTGAGGGGGTAATCCTAGGTCACTACATTTTTGCAGCTAGAATACAGGTAGACCCGACTAAAATAGAGGTAATCCTTATGTTGGCCACACCTTGTACACAAACAGAGGTACGGAGTTTTCTGGGATATGCAGGATATTATCACAAATTTATAAAAAAAATCTCGCAGATAGTTGCACCTCTGTATGCATTGACTGGGAATGTTGAATTCCATTGGACTGAAAAATGTGACACTGCTTTTACAGACTTGAAGAGGCTGGTCTCAACAACACCAATCTTGTGAGGTCCTAACTGGAAACTACCCTTTCACATCTCTTCTGATGCATCTGATACAACAATAGGAGCAGTCCTTGGCCAAGAAGAAGACCGAAAGCCTTATTCTATTTATTATATTAGCAAAAACCTTACTCCTGCCGAATTAAATTATACAGTGACCGAAAAGGAATTCCTGGCTGGCATTTATGCTATCAATAAATTCAGGCACTACATAACCGGATATCAAGTGTTCCTGTACACTTGCCACTCTACTATTAGATATTTAGCTAATAAAACAATCACGAATGGGAGAATAAATCGTTGGCTACTGTTGTTGCAAGAATTTGATATAACGATCAAAGGCCGTCCAGGGAAGGAAAATGTGGTCGCAAACTTCCTGTATAGAGTCCCCAAGACAGATGACATGCTAACAGTTGACGATCAATTCCCTAACGAACACCTATTTGTTGTAGCGGTCAAAACACCATGGTATGCAGATGTGGAAAATTATCTGGCAGTGGGGAAGCTACCCAGACATTTAACAGCGAGAGAACAAAAATTTATTGTACAGTGCAGTACAAGATTCTCTTGGATTGGAGGATACCTATTCCATATAGGGGCCAATATGCACATACGCAGATGCATAAGGGAAGATGAAATATATAACATCTTACGAGCCAGTCATGATGAACCCTGTGGTGGCCACTTTGCAGAATGACGGACAGGGCATAAAGTGTTTCAATTAGGCTATTATTTGCCTACGATTTTTAAAGACGCAAAGAAGTATGTCCAAGCCTGTGATAGCTGCCAAAGAATAGGCCGCCTAGGCCAAGTTGATGAAACGCCGCTACGACCACAATTGGTGGTGGAACCATTTGAACAGTGGGTGTTAGACTTCGTTGGGCCATTTAACCCACCATCAAACCAGAAAGCCCCCATATTATTTGCCACGGATTATGTCACCAAATGGGTAGAAGCAGTGGCCTTGTCAAGAGCCATGGAAGAATCATGTAATTAAGTTTCTCTTTGAACTATTCATGCGATACAACTTGCCAAGGGAAGTGATAACCGATGGGGGGGAATAATTCACAGGAAATAAGATCACATCTACCTTAAGAAATCACAAAATCATCCACAGAATTACATCTCCTTACCACCTACAGGCCAATGGGAAAATCGAAAGCACCAACAAAGTCCTGGAGGCAATCCTTACCAAGACGGTAGTAGCACACCACTGGGACTGGACCACTAGACTACCAGAAGCCTTATGGGATTATTCAAACAACCTGGCGAAATACCACTGGATATTCACCATATCAACTAGTATTTTGGAGAGAACCTATCTTCCCTATTAAGTTCGAAATTAAAAATCTGAGAATAGCCCAGGAAGTGGGATTTCACTTAACAAAAGCTCAAGATAAGAGACTCTAGCAAATAAATGAACTGGACGAAATTCGACTGCTTGCCCTGCAACGCACAACAATAATTCAACAATAGTGAGCCAAGTGGAATGACAACCTAATAAAGAGGAAGGTATTTAAAAAAGGAGATTGGGCACTCTGCGCCGGCCTCAGATTCCAGAGGCTTTCTGGAAAAGCGCTAATGGGTGGCTCGGTCCATTTGGGGTCAGAAGTACATACAGCATTGGTACCCTCACCTTGACACCATGAATGGGTACGGTTCAACAGTGCAAGTTAACGAGGCCTGAGAATGCTCCATCTATACGAAACCTCTCCGCAGCAATCTTCCCACCGTCAGCATGAACACGAAAGGATCCCACCATCCAAGTTGTGGTACAAGGGGGTGATAACCCCACAAACTAAAGTACATGAGAGGTTTGATAGCATCACTTGTAAATAATGTATATAATTGTTTTGTCTTGTCGTACATTCTTCCCATTTGCAATTTATTTTCCTTGTAAGATTGTGTTTTTATTGTTGTTCAATTCGAAAAAAGCTGTTTTTCTATCTTTGAATGGATGTTGTTCAATTTAACATCCGTCCATTTGCTGTGTTTTTTATTTTTGCTGTTCGATTCATGGATAGCTGCTGTTCAATATTTGAACTACTGTTGTTTAGTCAAATTGAAAAACCATTGGTTGTGTTTTCTTTTTTTGCTGTTCAATTCATAGACAACTATTGTTCAATATTTGAACAGCTGCTATTCAGCCAAATTGAATAGCCATTGGCTGTGTTTTTCTTTTTGTTGTTCAATTCACAGACAACTTCCGTTCAATCTCTAAACGGTTGCTGCTCAATTGAACAAGCATCTGCAGTGTTTTTATTTTTTGCTGTTCAATTCGGGAATAACTTCTATTCAGTGTTTGAACAGCCGCTGATTCAACCAAAATTGAAAAATCATTTTTACATTTTTACTTTGCTGTTCAATTTGTGAACAACTGTTGTTCAATATTTGAATGGTTGTTGTTCAATCGAACTGAACAGCTATTCGTTGGTGTTTTTATTTTTTCTATTCAATTCGAGAACAACTTCTGTTCAATATTTGAACGGTTGCGGTTCAACCAAATTGAACAGCCTTTTATTGTGTTTTTATTTTTTCTGTTCAATTCGTGGAAAGTTGTTGTTCAATATCTGAACAGATACTGCTCAGTCGAATTGAACAACCATTTTTTGCATTTTTATTTGTGCCTGCTCAATGTTATCCCTATGTTCGGCCTCTTTTGAACAAACTTATCGATTCAACCATAATTGAACAACCGTTTCACGTTTTTAATTCTGTTGTTCAATTCTTGAACAACTGTTGTTCACTTCTTGGACGGTTGCATTTCGTTCGAACTTAATAGCTGTTCACTGTTGTGTTTTTATTTTTTGCTGTTCAATTCAGGAACAACTATTGTTTGATATTTGAACGATTGTTGTTCATTTGAATTGAACAACCATTTTTTAGCGTTTTTTTAAATGCTGAGTAATATTTGAACAACTTCTGCTCAATCTCTGAACAGATGTTGTCCGACGAACTTAAATAGACATTCTTTTTATAGTTGAGTAACCTTGAGTAGGGAATGGTAGTTGGAAGAGAGAAGGAAAATGGTAAAATTACAAATATGATGGCCCTTTGGCACTATGATTCTTAAACAGGAAGCTGACATTATGCACACATGAAATGAAAGGCTAAGTCACCCACAGTTCAAATATGATCAAGGTCAATACAGACCTTATGATGATATATATTTTTGCATCGTCTAAGGAATTTTGGTACTGCATCGATGAAATAGGTTAACTTGACCTCAAAACTAGAACTCTAGCCCAAAAAGTTCAAAACATGAAAAACACCCTAAAAACAAAAAGTACTTCCGTATCCACTTGGTTTTTTTTAAGGTCACTTCAACATTTTATAAATTATGGCAAAAAACAAAATTGTTTGTTGAAAAAAAAATGATTGAAAACACCTCAAAACAAACCAATGATGCTAGAATATCAAAAAAATTTGATTAGTAATTTTTATTCTGTACAATGGAATTAAAGACAACATATTAGGACATTTTTTAAATCAGAAAATTTCTAACATTTTTGATAGATAATGAAGATAAACAAATACATGTCCGGCGTTTATCATTTCAACACATCCATGTTGTTAAACATAAAATATCTTGACTTTAAACAACCCCAAAATTGTAATTATTGTCAACCATAACATTAAATATAAAATTTGGTAGCGCATAAAAACCTTAATGACAAGCTGTAAATCTAAAGTTTTTGAATCTTAAGTTTTCAACATAATTGAACAATGAAATTATGGAGAAATTATAAGACTTCAAAAATTTAAAAAAATGAACAATTAAATGAAAAAATTATCATTGAACGGAAACAAGTAAGAGTAATTTTAATTTTAAAGGATAAAAACTTATCTTTTTCCAAATCTTAGCATAAGACAAATTTAAATCTAATTTCAACCAAACCCTAAAAATCAAGCATCAAAATAAAGTGTTCCCTTTCAATGACGCATATAAATATTAAAAATTTTAAAAGTATCTTATACCAAATGGTAACAATACATAATATCATGGTAATATCACTGCATAATCTAAAAATTCAACATTAGTTTCTATTTTCTATTTTACTTATAATTAAAATATCAACATTGGTACATTGAATATAACATAAATTATTTTTGTAATTCATTGTTGCATTGTCCATATTCTAAAGAGATGAATTCTTCATAATTAAAACATATAATCCAACAAATATAGAAATGTCTCATAACTTCATGAAAAATGAGATGGAAGTCAAATTTTTTATTTCAAGTTACCATGCAAACATCAATTACATAAAAGTGTCTTAGATAGTTATTCAAAATCAACCATAGGTTCTGGCACACCATCATAACCTACATCTTCATATGAATGGCTCGATGCAGATGAAGATGATCCATATTCTTCTCTTTCATCAACTAGTGCTCCATCTGAGTCAACATGCATGCCCACCATTTCAGAGTTCAAAAGTCTTGTAGATCTACGTCTACATTCTGCAGAGTCCCATCTCAATAGTAATTGTTCTGGTAGCAATTTCTTCAAAATATTTATGGTCTGCAACCAAAGAGGTCATCTCTTTTTCAAATTGAAGTCATACACAAGTATGTCAACATCCTCCAATTTTAAGACGTCTGTGCGGCGACGATTTATATTTGTGCCCTTTCTTTTTCTCTTTCTGCCAATTCTTTTTTCCACTACCATCTCTGGCTTGTACACACCATTGAAAGGGTGGGTACTTGTGGCATAAAAATGTACATCAACAGCTGTAATCTCTTCATTTTCATTAATGACCTTTATAACCTTGGCAATCCAGAATGGATAGCCAAGTCGATCTTCATCTGCTAACACTGCTATCATGCAACCCTCCTTAAGATCCTGCATAAAACCCCTGTAAAGGTCTTCCATGGCTTCACGTTGTGCACGTGATCTTCTAGAACCAATATAGATTTCTCTTTCCCCTACCTGTGGGGAATTAATAATAGCTTGAGGCTGTTGTTGTTCAACATTGTGTGTTTCCTGATGTTCATGTTCATTTGGCATATTTTGTGGCAAAAAAAAAGGAGTCTTCAAAAGTGTATCCCCATTTATTGATCTTGAAATCATGTCACTTTGATTACTGAAAAAATACTCCCACCAAACTGAATCAACAACATCGAAGTACTCATATGTATCTCTAATACATCTTTTAATTTTCTCTAGACATTCAAAATAATTTATGTCTCTCTTCTGCCTTCGTGCATTATGGAGTTCAGTTGTACACTCCATTGGTATCGGAGCTATCGCTCTTCGGGATCTGTGTGATCACCAGAATTAAGGAATCAAAGGAATTCTAAACAAAATTTGCAGATTTTTTACCCAGCCCTTCACTTTCACTCCCACTCTGTTTTTCCCTCACAACCCTCTGATACCAATGGAGTGTAAAAACTCTGGTAAACTTGATAAATATATATTATTAATGATGAAAGATGAGATGATTACAATGAGGGATCGCCTAGGCTTTAAATATAGCCTCAAGGTGTCCCTTCGCGAAGAGGCATGATCTTTGATCATGCCTTTTCAGTTAATAACCTAAGATAACTAAATCTAATTAATAAATAATAAAATATACATAACACTTTATTTGGCATACACTCTCCATGATTTGAAAAAAAGTCTTTCATCCATGTCTTAGCAGTATTTGCAAACGTCCCCACCTCCCGTTTATAACGTGCTTCTGAATAATATGTGGGATCACTTTCCAATCTATCCTGGATTCTTGACAAACGGAAATTACCAA